>WIWV01000008.1:0-387232 GCA_014839625.1 Penicillium ucsense | reverse complement strand
CGCGATTATCTTGGAGGATTCCGAGACTTGCTTGCTTATGGTTTTGGTTTGTTTCCTCTATGACTCGACCTGTCTGGTGAGATTAGACTGCCTTGAGCATTCCCCTCTTTACTAGCTACTTATACGTTTTAGCTATAGAAGGACTTCCTTAGGGTAGTCTCTCTTAATATATCCTAGCTTCTTATATATATAGCACTTTACCGGGGTTTATCCCTATATCTTCTCTCGCGGGGCTATACTCGAGTTATCGCGACCGCCGGCTATTATATTTATTCGGAAATCGCTATCGGTATCTCTAGTCTTAGAGTAGTTCCCGATCTAACCAGAGATTATTTCTCTCCTCTTATACTAGATAAAGCGGTCGATTATAGCTCGAAGAGTAGTCGGGTATTCGCGATCCGTAGCCTATTTCTTCTAGAGAGTAGCTTTCGCGCCCTTTCGGAGGTATTAGATAACGATCTCCTCCGGAAGGGGTATCTCGGTATTAATAGCTACTTACTATAGGTTTATAATATATTCGGCGAACGTAAGGGATCCTTAATATATATTAGCAAAGCGATCCTAGCGCTTTTTAGGGCTAAGGTATTCGGAGAATTGCCGAAGGATCTAGGCGCGGTAACCTTCCTAGGTCTTAATCGGTTCCGCGTACTAGTTAATAATCTACTAGCGATAGGTATTCTATACCTTCTTAGCTTGTCCGGTTAGGGATCCTTAGGCGTAGATAATCTTATCGGTATCCAGAATTCCTACGCCTATAAGATACGAGACTTCGTAGAAGAACCTTTTATAATCACGTAAATATACGCGAGTAGCGTCTTAGGTAATTATTCCCGAGTAGGGGCGGATACCAGGTACCTTTTTTATTAAGACCCTATAAATCTCTAGGAGGTTTAAGTTAATTACCGGAGACAGAGGAGAGCTAGTTTAGTCGGTCTTCTCCGGGGTAATAGCGGATATCTCCCGGAAGGATAAGAGGATATTCGACTACGCTTAGGTACTATTTAGTTATAGGTAGATACTAGAGGTAGTAGTCTTAATATCCTATATAGCCTTAGTATAGTCGTCCGGGGTATAGTTCCGAAGCTATATTCGGTAGGCTTCGGCTACGATTAGGGATAGGAAGAAGAGGGCCTAATCGGTCTTAGGAGTATTTAGGCGTTTCTCTCGCGGATAAGGATCCGCGGAGGTAGAATAATAGATCGAAGTAGTATCTATTAGAAATAGAAAGGATTAAGGAGAATTCTAAGAGTATAATAAATAATAGCCTCTTATATCGATAAGGATTTCCCCTTTTTATAATCCGTTCCTAAGTATAAGGGTCTATAAAAGGCTATACGGGGGCGTTCGGAACTTTAGGATAGATAGTACGTCGTTACTATTAGGGATTAGCTATTAACCGAGGTCCTCGGGTATTATAGCTAATTAGTAACGTAGGAGGAGAGGCGGGGCCGTAAGGGCTATAACGGGGGTTAGCGCTCTCTCCTAGGGCCGTTCTTCGGGGGTTTACGAGATCCTTCCCTAAGCCAGTCCTTCCCTATCTTCGTTCGTGAGTCTTTAGATAAGGGTTACCTTCCTTTTCCGCGAATACTTATTTTTGTAAGGATTAGGGAGGGAGGGAGAAGTATATAGGACTTCGCGCTTCCTTTCGGAAGGGGTCCCCCCTCCGGGGAGGGCCGTAGAAGGCGCCTCCTTTTAAGGGTTTACTACTAGATATAATTCGAAGGGTAAAGAAAGGTTGATATTTTAAAGTATATCTATTATATCTCTTAAATATCGGGTCTGTAAGGACAGTCACGGGACCATACAGAGCCGAACGGGGGTACTCACGTAAGCCATGACTCACGTGACCACCCTTCCGGGATCTTAATACCACGTAGTACTAAGTAAGGAAACTCTATTAAATATATTACTCTTCTATACTACTTTAATTAATTTAGCTAGTAAGAATAGTATATCTTATATAAAGACTAACTTATCTATTATTATAATTTTTACTATATTATAACTAATATTTATATCTAGAATTAGTTCTATATCTTTCTTTTGGAATAGTATATTTAGGATATATATATTTTTAGATAAGGATTATTTCTTCTCTATCTTAGTAATATATTCTTTGAACCTTTACATAAAATTTATATAATAAACTAATTTTAAGTATATATTCTCGTAAGTAATATGAAAATTAAGAAAACGCCTAAATTAAAAGAATTAAATTAAACTATTTAACTATTTTTCTTTTTCTTTTTCTTCAAAATCCCTTTAATCGAATTTAAACTTCGTTATAGGACTTAACTTAGTGAATAGTATAGTCGAGGATTTATTTTCTTAGTCGAAGTTAAAATCTCGTATTCAAAATTACTAATATTCGAGGTTTGTAAAGTTATTTCTTAACAAATTTCAAATACGTTAAATAAAGTTAAGGACTTATTAAAACACCTTTTACTTAGAATTTTTATAGGTTCAGAGTTTTCAAGTTAAATTTATTATAGGTATAGATTTATTTTGGAACTATTACTAAATATATTAAATTACCGATTTATAGTATTTAGTGATTTTGAATTGTTTCTATTCGCAAAATAATTTATGTTTTCCCTTAAATTTACTTTTTCCCTATTTTGAAAATATCTATATTATAGAGTCTTAGGATCTCTTTCTTTAAGTTATATCGAAATAATTTTATTACTTTATATTAATAATAAACTTAGTATGATTTATAGAGATTAGTATTTAACTTACTAGATCTATTAATTTAGAGTATTTACGACATAGAATTTAGCGGGTAGGTTATATAACCGGCCGAATAGAAAAATCATACTCTATATCTTCGACGGGTTTAATTATAAGAGTACTATAATAATATTCCGAAAAATTAACTATAGTAGTTATTATAGTATTTAAAGTTATCGGAAATAATAGGAGTCTTTAGTGTTAATTATTCATCCTTACGAATTTTGTTATTATAGATATACCAAAAATCGTTAGGTTATATAGTATTAGGATTATCTCTATTTCTCTATAGGAAGTTAATCTAAATACCCTTTATAGGTTCCTAATTTACCGGTCTTTCAGAAATAACCAGATATAGATATCTTTTTATAAAGTAGCTATAGGTTCTGTAAAATAGGTAATATCTATTTAGTAAAATTATCGTTAGACTATTAATCTATTCTTATATCTATTCCTAAGGTGATTTCCCTTTTAGTAGAGCGTTTTTAAGAGCAAAGAAATCAGATTCCCTATTTTTCTTATCCTTCTTTAAAATAGCCGAATTAATAATACCTATAGTAGGTAAATTCTTTAAATTACTGATTATATTATTAAAAATATTTAATAAATCCGTATTTATGACTTTAATAGGATTAGAATACTTTCTAGTAAGATTATTATTTTTATTCGTAATAAGGATAGGTATATCCGCTATAATACCCTTTAATAATATAGCTAGGATAATTCGAGGTAGGATAGGGTATTTACGAGTTAGTCTGGTGTAAGAACGTCGTAACTCCTTAGTAAATTTAAGTCTAGTTAAAAATTAAGAACGGTCTGTTTGAATAACTTTAAGAATCTTTTTCTTGTAAGTTATAAAGTCTATAGTACAAAGGATCGTTTTCAAAATAGCGATAAACTTATCGGCGAATTCGTACTTTATACCGGTTATAGCTACTTAGTATTAGATATCTTATAAGAGACCCTACTATAGCTATCCTTAGATTTTGTATAAATAGTCGATCTATTTCTTTGTATAGGAATCGGTGATTTCTAGTCTTAGGATCGTTATATTAAGGAATCTGTATAATCGTATTTAACGGAGGATAGTATTTATAGTTATAATCTACTCGTTAAACTCTTCGCTATTTATTAAAATATTTAAGGTATTAAGTATAAATTCCCTTAGTATATCGGTTACTTGGGTTATAATACCGTTTTAAGGGATACTAGTAGGATTAACAAAGTTGCTATAGTCAACCCTTATAGCTAAAGTTTTCAGAAATTTAGGATATTAAAACGATATTTTAGTATTTTGTATTAATATATTAATATATTAGTATTAGTATATTATATTTTAGTGTCTTTAGTATTTTAGTGTCTTTAGTATCTTTAGTATCTTTAGTGTCTTTAGTATCTTAGGTATCTTTAGTATATTAGTATATTAGTATCTTAGGTATCTTGGGTGTCTTAGGTGCCTTGGTATCTTGGTATCTTTGTGTTTCTAGTATCTTTGTGTTTTGTGTGTCTTAGTGTCTTAAGCCCTTATTAATAAGGGTTGGTATAGTGTAGTATAGTGAAGTAAATAATTTAGATCGTATATAACTACGTAATCATATAATCGTTTATATGATTCTGCTAGGTATCTAAGTAGGTAGGTAATTTTGCCTTAAGGATATTAAGTCTTAAGCAGAACTAATAACTTCAGAGCGTTATAAGCTATAATATTCCTACTCGAAGGAATAAAGGGTATTAAATTAAGTTAAATCAAATTAAATTAAGAAATAAATGACCTCTAGTACTAAGACGATCGGGCTTATAACCTGAGAGACCTATAACGGTCTCAAGGCATAGGAAGTAGTACGAGATCTGAACGGGTTAGGGAAAGGAAGAAGGGAAAACCTACCTACGTAGGGGAAAACCTCTAAACCTCTCAACACTAGGTAATAGCTGGTCCTGGCCACGTACACTACGTAGCACCGAGGGAGGAAACTCTATCAGATCTATCCTTTTATAAGACTATTAGTAATATAGTCTTTAAGAATCTTTACTTCTATAATTAATAAAGAATAGAGTAGCTTAAATAATACTATATTTCCTAGGATTAAATTCATTATATAATTATATAATAGATATTTGGCTAGTACAGATATTTTATTTATATTGAATATATCTATACTATTTTTATATTATAGTAGAACTCTAGTAATATGAGGAATATCTAGGATTATTCTTAGTATTTCTGTATTCTTATTCTCTATTCTTTATAAAATAAATCTTAATTTACTATATATTAGATTTAGGCTCTCCAGTTCTTCTTTAAACTCTTCTATAATTATAACTTCTAGTTCTAGTAATAGTTTATCTCGGTAGAACTACTAGCTATTTATCTAATCAATATCTAGATTTACTAACTTATGCTAGTTATATCCTAGGATTATATTATATCGCGATATATCTATAGATTTATATAATTATTTTTACTTTATATAAACTCCTATACTATTATATAATTATAGTATAACTTCTTTACTACTATATAACTAGATTTTATATCTATTAACTATTTTAATCTTCTATAGTAATTCTTATATATCTTTTAGATATTATTTTATCTAAATCTAGCTTATAAAGCTCTTACTTACTCTACTATCTATTAGTATTCTAACTATTTCTATTAAAGTATTCTTATCTATATCTAATATAAATATTTTATATACTAATATATTCCTAGAGTTTTTCTAGAGATTTTCTTTTTTAAAGATTATATCTAATACTATAGAAGTCTATAGTAATAGATTATTTAGATTTAATTATTAGGGAAGAGATAGCTTATGGTAGTTAAATTAACATAAAGGCTAATTCTTAGGAAACCTTACCGGTCCTCTTATAAAAAGCTATCTTATAGTCTATACTTCTTATATCTTCGAGATATCCCTTTCGATATCTATATTAATAATCGATCGATCGATTAATTAGCTAGTATAGTAGGATAGAGATACTAAAGAGGTTCTAAATTTCTAGTTTAAATGTATAGGATAATAGAGGCCTAAGCCCTAGAGATAAGGTCCGGGAGCCGGATTCTCGTAAGATTATAGAAGGGCCTTAAGGCTAGGAGCCCGATTATTATATAGGATCTATAGCTACGGATTACCTAATAGGGTACTTTAATAAAAGGAGTCTTCTTATATAAGATTCATCTATCTTAAATAAGTTAGAAGAGGATTTTAAATAATAATAAGAGGAATTATATAGTATAATATAGAAAAAAAAGAAAAGCTAGGAATAAAAATAAATATTAAAATATCAAACTTATTTTACTAAGAAAGTTACTATACTAAAAGAGATTCCTTTAATATAAATATAAATAGCTAGATTTAGTAACTACTAAAAGATATTATAAAATTATAAGAATCTAATTCTATCCTTTCTTTATATAGATTAATACTATTATCTAATCTTTTTATAATAATTAGCTTCATTATTTAATTTCTTTTATCTAAATTTTACTATTTTTTAAGATACGGTATAAATAAGTAAAATTTAGGTTAAAGATTCCGAGATTTATAAGAATTCTAACTTAGATATAACTTATTTAGTAGGAAAGTATAAGTATTAGAGTTTTATAATATATTCCTCTACAAGGGATTTATAAGTATAAGAATATAGTCGAATCTAGTAGAAAAGGATAAGATCCCGGGCCTATAGCTATCTTAGGTATCCTAATCCTTTTTTCCCCTAATGACTGGAGCTAGATAAACCTATGTTCTTATCATATAGCTCCGGATAGTTATATAAGGCCTCTGGCCCTCCTACTAGTATATATATATAGTGATGCCTATAGCTATACTTAGAAGAACTATATCCTATCTATCCTCTAGATCTTATATTATAGGTTTATACTACTTTTACTTAATAATTACTATTAAATCTAGTATAGATCTATATAATAGATAATAGGTATATACTTGTTATAATAAGCAATTGGTATTAAGTATTAAATTTAGTAAAGTAAAGTGATAATATATATCCGAGAAACTTATAAATAGTAAGTAAACCGATAGTAGTATATTAAGACTATAGTATAGAAGTTTAGGTATTATTATATCTCTAACGAGATTTAAAGCCTACTATCTTATAGTAGACTTTAATCTCCTCTAGAGTCGTAGTATCCTTATACGGTTATAGGATCTCCTTATTATAAAAAGGTATAGGGACTATATATATATCTTATAGGTTAAACTTCGCGAGGACTTTATAAATATAGATAAGCTAAGAGAGTATTATCTTTAAGCTATCTATAGATTTAATAATATTAATTATAGGGAATCGCGTAATAGTACTATTATCGGTAATATCGAATAATTTACGGATTTAGTCCTTAATTTATATAAGAGATATATCTAGTAGAGTTATAATTAATATATTATTAATATATATAAGAAGATAGAGCTTACGCTTTATATATATAAAAACTAAATAGTTAGCTTATAGGCGAATAAAACTAAGTACTATAAGAGTCTTATAAATAGTATTATACTACTTATAAGGACTCTAATTTAGACTATATAAAGTCTTTAAAAGTAGACTATATTTACCTAGCTCGTTAAAACTATTAGGTAGTTAAATATAAATCTCTTCTAGAAGTTTTAAATTAAGGAATGCTATAACGAGGTTAATATAATATATCTATTAGCCGAAACAAGTAGTGATTATATAGAAGATTTTAAAGCTTAAAGCTTTAGCTATACTTATATATATTAAGATAATTAATTCCCTTACGCTACTTAAATCCTTTTATAATAAGACGCGCTTTATATAATCTATCGTCCTTAATTCGGAAGACCTATCGAAGCGGAAGAAGCGTCTTTTTAGTAGGAAGATCTTGTATATACTAAGTACTATTTTTTAGCTACTTTTAAATTTCCTTATTAGTAGCTTCGATCTATTTAGTTTACTCCTTCTTACTATAATTTTATATTATATCTTACTAGCTATCTAACTTATATAGCGATTAAGCTAAAGCTAAAGCTTAATATAAAAGCTTTAGAAGTAGTTATAAGTCTATAGCTATATTATAAATTAAAAAGGTAATATACTCGATATAGTCCGCGAGAGCTATATAGGAATATATATTAGAACGCTTCAGAGATCGTAGATATTCCTCCGACTCTATAGCCGCTTAAGTCTTCTTATAGACTCGAGAGGAACATCAAAGACCTATTCCTATATGAGGATAAGGATTATCATCGATAGTTTCGGAATTAGCCTCGATAGTTTCGGAATTACCTTCTATAGTTTTTCTATAGTTTTAAAACTATCCTCTATAGTTTAAGGGTTATCGTTAATATATTTATTCTATTTATATTAAGGTAGCTACTTTAGTAAGGTAGCTAGACTTAATCGTTAGGGAAGAGATAGCTCGTAGCAGTTAAATTAGTATAAAGACTAATTCTTAGGGAACCCTACCGGTCCCCTTACGAATAGCTATCTTATAGTCTACGCTTCCTATACCTTCGAGGGGTCCCTTTAGTCGTCCTTATTAACGATCGGTCGATTGGCAATTAGCTAGTATAGTAGGATAGAGGTACTAGAGAGATTCTAAATCTTCGGCTCGAATATATAGGATAATAGAGATCCGAGCCCGGAAGACGAGGTTCGGGAGCCCGCCTCTTATAAGATTATAGGAGGGTCTTAGGGCTAGGGGCCTAATTATTACGTAGGATTCTTAGCTATAGATTACCTAATAACTCTCTAGCTATAGGTTACCTAATAGGGTATATTAATAAAGGGAGTTCTCTTATAACTATCCTCTCCTCTAGGGACGCTAGCTCCTAGTAGTTAGTAGGTAGTATCGGTTGTTTTCTTTATTTAATTGGGTAGAGATTTCTTATAGAAGATACTATAGAGTAGATAGGGATTATCCTCGAAATTATTCTTTTTTCTTTATCTTCTCCTATATAGCTCCGAAGATAATATCTAAAACCGCTACTTTAAGTCGAACTAAGCGAACTATTATATAGATAGTAAAGAGGGGAATGCTTAAGGTAGTCTGATCTCACTAGATAGGTTGAGTCATAGAGGAACCAAACTAAAACCATAAGTAAGTCTCGGAATCCTCTAAGATGATCGCGTAGTCCGATATCAGGAACTACAGGTAGGAATTAAAAAGAGTGTGATATTGTAAGTATAAAGAATCTGACTATAAAGACCGTCTAGATATAAACTGTTGATTAGACCGAGAGGTAGTTAATGATTCCCTATCCCGAATCCCGTATCGTAAGGACTAAATAATATCTCTAGACTATAAGGCTATTAGGTATCCGTATCTCTATAGGAAAACTACTCGAAGTATATATAACCGAATCCCCTACTATATAACCTCCTCTCCCTAAAATTAACTGTTCCTTAGTTAATTTACTATATCTTTCGATAATAATCTAGGTTTTAACGTAGATTCTCCTAGAAACCCTTAGGTAGGCTTATCGGTCTATATAAACTATGGTATAACCGATAGGCCCTTCTCTTTTCGTAGAAAATAAGAATATATACTAAATTACTATCTTTTAGCTTTTACTATTATCTTAAAATATCGTAGATAGGCGCGTCTTACCCGGTCGCGCTATCCTTAAATTAATTAGTATACTTACTACTAATTCCGACCGAAAAGGATATCTAACTCCTTAATAATAGTAGGTAAATCCTATCTTTCGCGACTAATAAGTATATCTCTAATTAGATTCGAATCTAGTAGTTAAATTAATACTAAAAAAGGATATATAAGCTATCTACTATATTTCTAACTAGACTAACCTAAGGAAGTCTTTTGAGGCGATAAAAAATCGCGATAGTATACCGAAAGTTTAGACTAAGTACCGGATTTAGGACTATCTAGGGTCTTATAATCCTTCCTAATACCTATAAACTAAGGGAGAACTATTCTCCGGAGACTAGTTATAGGACCGGTTAATCTATAAGATAGGTACGGCTTCGAAATATATATCTTATCTTACTTATATATAACTTTCCTCTAAGAGAGACCGAATTTCTCTTTATTAGTAGCCGTCTATATTATAGGTAAAACTTTATAAATTAAACCATCCTTCTAATAGCTATAATTACGTAGATCCTACTACTACTCCGTAAGATAGTTCTATATTCTAAGTAATATTTCGGTATAATTTCGCGAATCCTTATCGGTTAGGGATACTATTTCTTAGATTATATTTATTATCCGTTAAGATTCGAGGAGATCTATTATATTTATATCTAGATATCGAAAAGTAGTCTATTTACTAGGATATATACTCTTTATATAGTAAGAGAACGAAATTAGTCGATACTAATAATTAGATCAGAGTAGTATATAGAATAGATAGTAGATATAGTTACGCTATACTAGTTACTAGATACTACTATACTATATATTTTTAGCCTATCCGATTCTTAGAGTATATTTACGTAACCGGTAATACTAGTTATATATATTAAATTCCTTCTCGATTATCTCTATTAAACCACGAGGATAGTAGCTATCCTAATTATCGCGTAGCTATATAAAAATTAGTACTACTATATTTCCTTCTATATCCTAGTCCTTCTCTAGCTTCTTCCCGAAACTTATAGGAATTCTTCTAAAATAGCGAAAACTTATATCCTAAAGGATTAGATATAGTAGTTTCTTAAAATCTAATACTAGTAGTATTCGTATCTTCGGAGATAATAGAAAATAGCTTCTAAGCTCTTTCCCGGATAATAGCTTAAACTAGGCTTCGAACTCCTTTTTAGTACTATCTTAGTTACTAAGGCGACTATAGAGATAGTATAGATATTATACTAGTATCGTATAATTTAAACTATTAGTATAAATATATAATAGATAAGCTAGCTAAGTAGTATACTTCTCGTAAATCGATTCCGGACTAAGCTTAGTTATATTTTCGCGAATCGATCTCCTAATAAGCCTAAAAATCACTAAAGCTTCGTACTTACTCTCTGTATCTAGCTTCGCTTTCGGAATTAATTTTATTAGCCGAGAAGAATCTATCTTATATCCGTAGGATACTAATTTCAGTAGATTCTATAACGCTTTTAGTTTCTTAGTTATAGGCTCTTCTGATACTACCGGTAGCTAGGAATTCTATGAACTTTCGTTAAGTTCCGAATTCTATTTATATAGCCGAATTTCTTCTATAGAAGAAATCTGACTCCTTTATAAGTCCTAGGAAGGTAACTGATTTTTCGACTAATTTTCTTTTATAGAAGAAACCTATATCTCTTCGCTATCTAAGACTAGACTCTAATTCTTAGCTACCTCTTCCTCTAAGATTTATAGTATTAGTCGATATTTATATAAAAACCTATTCTTATCTACTAAAAGATAATACCTAGCTAGCCGTTTTAATATTAATTCTATTAAATTAGGCTATTTATAGGCGTTATCGAGATTACCTTATATAACCTCCTTAGCTCTATAAATCCCTTATCTATATATTACTCTCTTAAGATACTAAAGGATTACGTTATTAACTCTAAGCTATATTTCTTCGAAACTAATCCTACTCCGTACTAGCTTACTAATCTTTTTAGCGAAAGTCTTCGTTTTAACCCTAATTATAATCTTTTTAGCGTTACTATTCTAAGTCTATAGTACTATATATATTACCTATTAGATAAAATTCTGGTTATATTCGCGGCGATTAATTACTTCCTTTACTACTATCTAGCTATCCTCGAAATCCTCCTAAGTCTTATATCCCCTCTAGAGTTCGCTATTCTTTATAAAAGAATAAAGTTCGATTATAACAGAGTCTAGAAATTCCTATCCTTTCTCGTAGATCTTATATAGATAGAGCTTAGTAATCTTATAGACCTAGTCTGTAGGTATTACGCGTAATTCTTCGATAATTTATCTAGGGGAAATAACTAATATTAGATAATTATTTAGTATCGAAGATATAATATTAAGATACTAATTTACGCCCGATATTATAGTTTATTAAGCTATATTATTAACTCTTCTACAGAAGAAAAATAAAATCCTAAAGCTAGAAATAATAATAAAATTATAAGGCTCCTTATAGTATAGTTACCGATTAATATCTTCTATAGAAGAACTTGGCGGAATTTAGCGAAAATCGTCTATACTTAAGCTCTCTCTAGAGATCCTAGATCCTCTCTACCTTAAGCTCTTACTATCCCTAGTAAGTTACCTTTTTAGCCCTATACTAATAATATAGTTATTAAAGAAATTATAAGTATTTAAATAAAGCTAAAACTTAAACGATTTAGCCCGAAAAACTTATTAAAACTTTTAATTAATTAAAATTTAGTAAACGATAAAGGAAATTAGCTTAAAGCTAACTTAAGCTTATCCCTATCGAGGCGGCTATCCTCTTCTATATCTTTATATAGTAGGTAGGGATTTATTCTTAGCTATAATTCTTTTATCTTTATCTAGGTCTCTTTTATCCTAAAGAGCCTAGTAATAAAATCTTTTTAACCTACTACTATTTATACTAGCGCTTATCTTATTTATTTACCGGTAGAGAGTACTATCTAATTCTTCGATTTCGTACGCGCCGTTTTTCAGATTCCTTCTAACTCGGTATAGTCTAGTCTATCTAAATCTTAGCTTATTTTTAGACGTTATATCGTCTTTAAGCCTAGTATTATATAGAAGGACGAGATCCTTTTCTTTTAGAGGTATAAGCTATAGATTTCGGTATAAGTTATAGTATTCTTTATTTTAGATCCTTAATCGCTTTAATCGTAGTATTACTTCTACTACATCCATATAAGAATATTAGAGTAAGTAGGAGTAGTACTACTTAGAATATCGCTAGCTAGAATACTAGATTAGAGCTAGCTTTACTTAAGTAACTAAGTTAGCGTAGATATACTATTAGATAGTATATAATAGATTACTAAAATATAAGTTAATACTAAAGAAGAGATTACTATTATATTAAATAGATATAAGATATTAAAGACTTATCTATAATAAATAAGTTAGAGAATAATTTTAAATACTAAGAAAAGAAGAGTCTTATAAGTTATAAAAAGAAAGAGAAGCTAAGAATAAGAATAAGTATTTAAGTAAAAAATTTATCTTATTATAAAAGTTATTATATTGAGAAAGATTTTTTGAAGATAGATATAAATAGCTAGATTTAGTAAATATTAAAAAGCTCTAAAAATTTATAAGAATCTAATCCTATTCTTTCTTTATATAGACTAATACTATTACCTAATTTTTATAATAATTAGCTTCGCTACTTAATTTCCTTTATCCGAATTTTATAGTTCTTATAAGTATAGTACCGATTAGTAAAAATTTAGGTTAGAGATTCCGAGGATTATAGGAATTCTGACTCGGATATAGCTCTTTTAATAGAAAAGCGCGAGTATAAAAAGTTTAGTAGCGTATTTCTTTATAAGAGATTCCCGACCGGAAGGACGTAGTCGAATCTAGTAGGGGAGAATATAATCCTCGGCCTATAGCTACCTTAGGTACCCTAATCCTTCTTTTTCGCGATAACTAGAGCTAGATAAGCTATAACCTTATCTTACGGCTCCGGTCGGTCATGTAAGGACCCTTAGTCCTCTGTATATATATAGTTATATCTGTAGCTATACTTAGAAGAACTATATCCTATCTATCCTCTGTATCTTGTTCGGAAGGAGTATCGCGAGGCTCTTAAATAGGATATATTATCTTACTAGTAATTATAGACTATAGGTTATTATCTAAGCTATCTATAATATATTAAAGTCTTTATATCTACCTCTCGAAGTTAGCTTATCCCTGAAGTATAGGAATAGATTCGGCGAAGTCTTTAGCCGCCTTATAAATCTCTAGATCGGAGACTATATTAATAGTTAAATATATATATCCTACTATAGCGAAGTAATACTAGGTAGATATCCTACTATAACGATATACCGCTACGTAGGCTAAGAGCATAAAAGCTCTAAATAGCGTAAAAGCCGGAAGGTTTTTAAAGATCTACAATAATAAAGATATATTATATAGTAATCCTACTACGACGATATACCGCTATATAGGATATATAGAGCGTAAGAGCTCTAAAAATAGCGTAAAAAGCCGGGAGCTAAAGAGCCCGTAGGATTATTATAATCCGTGATATAAGGCGTTAAAGCCGAAGCCTGAAGGAGGGACTTTAGCGACGATTCGATTCGATAGCTTTGGTAGCCGGAATGCCGGATTCGATACTCATAGGACGCGGAGGGATCGTTAAGTCGTAAAAAGGTACAAAGGCTATACTCTGTAGGAGGCGTGGGATACACTAGACCTTGCCAAAGCTCGCGAGTTTACGGGCGGGCTTAAATCTCTAAAAATTAGCTCGGAGCCCGCGGGCTCTAAGCTCGCGGTCTTAGGGCTCGCGGGTACGAGCTTAGATCCTTAGCTCGCGCGCTACGCCAGTAACCGCGAGCTTTACGCTTAGTAATACGATTACTACGTGACCTAAATTATAATAAATCTCGCGAATATTTTTAGAAAACCTATACTAATTTTAGTATTAGTAAGCTTAAAAAATAAATTACGACTTCTTATTACCGATCCGATACAGAAAATATCGGTAATTTATATAGTAAAACTCGCGAGTACGAGCTTAAATCTCTGATCTTCGGCTCGTAGCCCGCGAGCTCGTAGCTCGCGGTTTTAAGGCTCGCGGGCACGAGCCTAAAAGTTCGGCCCGCTCGGCTCGTTGGCAAGGTCTAGGATACACCGAAAAATAATTTAAGAAGAGATTATTATAAGTTATACCTAGGTAGTAAGGAAATATAAATAACCTCACTTTTGTGCGCTAAGTAGGGCTTATAACCTATCAGGAGCTACTGGGAAAACGTAGCACACCTAAAAGAGGGGAGAGAGGAATAGTGAGATTGTAACTGGTGAGAGTGCTATCTAAGCTACTGGAGATGGTGTACGTGGGCGCGCACCACGCTGGTGTGACGCGCCGGACCACTAAGCCATCTCAACAGCTACGAATCTAGCTACGTTACTAGCTACGGATCTAGCTTACATGTTGGCTGCGGATCTGGTATAAACCTGGTGTAAATCTGGCTATAATACTGCCTCGGTGTAATTATAGGTAACTTAGGATTTATAATGTTGTTGTGGCCTCTGACGAGACATCTTTTCAGTCCTAAGACCACTTTAGTCCTAGGATGGCTAGTAAATAAAATTATACTTCTCTAATCGGGACTAGTATAGAAAGTTATATTAATTTAGGTACCTATAGGTATTTCTATATCTACGTGGGTATTCCTATTTAGGTAGAGCAATTCCTATGGGTACGAAAATCCACAAGTGGGTACCTATAGGTAGGGCTTTTTTCGCCATGGGACCTATATTCCCACCTCTAAGGGGCACTAACGCGGAACGCGTGAGGCTCGAGGCATACGTGATCTCATACGTAACCCCCACGAGCTAGTATTTATCAGCTCTCAGACTACCGTAGCCTTAAATGAATCTCTCTTTTGCCTCACGTCATCCAATAATATCTGTCTGGCTGGGCGGGTTTCAGTAGGTCGAAAGTTACCTTACCTCACGATACCTCATGGATCATGCTGCCATGTCTGATACCGGTCTTTACATATATAAAAGTGACTTGACAAGTAGTACGAATGGAGAGAGACCGTACGCGAAAGCTCCAGTCCTCTGGGTGTGATTCTTTTGGCAAAGTCATGGCCACTTCTGGTGGTCTGTTGAGGCGGTATTCGGTTCCCAGGGCTTCTATCGGCCACCTCTGGCCTACTGGGTTGTGCAGGATGATGTAGCTCCAAGCCTTTTGTCATGGCAAAAGGACGTGAGTCAAGCTACAGCACAAAGACAACAGCGTGGCCATCGGCTAAAATCATATCTTCCAATCATTCACAAAATGAAAAAGCTCAGAGCTGTGTGCCCTTAGGATAGCACAACCTTCTTAGAGACATGACAGGGTAGTAATACTCTATGGATGCTGGAAGTCAACGCAAATCCCACGAACAGACGGCATTACTAAAAGAGTCCTGCCGTAATGACTGTGAGATCGCTCATCCTTCCTACTTAGACCCGAGTCAAAAAGTACAGATAGGCAGTCTGTTTCATGTCATCAACCTTGTCGCACTCCACCACCTTCTCATCGTTGAAAAGTACCCACGACGAGGACTGGTCGCTTGCCCTTGTCTTACGAATGAATGCCACATAGTGACTAGGAAGGTCAGAAATTGAAGACTTCGGAAAAGAAACTAAATTAGGGGGGAAACTTACCCAGCGTGAACAGAGGTACCTTTGTGGCACACGATCGACCGAAGTTGATACCTAGCAGGCACAGTGTCGTAGCCAACAGGCCCATAGGTCTGCGCTACCTCGGCATTTCCATCGTTTCCCATGGCCTCATCCCCGTCATCAGGATGAGTGAACACCCAGTCGACAGCTCGCTCAACATCCCCGTTTGTTGCAGCAAGGGCTTTCTGCGCACGAGATGGTTCAATGCCCATCTCGCCAAGCTGAGCGATCTGAGACTCGTCCTGACCGGCAGAGCTCTGCGAGCCAGACTTTTGGTCAAGCACCATTGGCTCGTCAATGTCCGGATCTTCCATATGAGAGAACAGCCAAGTCATCGCAGCTTCTGCATCAGAGTTGCCGGTTGCGTGCAAGGCCTTCTCGCACCGAGTTACAGGGAATCCCATCGCCAGCAGCTGGTTCAAGGCCTCTGAGTTCGGCGAAAAGGAAACGACTTCCTCAACTTCTGGCAGAAGCTCCTCATTTGGATCATGTTGACCGGCCAGATACGAGACCATATCAATTGGATCATCACTGACAATCACTGGAATGTCAAGCTTCGTTGGTACCCAATTCACCAACTCGAAGCGCCGCGCGTTGACAGCCAGCTCTTGGGGAAGAGTTTTGAACTTGGTTTGTTTCGAGAAACCTGCAGCGCTTTGGCACGCTGGACACGTAAGCTCAACGACTTCTTTGGCAGTGAAGATGTCCAAACACTCAGAGAATTGTACTGCCTCAAACTTGCCCTCCACTTCGGCGATGCGGCGAGCGGGGACTGCAATTGAAATATTGTCCTGAACATCGACCTTGTATCGAACCTTCTCGCAAACAAGGCACTGCAGGCGCTGTTCAACCTGGAATCGGAAATTCTCGACGGGATTGGCTCGGCCATCAAGGTGCTTCGAAAGACTGACGTTTTTAAAAAGATGCAGCAGAAACTCAAATGCATCTTGTTGCCGCATTGTCTTGAACTCCGGATGTCCTTTTCCAATAAGATGCTTGAACATAGCTGGTAAAAGTCCCTTCTGATGGATGGGTGAGCTCGCTTCTGATGACGCCATGGACATGGCGACCCGTGAGTCTGGTCGGGAATAACGCCCCGAGAGTAGGCCATCCGCGAGCTTTCTCATTTGAGTTTCAAGATCCTGCGCTGGCGTCTGGCAAGGCGGTGGTTGTCCGTCGGGGTCGTAGTAACGACTCTGGAAGGCTGGCGTGGAGAAAACACACTGCATCACACTGGAAAGATAGCAGCTATTTCCAAGATTGGCCAATCCAGTCAAGCCCGGCCCGTAGATTGGTAATAGCTCACGCCCATCTTCGGAGGTCATGGAGAACTCCCATTGCATGTTATGCTCGACCTGCATCTCCATTAGGCTTTTCTCTGTCTTGGTGCGTCCGGCCAAGTGAATGCCCCAGTGAGCAAGGTGATTGGCCAGCTCGGGATCTGTACGTTCCTCGTTACATCTGTAACAATAGATGTCGGCCGTCCCTTCCACTGAGATCGATCCTAGCTTGACAGCAACAGCATGGGATGTATAGTCAGCATGAGCCAGAGCATGCGAATTCCCTCGTGCCCCTCCGTGTTGATTGCGTCCACACGCAATGTTTCCACATTCGAGGCAGATCCACAGATTTTCCTTCAGATCGCATGCTGAGCATTGATTCAAGTCTGAAAATCCAGATAGATCAGTACTGCACCTTCCTGCAATGGCCAAATTTTGGTTCGGACAGTGGTACCTTTGGTTCCTGCATCGCCCGTGTCTGCTTGGACAAGGCATAATGTATGCTCACAGGGCACAAATTCTTGCTCCCACGCCTTGACTTCCTCCCGCTTGGTGAAAGACATTGCGTTCATGACTCCGTCAATTATGACAGGAATATTTCCCGTATTCTTATCGACGTTCTCGCCAGGACATGCGTAGCAAATGACAGACGTCGCAACGTTGTATCGATCTTCATCTGTTTCGGCGGCAATGGCGAGCTTGGACATCTTTTGGGGGGGCTCGTCACGCTACATCAAGGCGGGTGTTAGTCGACCACAACTTTTCACACATGCAGGACGAGGAGGAACATGATAATACGGGGTCCTGTACTTGTACTTTCTTCGGAGTCCGTCGAATATTCAAAGCCAGCGCATGGCCAAAGCGCTGAAAGTGGAGCAGACCATGGTTTCTGTCTCCAGCGCAGCCTCCATTGAAGCAATGAAGGCACACATTCAGACCAGCCTCGTCATCCTAAGAATGTGACCAACGTTAGCCAATTTATTGCAACTATTGCCCTCGACCACTTGATGGCGTACAATAGAGTCGAAGCACTGAGTGCAATCTTCGCGGTAGACGTCTTGAGTAGGACCGGGAGGCCTCAAGTCTGTACCCTGCAATTAGCGGACTGCATGCGAGCAAATTCTCGCACTCTCCCTCCTCACCAACCTGTAGCTCCGGCATGAACACAGGCCATGTCTAAGATCAACAATCAGGACAGCCTAGTCTCTCGAGAAATCTATGATCTGGGAGACAGTAGCTGTTGACTGTAAATAGGCGTGGGATTGGCCTTTGTCGCGATCGCAAACTTCTGACTAGTCAGAGGTTTATGAGAAATTTGAAATTTCCAGAGCTACGAGCTGGCAAGATAAGTGATCAGCAACAGCTTAGCATCGGCTGCCCGCCAGGCGTGGGGCATAGACTTACATAATTGACAATGACGTGGGGTGCCCCTGCGAGGCTGCCTCTCCTGCCTCTCCTGCCTTTTAGAAAGGCCGATCCTCAGGCGCCGAGGCTCCCATGACTGACAAGCAGCCAGCTTCCGAAGTCAACCTTGAGGCGCGGGACAGAACGCCAGGCAGCAATGGAGTCAGGTGACCATCCACTTAACGCGTTATTTTTTTGGCTTTGTTCGGCACGCGTCGCGCATCACTCAATCTACGCCCACTGCTTCTCGACACAGTGTGCCAGAGTTGTCAGAGTTCTAGGCTGCTCAAGTTGTTTGTCGATCGAGCAACGAGAAAGATACATTGACTCATCCTATTCCGAGGCCTCTGTCATCTACTCAGCTCAGCACGGCACCGCGCACAATTGCAACACGATGGCTTCCGACGCAGCGTCACAGATCACGGTGGGGGCTCTTAGGTTCGTATACTGATGAATGCTTCTTGGTCAACGTAAATATCGTTATTTGGTCATAAACTGATAATTATTTCCTGACAGCGCCATCTTCGACGATACCAAGCCGCAGGTTCGCGAGCCGATCGTTCAATGTGTACAAGTGAAGCCTCTCCCACCACAGGCCACCAATCCCGAACGCTATCGAGCCGTCTTCAGCGACATTGCCAACTATGTCCAGACTATGCTTGCCACACGTGAGCTTCAACTTTCTAAACTCAAGACCCGGAGAGATCGAAGTGTCTTGCTGACAAGTGACGCCTAGAAGCCAACCACCTAGTCACGGAAGGAAGCCTTCGAAAAGGATGTTTCGTGCGTCTGAAGTCTTTCCAAGCGAACTCCGTCAAGGGCAAGAAGTAAGATTCGGTGTTCTATATGATCGAGAGAGATGGCTAATGGCTTGAGCCTGAATCTAGAATTCTCATTATCATGGACCTTGAGGTTCTGAAAGAGTTGGGCGAATCCGAAAAGATTGGAGAGCCAAAGCCCTTGGAGGTCAAGGCGGAGGAAGAGGAGAAACCCCAAGCTACGACAATTTCAAGCAATGGTTTCTACGGGTCAAAGCCGGCTGGTGCGCCGGCGCAACAACAGAGTCGCGCCCAACCCGCCCGTGGGCCTACATCCTCCGCTCACGCGACGATCTATCCTATTGAAGCAATCTCTCCTTACTCAAACAAATGGACGATCAAGGCACGTTGCACAAGCAAGTCAAGTATCAAGACTTGGCACAACAAAAACGGGGAAGGCAAATTGTTCAGTGTCAACCTGCTCGATGACAGCGGCGAGATTCGCGCCACCGGCTTCAATGACCAGTGCGACATGCTCTACGATCTGTTCCAGGAAGGCGGAGTGTACTACATTTCCAGCCCTTGCCGTGTTCAAATCGCAAAGAAGCAGTTTTCGAACCTCAACAATGACTATGAACTCACGTTTGAGAGGGACACGTTGGTAGAGAAGGTAAAGTCTCTCCCACAATGAGCGAGACTGTCGCTAATCATTTCACACAGGCTGAGGACCAAAGTGATGTGCCGCAGATTCGGTTCAATTTTACCACAATTGGTGACTTGCAATCCGTCGAGAAAGATACTACAACCGACGTCATTGGTATCCTCAAAGATATTGGCGAAACCTCTCAGATCGTATCAAAGGGAACTGGGAAGCCCTACGACAAGCGAGAAATCAGTCTCGTCGACAACACGGGATACTCTGTTCGTCTCACCGTATGGGGTGCCGGTGCAGTCAACTTCAATGTAGCGCCAGAGTCCGTGGTTGCTTTCAAGGGAGTTAAAGTGTCTGACTTTGGCGGACGCAGTTTGAGCTTGCTGAGTTCAGGATCAATGACAGTTGATCCCGATATCGCGGAGGCTCATCGATTGAAGGGCTGGTACGACGCGCAGGGCAGGACAGAGACCTTCACCTCTCATGCATCCCTGTCGGGCGCCACCAACTCAAACATGAAAGCCGATTCCTTCAAGACCATTGCGCAGGTCCGCGAGGAACAGCTGGGTATGTCAGATCAGGTTGATTACTTTTCTTTGAAAGCCACGGTTGTCTTCATTCGCCAGGAGTCAACATGGTGCTACCCTGCCTGTCTTTCTGAAGGTTGTAACAAGAAGGTGACACAACTTGATGAGGGTCAATGGCGATGTGAGATGTGCGACAAGACGCACCCCCGCCCTGAATATCGCTACATCATGCCGATCAGTGTCAGTGATCACACCGGTCAACTCTGGCTCAGCTGCTTCGATGACACAGGACGCCTGATTATGGGCATGTCTGCTGACAAATTGATGCAATTGTGTGAGGACGATAATGAAGCGTTCCAGGCGGTTTTCCATGAAGCCAACTGTCGCACTTGGAGTTTCCGTTGTCGCGCCAAGATTGACAATTTCGGTGAACAACAACGGTAAGTAAACACCAGGTGCGGTTCAACCTATTCCAATCTGCTAACACAGTTGATAGTGTCCGATACCAAGTCTCCTCCGCCAAGGCTATCAACTACTCCGAAGAGGCCGCACGCTTGGCAGAGATCATCAACTCTTATAGTCTGAACTAGACTAAACGCTCTCGCATATTGGTTGGGTTAACACTGTCATGCACGGCTTGGTTCTTGAGCCTTTTTTTGTCATGGATGAATGTGTGCGGTTTGAACGGAAAATTGTCATAGTATACTACTACTAGTACTATCACGAGACTGATTGAGACCTCTATTTCAATTTCAGTTTCGCTGTTTGAAGAGGGTAGAATGTTCCTCCAATGCGAAGCTTGGCACCCGTTCGACTCGGCGTCTCTTGGTTCACCTTGTCCACCACGCACTTGAAAGGAATCTGGTCTGTGTGGTGCTCTCAGGGCGCAAATTTATGCCAAGTCTAATTAGCATATTTAGACCTTGTTTCACGCTCCTGGTATGTAGCGCGACGTTGCCATTCTAGCAATAGTACCTAGCTAGTGACCTACCTAGGTCGACCGCTTCTCATCTAAGCCGTAATGGTCCCTGTTCCGTATCAGACTTATCGATACGTTGCGGCCCACCTTTGCTGGGGATCCTGCCTTATCGTGCGCGAATCTGCGGAGATGGCCGATAAGGAAGTGGAGACTATCTGGCGGTGTGTAGGGGCAGTTCTTTTTTTTCTCTAATGAATTTTTTCGCCGCGCCTGATCTTGATTTTGGATAAACAACATTGGAGTTGGAGCCTGCAACTTTCGTGTCGGGCATCATACATCATGGCTAAGAGAAGCGCCGACCCAACCGAGCTGCGGCCTTCAAAGAAGTCTAAGTCAGACGAGGAGCCGTCGATCAAGAAGGAGAAGAAAGACAAGAAGGACAAGAAGGAGAAGAAAGAAAAGAAGGAAAAGAAGGAGAAGAAGGAGAAGAAGGAGAAGAAGGAGAAGAAGGAGAAGAAGGAGAAGAAGGAGAAGAGCGGGAAGAATGAGGAGAAGGAGAAAAGGAAGGAAAAGGAGAACGATGAGGACACAGTGATCGCAACTTTCTCTTCAGAAGTAAAGGGTTACGTGCAGGCTTCGGCCCTGACTGATCTGCCTCAGTCCCAGATCGATCAGTTCCTGGAGGAAAAGGTCATCAAGATCACAGATTCCGCCACAGATGCACCTCCTCAACTTCGCCCAATCATTTCCTTCGCCTACCTTCCTCCTTGTGGAAACAACCTTTACGCGCCCTTGAAAGCATTCCCTGCTCCCTCGCCTATTCAGGCCGCTACCTGGCCGCTGCTCTTGTCCGGTCGCGATGTGATTGGTATTGCAGAGACCGGCAGTGGTAAGACCTTGGGTTTCGGCCTGCCGTGTCTTAAGAAACTGCTGGACTCCAAGCGTAGCCGCGCGCCGTACCAACCAGCCGCTGTGATCATTTCTCCAACGCGTGAGCTTGCTATGCAAATTTACGACCAGCTCGTCAAGTTCTCCGATGTTGCCAACGCCGATGTAACGTGCATCTTCGGTGGTGTGGGCAAGGATGAACAGCGGGTGGCACTGAGGACGGCTGCAATTGTGGTCGCCACTCCCGGTCGTCTGAAGGATCTTCAGAATGACGAGTCTGTCGATCTGAGCAAGGTCAACTACCTTGTCTTGGACGAGGCTGATCGTATGCTGGACAAGGGATTTGAGCAGGATATCAAGGACATCATCGCGCCTATGCCAGTCTCCGAGAGACAGACAGTCATGTTCACAGCCACTTGGCCCAAGTCGGTCCGTGAACTTGCTGCTACCTTCATGAACTCTCCCGTGACCGTGACAATTGGTGGTGACCCTTCTGCAGACCCTCGTGCCAACACCCGCATCAAGCAAGAGGTCGAGGTCCTCGACGGTCGCGAGAAGGAGAACCGTCTCATTCAGCTGCTGAACCGATCACAAAGAGGTCAAAGCCCCGAGAAGGTTCTGGTCTTCTGTCTCTACAAGAAGGAGGCTATGCGCATTGAGGGACTCATCAAGAGGAAGGGATTCCGTGTTGCCGGTATTCACGGCGACCTGAACCAGTCGGACCGATTCCGCAACCTTGAAGCGTTCAAGAGCGGATCCGCGACCGTTTTGGTTGCCACCGACGTGGCTGCTAGAGGTCTTGATATCCCCGCCGTGAAATTGGTCATTAACGTTACTTTCCCTCTCACGGTGGAAGACTACGTTCACCGAATCGGCCGAACTGGCCGAGCTGGTGCAGAGGGTCACGCTATTACCCTTTTCACTGAACAAGACAAAGCACTTTCTGGCGGGTGAGTATTTTTCTTTTTATCAATCTGTTGCGCCAATGTGATGAATCATGTGCTAATCATCTAAAACCAGTCTGATCAACGTCCTTAAGGCTGCGAAGCAAGAGGTCCCCGAGGCTTTGCTCAAGTTCGGTACTACTGTTAAGAAGAAGCAGCACGACGCCTACGGTGCCTTCTACAAGGATATTGGGACCGATAAGAAGGCCACAAAAATCACATTTGATTAAAGTGAAGAGATGTGAGATGTACACAGAATCTGATCTCAGGATTCAGTCTGATTTTGTCCTTTTTGAGCGTGCAGAAAGAGCTTGTCGCAGCTCCGTGATTTGTTCCATTACATATCGCCTCTCCAGGAAAAGCCTGTCAATTTGTTAGGAGTGCTTTCATATCCGTGTGACCGTCCGTCACAAGACCAGGCAACAGGGGAGGCTGAAACTTACACCAAAATTCCATAGACACCACTGAATAGAACTGCCTGGACGATACCCCGATTTGATTGTTCAAAGCCCTGTCTCGCCACAAAAGTCGTGGCTGCGACTCCCGCAGCATAGCTTATCGGCTGCATTGAGATCTCAGTAGCATCAATTGCGTCACCTTGCTGGGCAAAGTACTTGCGAATGAAGTTATAACTCCACAGGGTGCGCACGGCCATATTGACAATATTGGCCAGAACTAGTCCATACGCCCCCATAGAGCCTACTTCCAGGAACAGGTACGCCGCCAGAGCATAACAAGCAGAGAACGCGCCCATCCAGACTGTTTGGTTGCGGATCTGACTCGAGTCTGCAGCCGATGAGACAAAAGCTTCGGTGATGCCATTGAACGCCAGGAATGGAATATAATAGCAGTAGAGCGAGAGCAGATCTTCCACTTTCGTCGACGCCCACTGGGAGCCACCCAATGCACGAAGCACATACGGGATCATCAGTGGGCCAAGCGGGAAGATGGCTAGGGATAGTAATTGATACGCGCGAAGCAATCCAACTAAGTGCTTCTTGGCCGCATGAACTTGGGACTTGTCGCGTTTGCCTGTCTCGTCGGGGCTGAGGAGACTCGAGAAGAGGTTGCGGCTGCTTTCTTCCAGCGGCTGAAATATGATACGGGCGACGAGTCCGCCGTAATTTGCTGCCAAGGAATAAATTCCTTGATCTTCCAAGGTAGACAGCGCAGCAAGCATCATGGCATCGCCTTGGGTCAGAATATGCTTCACGACTGATTGAAGGAAGACGCTGGCTGCAATGGACATGAGAGGCCGGGGGAATCGCCCGAAAATGTATTCGGAGGAGCTACGAGAGAAAAGTAAGTACCTTTGAAACAGCAACTGAGGGACTCCAGAAATAGTCGCAGATGTCTTACCTAGTTTTGATCTTGGCGAGACGATATGTGAACGGCCTATTGTCACTGCCTCTTCCCATCATGGTCCAACAGTAACCACAGAGCAAGGCAAGCGAATAGCTGAGATGGCCCAACGCAAATGGTAGGGCTCCAATGGGGACATCTGCCCGAGAAGCGTAAATGAAGCTCGAGCACGTAGTAAGACTACGAAGAAACGCTGCAGGCATTTCCACAGCAGCTCTCTTCTCATACCACATACGCTGCTGGATGACCGCGAAGAAGGGCTCAATAGCCAGCTCGAGTAAAGACGCAAACCCTGTGATCACCACACTGTGTTGAAAGTAGGGGGTGAATGCGGCCTGGACTGGCGCATAATACCGGTATAACGAAGTGATCACAACAGTTAACAGGAGGCCGAGGCTGAGACTCAAATAAGACAGATTGACCACTGATTGAGATGCGACTGCCAGGTGACTCTGGGAAGACGTGACCTGTTCTTTCTCAGCTGAATCCGCTTTGGACTTTGGTGAATTGTTCGTCGACATGGGCTGAAGAGGCTGTCTCTGGATTGCCATGCGGATACTCTCTCGAGAGAAGTATAATATTGTCACTTGGAACAACTCCAATTGAGCCGCGATCCCAAGAATGACCGGAGACATTGCACGTAAAATCAGCTGATTGGATGCGAATGTGAATATTCTCGAGGATAGCTGAATCAATATCAGAAATGTCGTCCCAGTGGCAGACGAGGCCAGCATGGTGCCTGTGCGGGCTTCGGGTGATTGAGCCATCCTTGTCGATCTGCTCAGGGCCCAGCTCTCGTCGGCCTAGTATGCAAGAGTAAATCAAGGCGGCAGAGTCACATGAGATACCAGGTTTTTACTGAATCTTTTTCCGACAACTCTATACATTCGCAGGCATATTGAACCCAGAAGTGGAGGAACTATGTGGCTAGATGTCTGCGGGCGGTCAGATTCGGCCTACCTGTTCTATCTAACACGTGGTTTTGGAAAGTGTAGCGGAGCTTGAATCTGGGGTCGTCACCTTTACACCACAAGCTTATGAGTAGGTTACACCGCGTCTTCTACGGATTATTGTTGACAGCTGGTTTTGGAAGCCATGCGGTTGCTTCTCAATAAATGGACGGTCTGTGCGACGATCTCAGGTCTAGGAGCTAAAAAAGGCTAGAGCCACAACAGCGATCACCACCTGTGCTTGTTCTTCTGTATGTCGATTTTTGGGAAGCTGTCTTGGAATCTGATCTGAATAATGCTCTCCTTGCATTGGCCTGGATTGCATTCGGAAAGATGAACAAAAAATTTCGTTGACAAGGAGCAAGCCATTTCCATTGTGCTTGTTGATCTAGAATATGCAGTTTGTAATACATTTGTTGTCGCCGGCGACAAGAAAAACCCCTCAAAGTATGAGTGACATCACAGCTCCATTCGACTAGTAATCGAATCCGAGGGTAGACTTTCGCTATACAAGTGTGTGCCGACTGGCCAAATGGAGCCGCTAAGAAGCTTGGCGTTGAACCATCCTACTGTTGTTTTTGTAGCAACCCTTCGCTTCTGACAAAAGATGGCTAGAAAGGAGGAAGCCAGAATGGATAGCCGCCGTTCTTGATCTTGAACACACTGATCAGGAAGCTGTAGGTTCCGAAAAGGACACCGGCCCAGATGAAGACAGCCAGTTGTTGACCATTCACATCTTGCATGCGAGGCACCTTCAAGGCCAGGGCAATAGTGGCGAAGGAGAGGACAGCGTCTACCAAATAGTAATGGTTAGAATGTAAAGAAACAGACAGCTTGTAAACCACACTCAGAACAGGAAGATCCAACTTACAGGTCGCAGCTACAACCTGGGTCTCGAGACCGAACTGGTTTTGGAAGCCACTGGCAAAGTAGCTGACTCCGCCCTTGCCATCCCCAGTCACATAGGGGACCTTGCGGATGTGATTGAACATTTGCCCACTAGTGAAAAGCAGGATCGCGATCAAACTGATGGCCGCCCAAAGATTGCGGTTCTGGATAATGGGCAGAATCCAAGGCGAGAGTACCGTGAATAGCGTGATGGCACCCATCAGCACTGTCACGGTCGAGACGATACGCATGTAGTTCACGGGTCGATTCAAGGCAGGCAATTGTCCCTCAGGCAGCTGGCGCTTAAGCCATGTGTACATCTGATCGGCACTCATTGGTCTACAACAGAAAATCCCGTTAGCGGTCAACGAACTCATGATAGAGGCCGGAAAGAAGAAGTCGAACTCACCCAGTAAAGTCATATCTGACGGGGTCCGCTTTCACTTTGGCGTAGGGTCCGGCAGTGGGAGGGAAAAGAAGCATGATGGGAGCGGATTGAAGCATGAGCTTATCCGGATTTGTTAGCTTGTCACTGACTCGCATTCCATAAAGAAAAGAATCTGCAATCAGGCCTGCTCACCTTCTGGAAGACAGCCTTGCCCTTGTCAAAGTCAAGAGTTCCAAAGATGACCTTCAGGTCGTCCGGCTTCTCGCCCTTGTTCCAGCTCTTTCCAATGAGATTCCATTCGGGGTCAAATTGACGGCACATCTCACACCCGTAGCGGACATCCATCGCCGTCAAAATGACCGCTGCATAGTAGTCGCGAGGAGCTTTGGTGAGCTCCTCAAAAGCGGCACTGTCGAGTGAAACGGGTCCCGAGCGTGAGAGAGACTGATACTTCTGATATGTCTCCTTGGCGGAACTTGCGGCGAGAACGCCGGAGACGGCCGACAGCGAAAGAAGAAGCGTAGACCAGAACTTCATTTTGGCATGACAATGAAATGTATATGAAGTTGAAGCGCAGCTCGGAAGGAATCGACGTAGCTCATCTCCATTCCACGCTTGGCGGACATGAAAGGTGTCCCGATCCCGCAGGATTATGTAAGAATTCGTGGCTCCCCGGACAAAGCAAACACGCCTCCGAGCCGACGACGCGTAGGCCGCTGCAATAGTGGAGAGGGCTGAGACTGATAGACTTGAGATCTCAGCACTTGGGTATCGAGACCAGACGAAAGCTGCAACTGGGTCGAATTTATAAAAGATACAATTGCAGACCTGCCCAAAAGATGGCGCATATTGATGATACCCCTTCGGCCGATGTATGTCCCATCACGATGTTATGATTTTTCTGTTTACGGTCACTCATAAAGCATTCTAGTATGATATGTCAATCAAGACCTTGCGTCTTGAAAGAGAATATGAGAAGACTATCGCAGATTCCGCACGTCTTCTCGATGCAGAACGCGACCGTGTGAGGCGGATGGAGTATTTGCTGCTCCAGATCGACCGCGATGCTCTCCGAGCAACGCTCGAACAAGCACATGAGCAGATCGCATCCCTGACAGAGTCTGAGTCTGAGACGCGTCATTCTTTGGAAGAGGCAATTTCTGTAGTCGACAGCTTAAGCCAAGTTGTCAACACCGCAAAAACCGAGAATCGGAAGCTCAAGGTAAGTGCACACCGGCTCTAATACCTCTCGAATTACGAGTCTTACACGCATTAGGAGGAACTCTCGGCGTTGAACACTACCTCGACAAGCAATAGCGGCTTGCTTGCTGAGAAAGTGCAGCTCTCCCGGGAGTTGGCTCATGCCAAATCCAAGCTCGAGAGGCTGGAGACGCAAGATACCGCTCATCAAGCGGTAGTATCTGAGAAGCAGGCGCTGGAGCGACATCTCAACATGCTCGAGCTTCAACTCGAGAATGAAAAGCACTCACACGAGCGCACTCGGGTCAAAGGTGCGGAACAGGCATCTCAAATGACCAAGCTACTGTCGATGGTGGACGAGCTCCAGAACGAGCTCGCGCGAGAACAAAGAGCGAATCAACAGCGGGAAAGGAGAGACCAGCAGCAAAACGGTGGATGGGAGAAAGAGCGGTCCGTCATGGAGGCGAAGATTGAGACACTCAAAAAGCAACTTCGATCGGCCAAAGACAAGCTTCAAGAGGCGCGAAACGATCTGCAACAGCGCCGCAGCATCGTTCGCAATGCGGAATCAGACAATGCTGGACCAGAACCACAGAAAATTCCTCTTCAGAGTGGAGGCCCAAGCTCGGACTTCCATGAGGCTGGGATAGTCATTGCGACGCCTGGGGCAGTTCGCGTGAAAGACAAAACAAACAAACCATCGGCATTGCCGGGCGACAAGTCGTCATTCTCCATGACTCCGTTCTTGAATCGTACTGGGCCTGCGCCGAGCGAGGCTCCCATCAGCTCCGATATTGATGAAGAGGAAGTTCGGCAAGTACTGGACGATTCCGCGCACCCTGGGAGTAAACCGGGTGTCGCACGCAAATCACAGGACGGGCAGGCTTCGGTAGACGAACAGCCAGAGTTCATCAAACCAGCACGCAAGCCGAAAGCTACGACGGCAAAGGCAAAGGCAAAGGGGCGTGGAGCGAAATCCACCGCTGCAAATGCCGACCGCGACATGGATCCAGAGCCCATTCGTGATGTGAGCAACGGTGCAAGTGAGACGTTGGAAGACTCCTTAAACGACGTCTCCGTCGAACAGGGCCAAACGAAGGTCAAGAGGAGAAAGCTTGCCCAGCGAGACCGCAGTCTCTTCGAAGATGACGAAGAGGATGAAGAGTTACTTGGCAAGCCGAGGAAACCGTTACTGGGAGGTGGCCGACAATCAGTGCTTGCAGCGCCTCTCTCAGTTGGGCTCTCTCGGGGTGGAGGTTTTGGAGCCTCAAGGGCCTTTTCTCCTTTGAAACGAGACCGTACGCGGTGAGAAAACTGCTTGGAGTCTTCGTGTGGGAAGTTGAGTGTTTTGTCCCATGCTCCTTGGATTGGAGAGATTGACGGGCTTGAGATTGATGCTCGCCGTGTGCCCATGCACTCCTGGTGTCATGATGACATGTCTCTTAAGTGACATTCAAGAGGACTATCACGCGCTTAAAAGCAGTCTGTCGCGAGAGATGAGGCCAATATAATTGATTGGGGTACTAGCCGTATATAATGTCCACGTTCTCTATGGGTTGGCGACAACTACTGCTTTGACGAACGCAATGCTGCGATTGCAGAACGAGCTTATTACGGACTCCCGTGTTTGGATTTATGAAATCGAAGCGAAGCATTCGCCAAAATTCCTAGCATACCAGTATTTGAGTCTCAACACTCATGCTATGCCCGTCGGCCCGATGCTGTTGACGAATGACGGTTCTGTAATACTCGTTAGTTAGTATGTGACAATGTGTACCTAATAGGGCTAAATATATACAAAGGTACACCGCCTCTACTCCGAATGATGCACCCAACTTTATGCTGGCAGAATACTTTCGACATGCATCATCCGCGGACAACTTCATGAGATCATCGACCACAAACAGCGTCATGTTTGCCTTCTCGTGTTCTCGGCCACATGCCGCTGGCTTCGCAGGACTAGTCAGGCAAATACGACAAGCATCATCGAAACGATGGCAAGCGCGCCAACAAAGAGACCAATTCACAAGGGAGGCGGCAGTGCAAGGACTCAAAAGCCGAGCTGCTTTCAAGCTACTGCAGGTACAGAATTGGACTTTGCAAGCATGCTCGGGTGTCGCATAACCAATTGAAGCTAAGGATCGCAAACAACTAGATCGATGATAAGTATCGGCTATTTCGGCGAGGTCAGACAGTCGTAGATCTGGTACGATGTCAATCTCAAATCCAAGGCTCAACGAACTTGGCCATGACCGACAGGCTAAATATCTCACAGGGATACGCACCAGGATCGTGGTCGCAGGTATGTCTGTCCTACTTCAAGAATAAACCGCATGCTTCCAATCTACTGAGGACGATCTCCTGACGCGATCGCCCACAGGTAGCCGTGAACCGAACACAGCCGAACGGCCGAGTCCTCGGCGTCGACATTATCCCTGCGCAGCCACCGAAGGGTGTTTCTACAATTCAAGGAAATTTTCTTTCGCCGGAGATTCAGGAATACATTGAGGAATTTCTACGTAATCCAAACCGAGGTCGGCCTCGACAACTCGACAACATCGACAACGACAGTACTTCGAGCCTACTTGAAGCAAATGAGACGCAGAGTGAAGCTGAGGATGAATCGGAGTCTCCTGACACCAGGCAGTGGAGGACAGTGGATGTGGTGCTCAGCGATATGTCTGCTCCCTGGTACCAGACATCCGGTTTCTGGAAACGAAGTCTAAGTAACCCTTATCACAGGATGATGAACACTAGCGGAAATAACTTTCGAGATCACGCGGGGAGTATGGTGAGTTCAGACGAAGGTCTTCACTTGTCCGATCATTGGAGGCTGACATGCTCATTATCCTTTCGTCCCAGGACCTATGCAACGCTGCCTTGCAATTTAGCTCAAAGGTCCTCAAGGCGGGTGGACATTTTGTGTGCAAATTCTACCAAGGCGCAGAGGACAAAGACTTAGAGAAACAGCTCAAAGAAATGTTTCAGAAAGTGCACCGACTAAAGCCAGAATCATCACGCAGCGTAAGCGATGTATCTTCCCGCCAACTCCCTCCAATTATGACTAACAGGCAGGCGCGAAAAGGAATCTAAAGAGGCGTTCTTCGTTGGCCTCGATCGCAAAACATGACTCCAGCCAACATCCCGAGTCCTCCAGAACGCTTTCCACGAGAAATATACACAACTCGAGTCGTGCTCACTACACAAACTCAGCCTCGTCGTTCTCCGATCCTTCGTCCCACTCCACATCGGCCAACGCCGCTTCGGCTTTCTCTTGGACCTGTAGATCAAGGTCAGGTTTCAACGCACAAATGGCGCCCTGCCAATGTATCGCACGGGAGATATTCATACCTCTCGCAGCCCGCTCAGCTCTTCCACATAGCCGCGCTCATTAAGAGCTCTCTTCACCATGTCCCAGCCAAGCTCGCGATAAGTGTCGACAACCTTGTCCGAGCACGCGCTGCAGCATGAATAATTCTTACCCGTCACGGTGAGATTTTCGAAGCTGGCGAGGTATCCTCGAATTTGATGCGGTATGAGCCCCAATGGATGGTCACCGCGGTCATCGCTTCGAGTCGCGGGAGCCGGCGCTGCAGCACCTTGGGGATGTTGAAGGATCGAGACGAGCAATTCAACCAAGAGCGCGGACGCGATTGCGGCGACTCCGGGACGAGTCACTGTACATTGTTGGTCCAGCGTTTGATCTTTGATAGACTAGTCTGGTTGTTAGCTTAGATATCGGCACGGTTGTGAAAGTAGTTCAGACAGAACCGCAACATACGTTGGCAGGTGCTACGACATCATTGCAAAAGTAGCACCCTAAACCTGCATCTGCATCCGCCGTCTCAGAAACTCCATGACGCATGACAACGAATGAATCGAAACCTAAAGCCGCATTCATCACAACCTTCCCCGCCGCTTTGCCCATGACTGTAGGAAGCCATCGTGATTCCCGGGTATCCATCAACAAGAAGATTGCATCGTGTTCGTCAATCAAATTTTGTAGTGCTTCAAATTCGGAACGCGTCGCCTCCTCATCTATGATCGGATGACCCGCCATGGGAACCGAAAGCTGATGGCCGGATGTGTCGACGCCGGGGTAGATTTCCTTCAAGGCTTCTGATGCTCGAAGTGCTTTTGGCGCACCTCCATTGAGGCAGTCATTGAATGTGAACAGTGGTTGGCGAACCGGGTTGGAAAATGATACTGTGCCCTTGTCCACGAAAGTAATCTTCCTTACGCCCCAGCCCTGAATTCATCGTCACGGGAAACGTGAGCCTCATTAATCCAGCTCATGCGGTATCATCGCAGACCGAGGCAAAAACGTACCAGCAAGTTCCGGGCAACGTAGCTGCCCAATGTCCCAGCGCCGAGTAGTAGGCATTTGGTATGTTTGATCTTCTCAAGGTTCAGTGATGGGCTGATGCGCCATTTCATGAGCTTGAGATTGAGATCGACTGATTGATCTGCCAACCTGTGGGTTACGTGGATGGACGTGTCAGTGTCCAGAATACCTGACTGTTGTTACCCAGAGTGAAGAGCAGTACTAACCTTGCGGGATCCATATATTCGTTCAGATTGACTATTCTTCCTGCCAATTTCCCAGCCGGATTACGTTCCCATCCTGTGATCTTGGGCATCTGCACCTGTTGTTGCGTGGACGAATAGTTTGAGCTCGCTGAATCTTCATTAATCTTCGTCTCTAGGCAAAACACCATGCTTCGACCCTGATCACGCTTTGAATGAACATCACGATATCGTAAGATCTGCACGCGGTTGAGTCCCCAACGCTGCTTCACGAGAACCAACAGATTGCGGAGCATCCATCCAGGGGCGTTCTCATAATTTGAAGGATCCGCAAAGCACACATATTGATCGTCCAAAGGTGCGTCCTTGAAGAATCCGTTTTCGTACTCGGCCAGCGCAGCCACGCGCCAGGAGACGTCGCCGGAGGCGCCCGTGTTTGAACGTACTTTGCAGGCAAGAAAAAAACCCCTCTGTCGACTGTCGACCCCGTAACTCCATGTCTGCACAGTTTCAACGAGACTAATGCTGTCTTCAATAGACAAGTGTTTGCCTAAGGATGTGCCAGCGCCATCGAGTTCTCCAGGTTGTGACCCAGCGGGTACCCACAATGGATCAGAGTGAATGGCGGGGAAAGCGAACCAGTAATAGAACTTGTACTTTTTGAGGTCGGCAAAGGACAGGATGATGAAGGAAGATAGTAGAGATGGACAAGAGAAGATCGTGCCGTCACGAATCGCGTCCCAGATCTTTTCAGACGATGGCGAAACAAAAGATCAGCTCAGAACCATCCAGAATTGCGACCCCTGCGTTCAAGGGACGTCCAGGGAAGGATGAAATTGTACCGTCTTCCCAGCTTGATTCAGCATCTGAGACTTATCCATATTTCGGTAATCTTCAATTGTGTTCACGTTTCTGATCATGCCTTCTGCGCGGTAGTAGCCTGCCGGAGCTCTGAACCACCATAACTCTCGTTAGCCTTCAGTCCGGTATAGCTGGGACAGCCGTTGCACCTAACGTACTCGGTATTCACAAGAGCGTTACCATGAATCTGAATGCGACAGCTTGCGTTGTCTGCATCGGTAGAGCGAATCTCGTACAAGCCCAGCACCTGGCGGGCGGAATCATCTAGTTTATCATGGTTGATCTTGTGTGAGGCGAGCGCCGTGTAGAACGGCAGCTCGATGTCGGACGCATACGGGGCGTACTGCATCTTGATGAGATGCGCGTACTCGCGAGATCGAGACTCGAGTCCTCTTTGCCTTTCTTGAGGTGGGCTTCTCTGCGACTATGTGTGACCTTCTATGAGGCAGCTGATGCGGAGTATACAAATTGGAAACCGCTCCGAGTGGAGGTGTGGAAGAGGGGAAAAGTGGGGTTGATGTAATAATCGTCGCGCGTCCCAAAAAGGAGCGCGATAAGCAGAAAAAAAAAAGGAAAATAGATCGAAGAGTGATCATTCATCAGGTAAGTTACTCAAAGATACATCCGGCGTGACTCTTCCCCGTGACAACTGATTAAGCCTCGCTATTCAGCCGCTTCGGTCATACTTTGGGTATCTCACCCAATCGAACCTCCGTGTCTCTCACTTCCGGTGACTGCTGACTCGACCTTTACCCTGACCAGTTTACATTTCTCTGGTATACCTTCCTAGCCGTCTTCAGAATGCTTATCGGGTTGTGTGGAGGTCAGGAACAAAGAACGCATTCGTGGCTGCCCTGAATACGCTGATATTGACCCTGCATTTTAGGTATCTGCGCTGGCAAGCATGCTATTGCTGAGTATTTGATTCAGCATCAGGGCTTTCAGCTCCTTGAAGTTGCCAATAAAGCCCATACACCAATCACGGATGAGCCCAGCGATCACCAGCTCCTGCTTCAAGCTTCTGCTCCCGACAGAGACCGTGTCTTTAGGGCCCCAGACGCCCAGTCCGAATTCGTCTTCCCATCCGCAGAGGCCTTGCTGGATTTTGTCACTAAGCGATGGCAAGAGAAATGGGTGACTACTGATATCGCCGACGGCGTGACACTTGACCGCTTCTTGCTTCGACCTTTTTTCCTCTTAGTGAGCGTGGACGCTCCCGTTAGTCTTCGTTGGAAGCGATTCTCAGAACGGTATGTTACATCAAGATCACTTCCCCTTTCCCAAGATTCGCGGCGAGGCATGAGTGTGATCTGTGTAGAGAAGCTCACGTCGGTGCATGGCGCAGGTGTCACCAGCGCCAGTTGAGTCCACCCGACTTGGAAAAGTTCGTGCTGTGGAATGATCGTCATCTCTACGACAAAGACCTTGGTCGAGTCTATCTCACCGACCGGGCCCAAGTACGTCTTTTCAACTCCTCCTCGTCCTTGGAAGAGCTCCACCGGTCTCTTGAGACCCTGAATCTGGCGGACGAGCAACGCCTGCGCCCGAACTGGGATCAATACTTTATGCAGCTCGCGTCTCTCGCCGCGCAGCGGAGTAACTGCATGAAACGACGCGTGGGATGTGTTCTTGTCAGAGAGCGTCGAGTTATCAGTACGGGCTACAACGGAACGCCTCGGCACTTGCCCAACTGCAATGAGGGTGGATGTAAGATATATCTCCCTTTCCAGACGCACCGACTTCTCTTGCCTTCATTTCGCGTCATCAATAAGAGCTTCGTTAACTCTTCCGCAGGTCCCCGTTGCAACCGGGGTGATGGTGGCGGAGTCGGACTTTCTACCTGCTTGTGCCTCCATGCCGAGGAGAATGCTCTACTTGAAGCGGGCAGGGAGCGCATTCGAGAAGGTGCAATTCTCTATTGCGATACGTAAGCTGATCGCCCGACGCCTCTTCCTGCGAGTCATGATACTGTGCTGACGTTTGCGGGTAGCTGTCCTTGCCTGACCTGCACGGTCAAGATCACCCAAGTTGGGATCTCTGAAGTTGTGTACTCGCAGGGCTACAATATGGATAAAGATGTGAGTCTTTCCCACCCTCAGGTGGATGGAAAATTGCAGCTTTGATGAGTACTAAACCGAATGATTCCAGAGCGCGGCGATTCTCGAGGCAGCGGGTGTGAAACTGCGACAATTCAGTCCGGTGAGAATTCCTTTCTGGTGTTTCCCGTATCTCAGCAAGCTTTCTGACACCTCCTCCAGCCCTCAAATGGACTGATTTATCTGCAAGGCTCCGATTGAGCCGAGGCCCGACAAGAAAGATTCAAGCACCCAACCCAAAAGATTGCATGATTACCACGAAGACGAGCGCTACAGATCGTTATCTGTTTATCTCAGGTACATCTGGGCAGGCAGGCCTGCACATTACTTGATCAGTCAGAATGACATTGTACAATACATTGTCTCACGAAATGTTTGAAACTGGGCCCATAGAATACCGCCACTGACGGAACGAAATGAATTGGAATTGACTCGCACCTCGGTTCAACAGAAGGTGATGGTAGGGTACTAATAGACAGAGCCACTCGCAACTGCATGCTCCAAGATCGCGTGGGTAGCAGCCGTTCTGGGCAGCCAAAACTCAACAGTAGGATTTCTGAGAATACTCGAAATGCACCGTAAGAATAGGGAATATACATACAGTCAGAACTGTAGAGTGTAGACGACTACAGTTAACAGTAGGTAGACAGTACGTTATATACCACATGGCACATGAAGTAGTGGTACTAGCGCGAGATACGACCGCGTCGCGATCTTTCAAACTAACCGTTTCGGGAAGCACATTCTTGGCTGTCCCTACTTTTCCCCACGTCCTTGATTTTCTGCCGGTCAAAAAAAGTACAAATGTTGCACCGACTAGAACTAGTGATCGCAGGTACCCGAATAGATAAGATTTCTGAGTCAGCTCCCCGGTGTCTGGAAATTTGGAGGGGCTACTTTCGTGACTCACGAACACCCCGCAGTTCTTAAAAAAAGTCGGGACACGATTGTTCTACAGGCTGTGATGGTTGCTATACCGCAAATATCTCACAAAATGCCTACTGTTCACCTCCTTGACTACGTGGCGGGCAATATCCGCTCGTTGGTCAATGCGATCAACCAGGTTGGATACGAGGTGGAATGGGTCAAGACACCCGAAGATGTCAAGAATGCCGATGTATGTCGCCGAGAATGTGGAATTGCTTCGATTTCTCGGACAGCATATCAGCTGCGCAGTTTAGAATGATTTTGCTGACATGAATCGTTTCAATTGCAGAAATTGATCCTTCCCGGTGTCGGTCACTTTGGCCATTGCCTCTCGCAACTAGAACAAGGTGGTTTCCTGGGTCCGATTCGGGAGCACATCAAATCTGGCAAGCCTTTTATGGGAATCTGTGTCGGTGTACAGGCTTTGTTTGAAGGCTCAGAAGAGGACCCCAATGTCCCGGGTTTGGGGGTCATTCCTATGCGCATTGAGAAGTTCAATGACACCTCAAAGAGTGTGCCTCACATCGGTTGGAACTCCGCGATGAACACCCAGATTGAGGCTAAGAAGCAGAGCTTCTATGGCTTAAGACCGAGGAGCAAGTACTACTACGTCCACTCATATGCTGCACTCTACAAACCGGGCGTGTTAGAAGCAGACGGATGGTCAGTTGCGACGGCTACCTATGGCGAAGAGGAGTTCATTGGTGCGGTCAGCCGAGGGAATGTCTTTGGCGCACAGTTCCATCCGGAAAAGAGTGGTGTGGCTGGACTTCGCGTGCTTCGAGCATTTCTGAATGGTGACCAATTTCAGTCCCTGCCCCAGGAGATGGTCGCTGCTAACGTGGACGGATTGACTCGTCGTGTCATTGCCTGTCTGGATGTGCGCGCCAACGACAATGGCGATCTTGTGGTCACCAAAGGTGACCAATACGACGTGCGAGAGAAGAGTGGCGTGGACGCCGGTGGTCAAGTCCGCAACCTTGGTAAACCGGTCGACATGGCCAAGAAATACTATGAACAAGGAGCCGACGAAGTCACATTCTTGAACATCACATCCTTCCGCAACTGCCCCGTAGCAGACACGCCCATGCTGGAGATTTTGCGAAGAACCTCTGAGACGGTCTTCGTGCCTTTGACTATCGGTGGAGGTATCAGAGACACCGTGGACACTGATGGTACTGCCATCCCGGCGCTGGACGTCGCGACCATGTACTTCAAGTCCGGTGCTGACAAGGTCAGCATTGGCTCCGACGCTGTCTTTGCCGCTGAGGATTATTACGAGTCCGGTCTCAGCGGGAAGACTGCCATCGAGACCATCTCCAACGCCTACGGCAAACAAGCCGTGGTGGTCAGTGTCGACCCGAAGCGCGTCTACGTCGACCGACCTGAAGACACCCCTCACCACACATTGAAGACGGCATACCCCAATGCTGCTGGCCAAGGCTATTGCTGGTACCAGTGCACCGTCAAGGGAGGTCGAGAGACTCGTGACCTGGATGTGCGCCAGCTTGTCCAGGCGGTGGAGGCCATGGGAGCTGGCGAAATTCTTTTGAACTGCATTGACAAGGACGGCAGCAACTCTGGCTTTGACCTGGAATTGATCAATGATGTAAAGGCGGCCATCAAAATCCCCGTCATTGCCTCCAGTGGTGCAGGTGTACCGAACCACTTTGCCGAGGTCTTTAACAAGACCACAACCGATGCTGCTCTGGGTGCTGGCATGGTGAGTATCTTGGACTTTATTGATCCCTACCATCAAACGAAAGAGAGGCCGTCACTAACGCTTATTGATTTGTATTTTCTAGTTCCACCGCGGCGAATATACCGTCAGCCAGGTCAAGGATCACCTGCAGACCGAGGGATTCCTGGTTCGTCAGTTTGAGGCGGACCTGTGATCGAGTGCTATACTTTGAGGCTTCTCCTTGTACCACGTTGATGAAACGGTGCCGATGTCCGTCTTCTCTTCTATGTAGATACTTCCTGTCCTGATTCGAAAAATAATAGACTTGTTTAGAGATGACTCAAATCTTACATTAAAATTGTTTTTAAAAAAAAGAAACAAAGAAAAAAAAACTTTTGACACGTAGGTCCATCAGGTTTAAGTTTGAGCGCATGTCATGACAGCTGTCAATGGCATTCCTAATTCAACACTTTCAGCCGCAGATGGCCCGCAGCTTCCAGAACCCTTCCAGCCCGTGACTGAGGCGCGGGCAGAGCCCGAGATTGTGTAAGCAAAAGCGGTCAGGCAGGCGGCGGGAGGTGGAGTTTTCCGGTCGCCACCTCACCTCGTTCCCTTTCCTCACTCACAACGTCCACGACTTCTCCAACCCCCCTCTCCTCAGTGTCGCATCGCTCCTCCATCGTCGGACTTGCGTAAAGGCGCTGGACGGATTCAGTGTGCCTAATTCTGGAGAACTAATACAATCAAAGGGAAACCTTGTGCCGCCTATCGATCAATTCTGACCCTCACGAGACACCGCGAACAATCTCTGAAGATCGCGGACGCGCATCGAGTTCTACCGCTGTGAATTGAGCAACCCTCACATCGAAGAAACAGAAAAGTGGCTGTTCTAGAGAGAGCGAGCACGAAGGGATTGAAACGTGTTGTGTTCTTTTAGTGTCCCTGCTTCCCAACAGTGTTTCATTTCTTTTCCTACCTCACTCTTTATCTTCAGCAATTTGTAACGAGCTGTTTTCGATCCTCATTTGTATGCAGTGTGACCGCTCACCGTTCAGCATCCAAAGAGAAAGATTCATTCTCACTCTATCTTCGAGAAGCACCCGATAGATCAGGACCTCTCATTCGTCCACTCCCTGACCATAAAGAAACCCAAAACAAGAATCTTAGCTTGGTGACAAACACTCTTTGTTTTGAGGCCTATCGAGGATTCCACTCACCTCTGAGGACTGTGGTGTCTGCCTACCGCTGACTGATTTGCTTCCCACCTCCAGCTGTCATTGTCATCTCTGACACGCCTCGTCTCCCTCGTACTTTTCACAGTCTTTCTTCCCTCTCCCTTTTGCTTCCTGTGTTTCACCGAGCCTGTTGTTTGCCCATTCCGGAAGTTTCTGTTTTCGAAGATCGCAGGATCAGTCTGAACCTGTGCTTTCATCTTCTACTTGCTCCCTCATTTCTTCTCCCATCTCCTTGCTCGTTCACACACAGAAAACAATACAATGTCATCCTCTGTTCATTTCAAGTTCAAATCGCAGAAAGAGCCCTCCCGGGTTACCTTTGATGGCACTGGTATTTCGGTCTTTGAGCTCAAGCGGGAAATCATCAACCAGAGTAAATTGGGAGATGGATCTGATTTCGAGTTGGAAGTCTACGCGGAGGACACTGGAGAAGGTAGGGGTTCAGTTCGCTTTGTACCAAGTCCAGTTGGCTTGGCCGTGCCAGGGTTTGAATGTTAACAGTTGATTACCGCAGCATACGACGATGACACAACCATAATCCCACGATCTACCTCGGTGATTGCACGCCGACTGCCGGCCGCACGACCGGGCAAAGGTGGCGCAGCTCGCTATGTGTCCGGCAAGATGCCCGTGAATGCGCGCAATGCCTCGCGAATCGAACCTTCGTTGACTCGGGCTGCGCCGGGTCTTGGTGGATCGGTGACCAACAACGTGTTGGAGCTCAACAATGCGCAGACTGAGGAGGAGAAGATCAATGCGCTTTTCAACTTGCAGGCCAGTCAATGGAAGGAGCAGCAGCAAGAAATGGCCAAGTAAGTGATCCTTTTGAGGAACATCTGGGGCGTGACCGTAAACTGACCAGCATCGATTCAGTGCCACTCCTGTGCCCTTCGGACGAGGCCGAGGCAAGCCTGTCAACGTCCCTGACCACCCTCCACCTCCTGGGTATCTTTGCTACCGCTGTCGTGAAAAAGGTATGTTTCAAGCTATGTGCTTGTAGTGAAAGCTCCTTTTTCTCTTCTTCCCCAAAGACACAATGCTGATCTCTTCGTCTTCAGGTCACTGGATTCAAGCATGTCCGACTAATAACGACCCCAAGTTCGATGGCAAATATCGCGTCAAAAGGTCAACGGGTATCCCCCGATCATTGCAAACCAAGGTCGACAAGCCTGATTCTATGGCATCCGACGGAACTGGCGACGACTCGCGCAACACCGGCGTCATGGTAAATGCCGATGGAGACTTTGTCGTGGCACGCCCCGACAAGGCTGCGTGGGAGTTGTATCAAGAGAAAGCCAAGGCCTCGGCAGCGGCAGCTGCTGAAGCCGCTGCGGCCGAAGAGAGCAAGGAGTTGCAAGCTCGCGGTCTAGAATGCCCGATCGACAAGAGGATGTTCTTAGAGCCTACCAAGACCCCCTGTTGTCAAAGAACATATTGCAATGATTGTATCTCCAATGCTCTGATTGAAAGTGACTTTGTCTGTCCCGGATGTTCAACTGAAGGAGTTTTGCTGGATAATTTGACTCCCGATGACGACGCGGTTGCCAAAATCAAAGCTTATGAAGCTGAAAAGACCGAGGCCAAGAAGGAGAAGGAAAGGCAGGCCAACATGCCCGCGTCGCCCAACGGTTCTACCGCGAACGGCGTGACTGCCAATGGACACGATTCACCAAAGCTATCTACCGTGAAAGAGCGATCTCCATCTCAGCAGCCCGGAGATTCCACTCCTAAACAGGGCCAGAAGAGATCTGCCGAGGACGAGCCTGCTCGTGATCAGACGGATAGTCCCGGCAATGTATCCAAGAAGCAGAAAAGTGACGACCACTCAAACACGGCCACTCCCAGTACCACCAGTGCTACCACCACCGCCGCCGCTATTTCTTCAACCACGAACGGGGTCTCAAAGGAGAACAATGGCTCCACCCCCAACCCAAACATGCCGTTCAACCCGCAGATGCCTTTTGGCGATTTCAACAACATGATGCCTGGTTTCCCCAATGGCGGCTTTGACCCCAATGGAATGCCCTTCATGAATCCCATGGGCATGCCAAACGGCTTCCCCAACCCGATGGGCCCTGGGTGGAATCCTATGAATATGCCTTTCCCGCCTATGCAGGGCAACATGTTTGGAAACCAGAACGCAGGCTTTCCCCCCATGTTCAATGGTGATCCCTCGATGATGTTCGGGATGGGCGGCATGGGCAACATGGGCAACATGGGTGGGGGAATGCCGAATCAGAACAACGGCTTCTCGAACCAACCGATGAACAACTTCGCCAACCAACAGCGTACAGCATTCAGCGGGCCATACTCTCGTGAAGAAGACTCTCCTTATTTCCGACAACCCGTGAACCCGCAACGACACCAGGCGCGGAATCGACGTGTTCGGCCAAGCGACTATCGCGAGTTGTAGGGGTTATCTCAAGGCCAAGATTTTCTTTTTTTCCCATTGAAAGTGGTGATACCCCTGGCGTTTGGGATGGCTGTGGTTATAAGCATTTGCTGTTGTTCTCCCTCAACTTTTTCATTTTCTGCGCAGATCCTCCCCGCGGGCGACTTGTTTGTTCGGCGTTTTTTGTCTTTTGAGGTTTGGCACCGTTCTCTTGCGATGCACTGAGCCAATACTTTCTGGTCTCCTATGGTTGCATGATGCGTCGTTTGGGCGAATCAGTCTTGCATTTTCTCACGTGGTTGCTTTGCTTCGGCCTGATTAGCTGGAACCGTAGCCTTTAGTCGGCAGCAATACAATATCTCCCTTCAACTTGTTTTTACTCGGTAGCTGCAGTCAATCTTCGAAGTCGTAGCTAGTATGACGCTCACAATGAAGGACTACCTATACCGTATAGTTATACACTACAAGTACACAGTACACAATTGGACACTATAGTTTATACTTTATACAGATTCAATCTATGTCTGACACCAGTATAACTAGTTAATGTAAAACACATAATATCGTGGCTACCTTCAAAATGATACTTTAGTCGGACGTTGGTTTTACAGCATTGAGTGCAGTAGTGCACTGTGGAAGTGTGTAGAATCACGAATGTCGTTATGATTACATCGTTTGGAGTTTCAATAGTTACCGCAACAGAAAACTCGACATGAGCCAAGGTTCACCAGTCTCATCGCAGGCCAATCACTCCCCCGTAATCCAGATCGTGCATGGAGTTTGGACTGTACTAGTGCCCAACGGGGGTTAGTCACGGGCAAGAACCGGTGAAGGCCAAGCCTAAAGATCATGTGACTCGGTGGAAATTCCCCCCCCCCCCCCCGACTCAATTCGATTCCCTTCTGCGATTTCTCCACCCTCCCGATTCTTGACTCGAACATATGGTCCACTCCGCACTCACGCTTGCGCTCACATCGACTCTTGAATCACTTCCACACTCTACCGCCACGCTACTATCCACGTCGCAGCTTGTCCTGTCCCCCCTCCGAACATTTCCCACCATTCCAACCCATCCTCAAGATCGATAGCCATGGCGACGTACATGAGTAATCACAGTAGTAATTACAATCAAATGCCCCGGTTTCTCGCCCAGCAGTCGACGGTCACTGCCAGCTGCTACACCGTCGAGTCTTCCAGCGGCAACGTTCACGGTTTCCACTACTGCTCTACTCTGGGCGCCGGTATGCCAGAACACTCCCGTGACTCCATCTCCGGGCTCGGCTTATACTGACCCGTATCTTTGTCTTTCTCACAGGAGCACAGTGGTATCCCTGAGGTCCCTTCGGGATCTAAAATCTCCACCCCAAGACCTCCCCTGGAGTATGCCGCTTCCAGCGGCACACTCAGCTGGACCGGGACCAACGGGCCCGAGTCTTACGCCAAAGGGGAGGCGGCGTACACCATCCCGGAAGAGTGTGAGAGGCTCTTCTGTGACACACTGGCCACGACTTTCCTTGGTGAGAGGATCGACGTCGGACAGGAGTCACTGGGGATGGGTACGTTTCAACAGACTCAAGCCAGTCAACATCATCGTCCCGCATCTTATTATCGTCAACGACCGTCTCATCGGTCGATTGAGAAATGGATCGAAGTCTGGGATTACAGTGGCGATGCCATCTATCGCGGCTTCGTCACGGGCGAGGGAGACGAGCGTACGCTGTTTGTCTTTCTCGAGGATGGGACCATTGGTCAGGGATTGAAATCTGGGTATGTTTCGCAATCCAAAAGTTCACCTCTTCATTGCGGCTTTTTTTCTCTTCTTTTTTCTTTTTCCCCTCCAAATGGAACAGAAATTGTCATGACTGACCCCCAAATTTCTTCTGTTCCGAATTGCAGACTCATCGCACTCTTTGAATTGGCGGGATCCGACGCCTTTGATTGCACCCAGATCGTCGCCTGCGTCAACCGGTCTCAACATACCGACGAAATGGAACTTGTTCGGAGCCTTGGATGGTGCGGATTCAACCTGACCACTCTGGATCCTTGGATTCAGGGAACATCCGGTGCGGCAGGTCCAGCGGTCAGTACGAAATGGCTATTCTTGGTGGCCGAAGTGTAAGCAGTCCCTGAGAGGGATTCGGCCAAAAAAGAACACGATCCCTCCAAACTGTTTGGCCTCTCACCTTGTTGTGCTTTGACAAGGCTCAAGTCCTTCACTACTTGTTTTGCTTATTCTTGTTCTTCACCGTCTATTATTCCATTATTCCTTTCTCAAGTGGATGGTTGTGGGTGACGGATTCTTCTTGGTGCTGATGTTTTGACCATCACTTAAATTGCTCCTGTTTCTCATCTCCAAGCTCAGCAACGGCGCTGAATGATCGGTTTCTCTCTGTTTTTCTTTTTCTTTAATCGACCTCGGCCTCGGTACTCGACTGAGGACGGTATGACTTTGACCAATTCAACTATCTTACATTACTTCAATGTTTTCCACCAGTGGTACCCAACTGGTGGTACCCAATGTGTCCAAGCTTTGCACTTCCATCTTCCACCGATGAAAGAACCTGATTTCTAGTACTGTAACTTCGCACCACAAGGTCAATCTTGAACCCAGTCTCTCCTCAGCCAAGCCGGGAAATGTATGATGAGAGGAGATGAGATGAGCCTCGCTGATTGGCGACCTCGTCGGCAGTCAACTGCAGTGGACTGCTGGACTGTGGGGAATCCGATCCAAGTGGCCTGTCCCCAGCCCCACCATTCAACTGGAAAACGGGCCTTTCGATCTGTTGGCTCGATCGATGGGTGGAGTGTGGAATGTCAGTTTGAATGGACCGTGACCGACCTGATCAAAAGATGAGATCTTGTTCGTTGTTCTATAGTTGCTGGATGGTTGGCACACATGCTCAGGTTTGGTTTAGGAATACTTTTAATTGATCTGTTCCGGACAGATGATTCGATGATGACTGAAACTAGAACTGATCACTTTCGATAGCCCGAGATGAATAGGTACACTGTCTCAGTGTCTATAGCAGTGTCTATAGCAGTGTCTATAGCAGTGTCTACCTATAGTAACTAGAAGGATATAGTCCAGGCTGGAGGAGTAAAACAACTGAAGGGTTCCCATTCAGTCGGGCACGAGAGATTGGGCCACAATTGAAATCACCAAGCGTGGCAAGCCCAGACTCTATCGCCACATCCCATGACTGTATAGATACACAAGTTATCCCTGCAGATGCCCTTGAGATTGCCCCCCTTCAAATGTACTGCGACATCTGGGCTGTGGCTGCACCGTCCCGGAGATCCGAGCTTCCCCGCAGATAAGCACTCAGGTCAATCGGTGCTGATCACCCGTACGACTAGTCCCGAAAGGACTTGATAGTCCTCCAACCTGGTTGATGACATCAACACTTCCACTGCACTTTAATATCTACCTGAGTATCTACTATCTAGTATCTACGAGTCAAGCTCCACGATGAGTAGATTTTGTCCCCCAGCGAGGTGAACAAGGTCAAAATTTAAGCAGTACGAGAGAGAAGCACACAAGATGAGAGCTACATTGTTTCTGACCGAGTGCTGTGACACCCACCCTTTGAAGAGGCAACCTCCATGTACTTGATTCATGCAGAGAACAGTTTTGGGCAACCGGGTGAAACGAGTCGAGTCGAGCCGATCACATGTCTGGAGTCCCAGTTTGCATGAGTGACCTCCGTTTGTGGTCCAGCAGCTGTTACTCCGACTTGCTGTCAGATGATCATGTCTCGTCCTGCTATCTCTGGTCGGTTACCTGGAAATGCTGCGCAGCAACTGTATTTACTCCCCTGGCACGATCACGATCTTTCTTCTCTTTTCTATCTTCATACTCGTCTCTTGAGCTCCCATCGACTGCCATCGACTGCCATCTTCCTCTCCAGCTTCACTTCCTATTTCCCGAAACCTCGTAACATAGCACAGAGCTCGTAACGATATCAGCCCTTCCCAAAATGCTCTCGTCGCAAGACTACTCTTTCCGTTCGCTCCTCTTCCCCCAATATCTCATTCCATCATTTCTCCCCAACTCCACCACAAACCGCGACTCCATCCAACAACAACCACAGCCACCAGTACCACCATCCCCATCCCCATCCCCATCATCCAAAGCCAAGAACAAACAACTCCACGACCAACCCAACCCCGTCTCACCCTCCAAATCCCTCACCAACCACACCTCCTACATCCGCTGCATCACCTGCGGCGCCCACCTCTGCTTCACCTCCCAAATCATCAGCAAGGGCTTCACCGGCCGCCACGGCCGCGCCTACCTCGTCTCTGCCCAAAGCACATCGCCCGATCTCCATGAACAATTCCTCCGCAGATCCTCGTCCTCATCGCCATCGACATCACCATCGACATCCACCCTCCAGAACCAACCCCAGCCCCAGAATCTACCGAACACACACCTCCACCGCCCTGTCAGCCGCCAACTCGTCACGGGTGCCCACACCGTCAGCGATATAAGCTGCTTGCAATGCGGGACCGTGCTCGGATGGAAATACGTCGAGGCGGAAGAGGAGTCGCAGCGGTATAAAGTGGGGAAATTCATTCTGGAGACGAAGAAGATCATCTCGGCGACGGTTTGGGAGGGCGACGATGAGCGGGAGTTGCATACAAGAAGGGGAGAATCTGGTGGCAGTGTGCGGCGGGGATCGAGACAGTCGGTGATCAATGAGGGAGGTGGAGTTGAAGATGGGTCTGTTCATAAGCACGAGCACGAGCATGAGCAGGACTATTTCTGCGGCCGCGGGAATGACCGTGGGTACGACAAGCAAAACACGCGGATAGAAGACCCGGCGGACGAGATTGAATTTGACAGCCAGGACGAAGATGAATGCGAGGATCTCTTTGCGGGCATCTGGAGTCCTGGCCTGGCCAACCGCAGACGGAGTCGGAAGCTGGAGAGAAAGCCTGGCTCGATGGCGGCGACGATGTTTGGGTTCTCGTGAGAACGAACCTTGCAAAGGATAGAGAGGATCAGTGTGTGAAGTGTTAAGTGACAGGCATCATCTGTTCCTGCATGGGGAAGAAGCGGAACTCTCAAAGATGAGACATGAATAATGTCACACGGAAGAATCTATAATCACGAGCGCCTCTTATGCGGTGGTACCACAACCATGCCTCATCTGGGATGTTTGGAAATGCTGGCTAAGTGGGTTTTTCACTCGCCCATTGCGAATACCTCTTAGTACAACGAGTCCGACGACCTGTTTAAGGATTCTAGAAATCCTCGCTGGTGCCGAGGAGACGAGACACGATTGCTGATGCTGATAATAATCAAATCCAATTTGTCCCAGTATTGACGCACTGCACGTGATCCACGTGGTTCTGCAGCATTGCTCGATAAATTCCGGCTTTTCAGCTCAGATGATTAGTATACACGACGAAGATGACCAACAATGGAAGAGAGATCAGCAAGAAAGAAAGACCAAAGTACTAGAGCTGCAGTAAAAAGCTCGCAATGAACGCCTGAGCGAGAACCAAAACAGGGAATAAAAAGATAAGAAAGAACCGTCAAAAAGTACGAAAATCACAGATCCGGAAAAAAAAAAAAACCAGAGCCAGGACGACTTTGTCTCCCTCCTTCTCTCGCTCCCTCATTTTCTTATTTCTTTTTGTTCTGGTTTTTTTCTTTCTTTTTTCTTTTTTCTTTTTTCTTTTTTTTTTTTTGAACAGAAGAAGCCCGTTCACGCATCCTCCACTCGCGCGCGCTTCGACTCGCTATCGGCAGATGTATCCTCGGCGGGTCGCTTGGACGACGATGACCCCGAGGACTGTGCAACAGCGGGCTTTCGTCGAACGAGCGAGGACAAATCATTCGCGTCTTTACTGACGGCGTCGAGACGGGCTTGCTGATCAGGCACGGACTGCCCGACGATCTGGCCGAGAATACCCTTGAGCATGGCCTCGTTCTCTTGTTCCCTTTGCTCAACGGTGACAGGCGCCCGTCGAAGATCGATGAGCTGTAGGATTTAGAAGGTATTGAGTTAGCAAGCTGCAAAAAGGAAGTCCGCGCTCAATGATTCATCATCCCAGAGCAGGGGTGAGGCATAGGAAACTGAAACTTACACGTTGCTCCATATCAGCGATGATCTCCTTGCTGTTGGAGATTCGCCTCTTGGTCGCAATCTTCTTGTCCTCGTCGAGGTCTCCTGAGTCGAGCTTTTGCTGCTCCGAGGCCATTCGTGCCTTGCAGCTCTCAATGGCCCGTTCCATGTGCTCGGCAGCTTCTTTGCGCATCTCTTCATCCACCGTCTTTTCTTGCCCGTCCTGGTCCTCATCTTGTCCTTCTCCCTGCTGCTGCTGCTGTGAAGCGAATTCTAGCGCCAGAGAGAGCTTGTAATGGCACTCGGCCACGGACGGATCCTCAAAGGGAAACAGTGTGTTGCGCAGATCGAGTGCCGTGCGCAAGTCAGCCACCGCATCGGAAAATCTCTCTCCCTCCAGTGATATCTCAGCCTGCAGGTCATATGTATCTGCAAGGCGTTCCTTGATGTGCTTGAGATCTGCAGGGAGTTGCATGTCTGCGGTCTTCCCTTTTCCTTTGTTCGTACTGCTTTCCTCCGCGGCCTCCAATCTCTTCATGTAGAGGACTCGAGCCAGGTCGAGCACTTCGAACGCGTTGGCAAAGTCATCTTCCTCTTCTTCCTCGTCCCCTTCACCCTCCACCTCTTCGGCGTCTTCATCGTCAGAGTCAACAAAGTTCTCGTCGCCAGTGAATTGGAAGAACGGCTTCGTAGGCGCACTTTCCGTTTCACTGCCCAACTTTCCCTTGGACGAGGAAGAGGCGGGGCCCTCGGCCATAGAGCTCGAAATCGCATCCTTGACCAGGCTTCCACCCGTCGCAGCAGCCCCAGACCCAGAAGAAGATGGCTTGGCCGTCGCAGCACCACCAGACGACTGAGGCTGCTCCCCGGCAACCTTGGATCCCAGCACATCACTCTTGCTCACAGCAACATTGTAGAGAGATTTTCCGTAGGCGTAGAGGAGGTCGGCGTTCTCGGGAGACATTTCACCGTTCAATTCAGCTTGGAGCTCGGTGGCTTGGGAGTAGAGCTCCGAGGCGGCATTGTGGTCTTTGGCCGCATCTTTTGCGGCTGCGCGGGTGATCAACTCGTTCAGTTCTTGTTGCTTGTCTGTCATTGTGGGGTTCTCGATCTGAGCGCTTGTTGTTTGAGATTGCTCTGATTCAGCAGCCATTGCGATGATTTCAATAGCTTTCGAAGGAAGCGTGGTAACGGGAAGTCGTAGGTGTGTGAGTTCAGAGTGGAAAGTGAGAGATATTGGAAAAACCAAAGATTTTCACTGAGCTTCAGAGGTCATGCAAAACGTCGAAAGTTTGCAGGATGTTGATCAAGATATTGTGAAGCGCAAAAAGAGGTGGAAGCGATAGGAGCGATAAGCTCTTCGGAGGGCGCGTGGGGCGGGCGCGGCGCGCGTTCAACGCGTCTTTTTCCAACTTGCCTGTTTGATCTTCGTGACAGTCAAGCAGTAGCCAGCAGCGACTTCGTTGGGGATTCGTGAGAAAGAGAAGTTATGGTCCGGGAAGAAATTTCTTGACCATTTTATAGTCTGCCAAGTTGCTTCCTGGCTCATCTTCTTGGTTACCCTCTCCGTTAGCACCTCTCTCAACTCCTTTCGACAGCACCGGAGCCTCATACATCAACCTCAACGAGGGGACGTCAACACACGCCCAGAATGGATCCTACTACCACACCACGGCATCCCAATCGCTTCAAGATGGGCCCCGGTGCTTCGGACCCAGTACCATCATCGTCGCCAGGATTCGGCACACCTGCGCGCCCATTGCGATTGGCAAGAGTAAATGCGCCGCCTACAAAGACCTCCATTCTACCCATTCTTCTTCCTCCCGCGACTCTCCGCCCAGTGGCGTTCCGGACCTTCACTCGGAAGCACAACCTGACGATATCTTCTGCGGCGCTGCAAACTCTTGCGGTTTTTGTGGGCAAGAATTGTGGCTCGGGATGGCGCGAAGAAGGTCTGGCCGAGAAGGCCCTGGACGAGGTGGCCAAGGCGTGGAAACGAGCTGGAGGCGGCGTCATTGTGGATGAGGGCAAAGGCGCCTCATTGAAATTGATTCTGCAGACTCTCGAAAGCAGTATGAGTGGAGGTCGAGTCGTTGCTGGGAAGGGAAATGCGCAAGACGGCCCTGGGAGACTATCCGCTCTGGTCGTGGACGCTACTGGAAGGATGAACGATGCCAACAATGAGTCGTCGCTTTCGACACGACCTGGTGAGACGGAAGAAGATGATTCAAAGCTACCCCTTCATCCTCGGCATTGGCTCAAGGTTGTCAACGCAACGGACCTTCCGCGCCTTGCCTATAACGTTGACAAAAAGTACTTTGAGGCGCACAAGTCGAAACCGACGTTGTTCCCGCCTCCTTCTCGCAAAATAGCGCTGTTCCGGGATCGGTACAACCTGGTGTACCAGCGACTTCTACGCAATGAATCCTTTCAAAGCTCGCTAGGTGTGGCCGGCATGCCGTCTTTGCAGAGATCGTCGTCAAATTTGGGCATGCAGCAATCCTACAAATTGACCCCGATTGCCAACTTGCTTGGACGCAGCGGCACATCACATCTGATTCTGGGCTTGTTGTCCATCTCGCCTACTGGAGACCTCTCTTTAGTGGACTTGACAGGGACCGTGGCCCTAGACCTTAGTCATGCGCGAATGATTCCCGAGGATGGCGCCTGGTTTGCCCCGGGCATGATTGTGCTTGTCGATGGCATCTACGAGGAGGAGGAGATGGTTCAAGGATCCATGCTCGGTGGCAACCATGGTGTCGGAGGAGCCATTGGAGGTCATTTTGTAGGGGTGTCCATATGTGGTCCGCCCTGTGAGCGCAGAGATATCTCTCTTGGAACCGGTACCCGTCAAGGTGCCGGAGATGTCAGTTCTAGTGGTGGATTCGGCTGGGTCGATTTCCTGGGAACTGGCAGCGAGCGTGCACAGGGCGCGCGTATGAGACGAATCCAGGAGAAATGTATTCGGGAAGCAGCAGCAACAGCTGTATCTTCTAATGAATCTACCGAGTCCTCTCCCGCGCGGCTGAAGGTTGCCATTTTGGGCGAAGTCAACCTTGACAATATGAAGACGCTCGACGCACTGCGCAAGGTCTTCAGCACATACAGTGATCTCGCACTTTGCGATCGACCGGAAGTATTTGTCTTGATCGGCAATTTTGTTCAGACCCCGATCATCAACGGAGGGGGACGAGCTGGAAGCATCGAATACAAGGAATTCTTTGACTCCCTTGCTCTGGTGCTTTCCGACTTCCCTGCTCTTCTCCGGCACTCTTCCTTCGTCTTCGTTCCCGGCGACAATGATCCCTGGGCATCGTCCTTCTCAGCCGGCGCAGCAAGCACTATCCCTCGACAACCCATTCCAGAACTCTTCACCTCTCGCATCCGTCGTGCCTTTGCGACAGCGAACAACGAGATTGACAAATCCCACTCCACCGAGCCCCCAGGCGAAGCGATCTGGACCTCCAATCCAACGCGTCTGTCCTGGTTTGGACCCCTTCACGACATCGCCATATTCCGCGACGACCTATCCGGTCGACTCCGACGCACGGCAATCACCACACGACTCCCCGAGGACGACAACGAGCCAGAAGATAACATCATGCAAGAAGCACCCACCCAATCCCCCTCCCAGAACGCCGTCGATCATGACGAGGCTAACGGGTCCAAACCCGTCATAAACGGCGGCGCGTCAACATCAACCTCAACCACCGCGTCTGCAAACAGCGCCGCCACGGCTCGCAAACTAGTCAAAACGATCCTGGACCAAGGCACAATGTCCCCCTTCCCTGTTCACGTCCGACCCGTCCTATGGGACTATGCCTCGGCAGTGCAACTATACCCCCTTCCAACGGCGTTTGTATTGGCCGACGCCGAAGCTGCTCCATTCTGCATGACCTATGAAGGATGCCATGTGATGAATCCAGGACGCCTGCTGCCTCCAGGTGATGCGCAGATCGTCAAATGGATCGAATATGACGTCCTTCGGAATCGCGGACGAGTCAAGGAGGAGCGGTTTTAGCCCTTGAATCGTCGAATAAATAAATCCATGTTATCTTGGACTCGACTTGCAGAGGTGGCTCGACTCAACTCGGCCCGGCTTGACCTTGCTCAATTGGAAGAGCTATGTATTCACCGAGTGAATCTCGAGATATGGTAGACTTTGCATCACGACACGACACTGACAGGATTGAGGCACTTATAGATATAATAATGAAATGAAACCGATACAGTCATGTGCGCTGCCCTCAAAGCAATCCTCTCAGGCCCCTCTACTCAGGCCATCTGTCGATGGGGACCTCACTCAGACTCTCTGTGCGCATTACCACGTAGACAAGAGTAATTCTTCCTGTCCATGAACAAGACCATGTCGACCGCGCATGACCCAAGCCCTCAGTGAACTAATGAAATGAGTAATCGAGCGCACATAGATACGATATTTGTCTGTGTGTGCGATTTGAATGATCTAAGAATCACGGCTTCACAGTGCCAATTATCAAACCCCACAGAGCTTATTCAATCATCCTATTGTTTACCAAGGTCGCCTACTTGGCATATTCACACTTGGCAACGTACAAACAAGCGAAATGAACACTCAGTCAGTGCCAGGCGGCAGATCATTCATTTGGTGATTAACAAGGCTGTCAGCCAGCAAAGTCGACTTCAAAAAGGTTTGATCTTTCAAATCATGGCCATAATGCTCTCGATCTGATTCATCTATGATAAAACCATCCAATCTCTCATCCCAGTGAGTGCCCGGTCCATAATGTCTTCGACAGGTATCTGGATGGGCGAACAAGATTAAACACGGTGTCTATGAGTACGTGACATGGGCTTGAAATTCAGGGCGATCAGATCGTCGTCTATGGCATTGGCCATTCCAATTTCAAGGAATGGTAAATCAAATGTTAATGGCGAAACTTGCGGTAATATGCAATGCACTCAATCCCCTGGATAGCTTGTTTCATCAATCTTCGACTTTTCGTTCCCATTCCGAAAAATCCGAGAAAGAAGACAGATCAATCAATGGTTATAACGTCGTTGTTGCCTGTCGTAGTCTTCTTCTTGGGTGACACATGTTTCGATTTGACCGCTGATGGAGGCGCAGGCTTCTGCTGGGGTTGCGGCGGTGGCCGAACCTCGGATTTGACCTGGGTATCTACTTTGATGGCGCTGCTGCCCTCTTGCTTCATAGGTTCGGACACAGGCGCACATGTACCGAGACAGTCGTGCAGCTTATGAAGGAGGTGACCAATATGACTGATGGACGCTCTGGCACCATCGCCGAGACCTTGCCAACCATCGCCCTTAGCCTTGTAGATCTGCTCCTGAACGACGGCGGAGACGACTTGGAACTCGGGTGATGATTCTCGGCTGGCATCATCCAGTAGCCACTCGGTCTTGCCCCGCCGCGAATGAGCTGTCAACCGGAACCGATACCGTAACCGGGGAAAGTGCATATGGTATGTCGTCGGGCCACGCGTGGTGATGTACACCAGACTTGTCTCCGACTGAGGGGGTTTCTTGACGATTTCATCAAAGCTGTGCAGAAGGGACATCGTCTTGGCCATCAAAGCGAGGACAGGGTCAATTCCCGCCTCAGCAAAGCACTTGTTGAGTACGACGGTGAGGGGTTCTTGGATGCGTCGATGGGGACTTGGGCTGTCAAAGCTAATTTTCAATCGTAGCCTGTGCAGTGGACCAGATTGCGAAATGACTCGAGAAACATCGTGCGTATTCGCAAGTGTGGACCCGGAAACCCCAACACTGAACGTGGCGAGCAACTCTTTCTGCGTGCCGTAAAGGAAGGTAATCTGAGACAAAGACATTGATCGCGGCTCCATGCCGCTCCGAATCAGGCGTTGAAGGAGATAGATGACGCAGTCGAGTCGTTGCAAACGCTCAAAGAGACTAAAAATGGCCGTTTGACCAGCTGGCACCTCCAGGCGGAGAGCGAAGGCGCCTCCCTTGTTCTGCACGACGATCTCCGGATCAAGGAGAGAGACAAGCATGGGCAGAGACTTGATCTGGCACTTGAAGTTGCCATGCGCCACTAGGACGGCAAGATTTTGATTACGATCGACACCCTTGTAAGAAAGGCGAATGGTGCTGTCGAGATATGAGCCATCTCGGATGCGTGTGGATGGCAAGTCTAATTGTAAAGATTTGGGTAACGTCGAAGGCTGATAATCAATGTAAAGATCGGGCACCACCAGTTCTTCTTCAAATTGAAGCTCTTCCAGAGAAGGCTGGAAGCGCGCTTCTGGCAGTTCAGCCAAAGAACAAGCGTTGGCATAAATCGCCAACATGCCGGTCAAGCCGTAAGCTAGTTCGGCGCAAGCGGTGTGATCGGTTCGCCGGCCGAGACCCATCATCGTGTTGCTCACAGCATGCGCCAGCGCTGGAATGGAACCTTTGTCGGGAACTGCGAGCGGCGTGGCTGACCGTCGAACTTCTGGCCGAAGTTGTACAAGCCACCAGCTATCGCCATCCATGCTGCTCGTGGCAGCAACGACCCAGCGGCGGTCCCACGTATGATGAGTGAAAAATGCGGAACGTACTGTGTTTGGCGGGAAAAGCTTGCGCAAGTCCATTCCAACGACTCTCGGATTGACAGACTCTAAGCCCAGACCTTTCGAGCCGGACTCGATCTCGTCCATAGCTGAGGCACAGCGAAGGCGAGTGATTCGGCCGAGCACCTCCTCCACAATTGTCTTCGGGGGACCGGGTTCCGGTCGTTCTACCACGCTTGTGGTGCCTGAGAGTGTGGGATTTCCGGTCTGGGGCTCGATGGAGATTTGCAGCTTTCGGGTGATAGTCATGTGCAAAGTGAGATAGCAGTCGCTGGGCTCTGAAGAAGAGAGTTTGCCTCTCAGGGAGAGCAAGTGATTTGCGAATAAAAGATTCTTCTTCAAGGTAGTGTAGACGAGTGAAAGCACATGTGAAATGTGGAGCGCAATCACACTGCGCAGAATTCGTTCCATTGACAGTGTGTCGGTATCGAATTTGACACCAGCGCTATTGGTTGATTGACCGTCGCGCATCCAACGAAGGTGCAATTGCGGGACAGCCGAATCTCGATCACCGCTCCCTCGTCGAACGCCGATCTCGATCCAGCTTTTGGGTCCTGCCCTCGCTGTCCAGTATTGCACAACAAGCGTGCGATGCAGCAGTTCGATATGTAGGAGGCCAGACCATAAGCCGTGAGAAAGCTCATGAGCCTGTCGGAAGAGAGTGTTGACTTTATTCGTTAGAACTAATTGATGGAGGAAGTTGAAGCACGCGAGCAGCCCGTCGCTGAAGAGAATTCGATTTATCTCCACTTCAAGCTCGTCGAGGATCCGACCCTTAGGGATCGGCGAAGAAGGCTGGAAAAGGAATCGGATGTCAACGAAAAAAAATTGAGACGTCTTCGCCTCCTGCGCTACTGAAAGGTCGAGCTCAAATTCACCGGCTACAGTAAATGTAACCCGGCCGTCGTGAATGCGATAATTTCGCAGCGCATATGGGACTTGATCTTGCAATATGAGTCTCGCGCTGATGATTCGGTTGATTTTGTGTAACTTTTTCAGAGTCGTCCGTGGTGACAAAGATTTGGGGGGCTTGTAGCCAAACTGGAAGAATTGAACTTATTAGCACGCTGAGTAGCAAAGCTGCTGGATGTTGGACACATAATTCGGTAGAACTCACATCTGGCAAAGAAGCAACCCTGCCTTTGGCAAGGACCTCAAGAGCAGTCTTCAAGTCTGGGTTGGCCACCTGAGCCCGAACAAGGTCTTGCTTCATCATCCCCACCGAATGCATGGCGGTCATATAGGCCTGATGACGGGTGCGAATGAAACCTTGAATATCGATCAGTCGGCTCACGTCGGCGGCATGACGACTCCATTCCGAGAGAACAAGAAGCTTGATAAACTCTGCCCTTCTGGCGTGCCCCCATTCCAAGATCTTGAGCTTCTTGTGCATGTTTTGTGCCGATTGATTCCCAGCAGATTTTCCGCTTGCGCCAGTTGCACTTGATTGGTCTTGCGGCACTTGAACAGTCGCCAAATCCGATATTAATTCCGTGAGCTCATTCCAGCAATTTTGCACCGCTCGATGGACAAGCGTTCCGAAGGGAAAGAAGCCTTGTGTGATATGTGGAATGTCGAAGGGATTGGGGGCACGCTGGAGTGCTTTCGAATTTTGCTTGGCTGATTCCGGATCGCGACCTGTGCCATTCACATGTGCTAACCCATTTGAAGATGTCCGAGAACCTAATTTTTCGCTTCCACCCGCCGCGCTCAATGCGCCATGAGTTGCGGCCTCGTTAGGACCGGCCCTGTGCGAGGACCCATTCATGTTTGCATTTTCCATTATGACACCGGGCATGTCTGATACGTTGTGTAATGGGCGATTGTGTCCGGACAGGATCTGGTTCCCTGGGGTGACCTCTCTTCGACCAGGCGCACTGCACCGACCAAGCGACTTGGCTGAGCCGCCGGCGCCAGAACACAAACGATGTCGGTGCTATGCCAATAGCTGAACAATGAGGCACAGAGACCAGGGCAGGGATCACCGATTCACCCCAGAGCCATGCGTATCGAAAGGCGTCTCAAACAACGAGCCTGGGCATAATCAAGGGGACGTTGCCGGCGGGGGACCAATGTCCAGATCCGAGGAGGTGTCGAGATGAAGCTTAGAGAAGAGAGTTACCAATGAGCGAGGGCTGTGTCGCGAGGTGGCTGCGTGGGCAAGTGAGACCTCGGGTGAGGGGACGACGATGCCGTGCGATTTGCGCCGAGGGTTGCTGATCACGATCTCAGAGTCGTTTCTCGTAATGGTGCGCTGAAAATTCCCGCGCTCGAAGCTGGCTGAGGCGAATTACGTGAGGAGAACGGAGTGGTGAGGCGGCGAAAAGACAGTCACCACGGCGGCAGTTGGGGCTGAAGAAGATGCACAGGGTTATTGAATCTCGAAACTCAGCGGGAAGTTCAGAGCTGCCCAGACTCAGAGCGATCGACTGAAAGCGCGATGCGTAGCCGCCAACTGATTGCTGCCGTGGTGCCTTGGTGCCTTGATCAACCAAACTTGTTCAGGTACCGCATTGACTTCGAGTGTGTTACCGTACGCAGCAGCCGTTCTGCTTTGTGTATTGCAGGCGCGATACAGGCGTACTGTACTAGTTTACTGCGGGAATGAAGTTATGGACCATGAGAATGGCGCTGAATTGCACTAAATCACAGGTACCTCGACAATGCGCCATATTACATAATCACAGACGTCACGGTGTATTGACTTGGTAAACTTCAAACGCAACAGCTGATGCCATGAACATCCCATGACCTCACCATCCCGGAACGACTATGAAAGCGGTTTGTTTCCCCTCTTCAAGAGCACCCAGGCTCCACCTTATCGAGGCCAAAGGCCCTCTCAGAATCGATGAGTCTCAATCAAGTTGAAGATACAGAGGAGGTTGAGGCTTCTGGCCTTCTTCCTCATTACCCCGGGGATGATCCGCGACCGACAAGCAAGCGCGAGCTTGCAGGGTGGTATTGTTATGGCTGGGCGGCCGAGGTCTTTACCGTGTGTGCCATGGGTATGTGCTACTGCATGGACAGCACAACGCGACATTCATACGTACTTGGCGCTTGCCAAGTTGATACTGACGCAAAGAATAGGATCATTCCTTCCGATTACGCTCGAACAGCTTGCGCGGGATCGCGGCGTTCTTCTGTCAGACAGAACTACACCATGCACCCCGACATGGAAGTCTGCAACGGACATGATCACCTATGGGGATGGATATCACATCCAACGACCCGATGCTGGGCAGTGTATCATCAATATCTTAGGGGCCGAGATTAATTCAGCAAGCTTTGCCATGTATACCTTTTCGCTCAGCGTCTTTGTCCAAGCGATTCTCATCATCTCCATGTCGGGGGCTGCCGACCACGGAAGCTATCGCAAACAACTACTGGTCGCTTTTGCATTCATCGGTGCTTCTGCTACGATGCTATTCCTCGCCGTGATACCCCGCATATACCTGATAGGCGCACTTCTCGCGATCGTCGCCAACACTTGCTTTGGTGCTTCTTTTGTCCTCCTCAATTCATATCTACCGGTCCTTGTTCGTCACCATCCCGCGGTGCTGGAGAAGAGTCAGGCCGTGTCCGACGCCCTTGATGCTGCTGGACACTGGGCGAACAACTCTGGCGTGATCGAAGGTGATGTGCTCCGGCCGCCTGACGCCACCACACCACTCCTGCCTCCTGATGGCTCGGCGGAATTGCAGGACCCGCTGGATGTGATGACTTCGATGGAGCTTCGCGTGTCCACCAAGATCTCGTCGTATGGAATTGGCATAGGATATGTTGGCGCAGTGATCTTACAGATGGTTGCCATCATGGTAGTTGTAGTCTTTCACCAAACCACATTCTCCTTGCGGCTGGTGCTATTCTTGATTGGACTATGGTGGATGATTTTCACCATCCCCGCGAGCTTGTGGCTTCGCACTCGCCCGGGTCCCCCATTGCTTGCCAATGATGGGAAGCCATTGGACTCTTGGGGCGCTTATCTTCGATACTCATGGAAGTCCCTCGCGAAGACCGCCCTGCGAGCCCGCCGTTTGAAGGATATCCTCATCTTTCTGTCGGCATGGTTCTTGCTCAGTGACGGCATTGCCACGGTCAGCGGGACGGCGGTTCTGTTCGCCAAAACCGAGCTGGATATGAAACCTGCCGCGCTTGGGTTGATCAATGTGATTGTCATGGTGGCGGGGGTCTTTGGTGCCTTCTCCTGGAGCTTCGTGTCGGGGTTGCTGGGACTTCGCACTTCACAGACCATCGTTGCTTGCATCATCCTCTTTGAACTGATCCCGCTGTATGGCATCATTGGATTCATTCCTGCGGTCAAGCAAGCGGGCATCGGTCTTCAACAGCCCTGGGAAATGTATCCGCTCGGGGCCGTGTATGGTTTGGTGATGGGCGGACTGTCGTCCTACTGCCGCAGCTTCTTCGCCGAGCTGATCCCCCCGGGATACGAGGCTGCCTTCTACGCATTGTATGCGATCACCGACAAAGGATCAAGCATTTTTGGTCCGGTCATTGTCGGGTTGATCACCGATCGCTATGGTCAGATTCGACCCGCGTTCGTCTTTCTAGCCGTTCTCATCTTTCTGCCACTGCCTCTCATGCTTCTCGTTGATGTTGACCGTGGCAAGCGAGATGCTCTGGAGCTTGGTGCGGAGCTGGACCATCTGACCGAGGCCCCGGTCTACGGTGAGATTGAGCCTGTCACGCCTCTGTAAATCTCCCATTGAAGTATGCTGTTTTTCCCATCGACTCTAATTTTGCTTTCTCTGTTGTTCTCTCACACACACTCTCTCTTTTTCTCTTTCTCTGGCTCCGTCATTCGTCGCAGATACCCAGTAAATATACGCATATACGAACATATGAAACGAACTGTGTCCCCCTTCCCCTCTTCTTTTCTTTTTGTCGAAAATGGCAGTGACCCTTTTGCTGTCCACGTCTGGACTGTACTGCCGATTTTTCTATGAAGTATAGACCACGAGAGCAGAAGACAATCTGCTGAGACTGTGTGGGAAACGATTGCACAGAGACGTTCACACTTGAGGAGCCGAGCATCGAGATAGTGGCCACGTTGACTATTTAGTATAAATCCGGCGATCTGGCCTCTTCATCTTAAAAACGCGCATGAAAGTCAATTTCTCAGGAAACTGCACGGAAGAAGATCCTCGTTCCACATTTAGCACGGTAGACGCGCCGAGCCGGGCCTGAGAGGCAGACCGTCAGGGCTGTACATTCAACACTGTACCGGTGTACCCTGCAGTCCTGCACAGACTCGAGAGTCGACTCAGTCGAGACCATGTCACTGTACCTGTCTGGACGCACTCTTCTCCCTGTTTGAACAGTTCCCAAGGACCTACCGCCCGGTATCTACGGCAATGTGGGCACTGGGAGTAATTACATAGCAAGTTTCTAGAAGTAAGAGGCAAGTCAGGTACTGGTAGGTACTGGTAGTAAATAGTTAGTACTTGTTTCATGTGGTGACAAGGTTCCCCATCCCATCCCATCCCCATCCTCCCCCATTTCCCCCGGTTTTGGATTCTTCACACTACACCGTCTTGGGTCAAGGTCGGATGTGGCACTCTTGCGCTAGTGGAACACTCGGTCTGCTACAGAAAAGAACACGATTTCCCTAATAGAGCAGGGGTATGATATATTTATTACTACAATAATAGTACAATTCCTGCCCGGTGCCGAGATAGTTATTTCCGTTTTCTTGAAATGACTTGAAAAAGTCAAAGTTTTGGAGAGTATATCATTGGTTACTAAGAGCCAATATTGAATATACACTACATGACTACATATATAGTACAATCATACAGTATCATCGTCGTTCTTCTCCAAATTATCAAATAGTAAACACTAAATACTGCAGGTGGGTAATGGGTATACCGGTATAGTACTTCACTAATTATGATATGGGACCATTAATGACCAATTCTTGTGCAGTTCCGAGAAAGGAAATAGAAACACAGTACTGAGTTAAGTGAGTAGTGTCCCAGCCATGGTTGCATGAGCTCCTCACGGAACGCCACTGGAGGTGGACGCTGAGATCCACCGGCTGTTCCTGACAGGAGCGCTAGGAGCTTGGAGCTTGCTCCTCGCCTCCTACTCCAAAGTCCAAACAGTAGTGTTGGTCGTCTCTTCATGACTGGCAACTTAGCCGCTGAAGGAACTCCACGGGGCAATTCCCGCAATGGACGTGGTCCTTCATAATGGATTATGAAGTAGTACGTGTCTGACTCTGGGTTCAAAGATGGTTAGCCTTGGTACTCGGTACTATAGTAGTCTTGCTAGGCGTAGTAATACCTGAATTCTACTGCTGATAGTACTGTAATTGTCTAAAAGATAGTGCAGGAGTCTGCAAGTCTATCCTACCTTATTCGGCCATAGATGTCACTGTTACTTGGTTGTCAACAGTAACAGACACTGTTGGCAGTTGACAGTTGACATCCATTAAGGGAAGCTCCCAATACAGTACTACGGTACTACCACACTGGAATACTGGATGGTGGATTGTCTTTCTGCACCTTTTTCTCAAGTTTTCAGTTATTTTCAAGACCAGACACCTAGACACTGACAGTAGTCAATATCTCTGCAGCTGGCGCTCTAATACAGCTAGTCTGAAATCTCCCCTTACTGCCCTCCCGGAAAGGGGACCACCCTGCATACTTGCAGTGTATCATAGATGGTCCAGGGCTGATGGGCGTGGGCTTGGGGAAGTCAGAGGTACCGCCGAGCCGGTAAGAGAGTCACCCGTACCACTTGTACCTCTTGTACCAGAGGTACCACATGTACCACTCTGGCACACTCTGGCGGCGAATGACCGCTCAGCGGCCGACTTCGTGAGGGGAACCAGAGGCTCCACTCGGATTTGCTCCTGTGGATGCGCTTTCCACTCTCCGACTCTCCACTGGCACTCCGGCCCGCAAAGAACAAACTGTCCTCTACGACCGGACAAGGTTATTAATCATAAATACGTTCAGCTTCTCCCTCCCCTCACCTCCTTCCTTTCCCTTTCTCCATCCGCCTTTGTATACTACAGCCGTCTGGGTAAGTTTGGCTCTTCATCTATGCCCTGTGGAACTTGACACATGGCACAATGGTTCTTTCGGTGTATTGCCCAGAGCTCTCTCCCGAGGAAATTGGCTTTGTTATGTTGATCATGATCCTGTCGAAGCTCAGAAGGCATCCACAGGAGAGAAAAAAAAAAGGGAAAGCCACATTGAGAAAGAGTCACGCCAGCTAACTCATCATTGATACGAATAGGTGATTACGGCTTTCCATATACAACAACCATCATCATGCGGTCCTTCACCCCCCTTCTGCTGAGCCTCTTGGGCGCTTCTGCCGCCGTCTCGGCCTCCGAGCCCGCTGCTGCTGCCGCCGCTGAGGCTGCTGCGGACTCTAACGTCCACGTTTTGACCGCGGACAACTTCAATGACTTTGTCAAGGAGCACGAGCTGGTTCTCGCCGAGTTCTACGCTCCCTGGTGTGGTCACTGCAAGGCTCTGGCCCCCAAGTACGAGGAGGCCGCCACAGAGCTGAAGGCCAAGAACATTCCCCTCGCCAAGGTCGACTGCACTACTGAGGAGGAGCTCTGCCGTACCTACGAGGTGGATGGCTACCCTACCCTCAAGGTCTTCCGTGGCCCTGACTCTCACAAGCCTTACACTGGCGCCCGTCAGACTGACTCGTAAGTTTTGGTTTCGTCTTCCTTTCAAAAATGACAACACAAGACAAGTAGTCGAGATACAGGCGGTAGAAAAATGTGGACTAATTCGACAATAGCATCGTCTCCTACATGACCAAGCAGTCAATGCCCGCCATCTCCATGTTGACCGAGGAGACCTTGGACGAATTTAAGACTATGGACAAGATTGTCATCGTTGGCTACCTCGGTGCCGATGACAAGGCCACCAACAAGAGCTTCACCACCTTCGCCGAGTCTCAACGGGATAACTACCTCTTCGGTGCCTCCAACGACGCCGCTCTCGCCAAGGCGGAGGGTGTCAAGCAGCCCTCCATTGTCCTCTACAAGGACTTTGACGAGAAGAAGGCCGTCTACGAGGGCAAGCAGGACCTCGAGTCCATTCTCACCTGGGTCACCGTGGCCAGCACTCCCCTCGTTGGTGAGCTGGGTCCCGAGACCTACTCCAAGTACATGGCCTCCGGTATCCCCCTGGCTTACATCTTCGCCGAGACCGCCGAGGAGCGCGAGAAGTATGCTGAGGAGTTCCGCCCCATCGCTGAGAAGCACCGTGGCGAGATCAACATTGTGACTCTCGATGCCAAGGCTTTCGGTGCCCACGCCGGCAACCTGAACCTCGAGCCCGAGAAGTTCCCCGCCTTTGCCATCCAGGAGACCGACAAGAACGCCAAGTACCCCTATGATCAGACCAAGAAGATCGACGCCAAGGAGATTGGCAAGTTTATCAAGGATGTTTTGGCTGGCAAGATTGAGCCCAGCATCAAGTCCGAGCCCATCCCCGAGGGCAAGGATGGCTCCGTGACCATCATTGTCGGCAAGAACTACCAGGAGGTTGTCATGGATGACGAGAAGGATGTTCTCGTTGAGTTCTATGCTCCCTGGTGCGGTCACTGCAAGGCTCTGGCTCCCAAGTACGAGGAGCTCGCTGCCCTGTACGCCAACAACGACGAGCTCAAGGACAAGATTGTTGTCGCCAAGGTTGACGCCACTGCCAACGATGTTCCCGACTCCATCACCGGCTTCCCCACCATCAAGCTCTTCCCCGCTGGCAAGAAGGAGGAGGCCGTCGAGTACGCCGGTGACCGCACCGTCGAGGATCTCGTCAAGTTCATCAAGGAGAACGGCAAGTACCAGGCTGACGGTCTGGCCGGTGGTAAGAAGGCTACCGAGGGCGGTGATGTCACCTCTGCCCCTTCGGCCACTGCCACCAAGGTCGTCGAGACCCCGGCCGTTGATGAGGACATGGATGTTCACGATGAGCTGTAAATGGGGACTTTTTTTTTCTTCTGTCAAACTCTTCCTACGAGAGCAGAGCAAAAAAGTCTCTTGTCTTTTCTTTTCCTGGGTTTCCGAATTTTTTACAATTTTTTTTCCCCATGTATCATCACTAGTGAAATGAAAGACCTGTTGTGATGTCAATACTGCAGCGTCGCCATGAAGATTATTCACTTGGACAGCGTTGAATCCTTTTGTGTACCTTGGTATATCTTCGACCCTTGAATGGTAGTAGTCCCGACTCCCTTCTAGAGCCTAGCCGGCTGATCACCAATCCACTCCGTCAGACATGCTGTGACTGATTTCGAGTCCACCTGATGAATGTTTGCTCATCTCGATTGAATCATCGCAGGAGCTCTGTTCCGACTTGATGGAACCGCCGGGGCGCCCTTGACGTGTCGAATGCGAGTACGTTATCACGTTGGCGCTGAAATGACCGACGACCCTGCGTCATCCCGGCCTCCCTCCGCACACCACCCGCTTATCTAATCCGCGACGCGTCCCTTTCTCCTGTCGCGCAGACGCGATCAATTGGTGACAGGTCCACGAAGCATCGCTACTAGGAATCACATTCTCGAGCTGGAAAGTCCATCAACCCTGATCTTTGCGTCAGCTTTTCCAAGAAAAAAAAATATATTTGGATCTCTCGACAATTGCAGAGAGACCGTACCTCTTTTCTACTCTGACCACTGCATGTGTCGTCGTCTTCTTTCCAATCTCCGCCAAAAGACACGAGATCACCTCGCAACACTCTCCCACCCACGATACATTACCACTACCACCAGCTCCGTCAAAATGGTCAGTCCCGCCACAAAACGCAAAGCAGACCACCTCTCCACTCCGCCCACCACCACGGACCCCAAAAAGCCCAAGGGCGGCAGCATCACCGCGTTCTTCGGCGCCCCCAAGCCCAAGCCCAAGCCCAACGCCCTCGGCACACAGACCAACGGCACCGCCAGTGCGCCCGAGTCTTCCACGACTCGCGCGTCCAACTTTAACAAGGAGAAATGGGTGGCGTCCTTGACCCCGGAGCAAAAAGATCTGTTGCAGTTGGAGATTGACACGTTGGATGAGAGTTGGTTGGCGCATCTCAAGGATGAAGTCGTGACGACGGAGTTTTTGAATCTGAAGCGGTTCTTGAAGAAGGAGAAGGAAGGCAAGGTGAAGATCTTTCCGCCAGAGGAGGATGTTTATTCATGGTGTGTACAGGGAAACCCCCCCGCCCCCCCTTCACCTTCAATGGTGTAGAACTGCAGCCTGATGTCGAAACCTTCCGTTCCTAGCTAACCACCCTCTCTTCTCCCGGTGATTAGGTCCCGATATACTCCCCTCCACACCGTCAAAGCCGTCATTCTCGGCCAAGACCCCTACCACAACGACAACCAAGCCCACGGCCTCTGTTTCTCCGTCCGACCACCTACCCGCGCCCCTCCGTCCCTCGTCAACATCTACAAGGGTATCAAAAAGAACTATCCCGACTTTGTGCCCCCGCCCAACAATGGCGGTCTCCTCACACCCTGGGCTGAACGCGGTGTCCTCATGCTGAACACATGTCTGACGGTGCGCGCGCACCAGGCGAACAGTCATGCTGGTAAAGGGTGGGAGCGGTTCACGCAAAAGGCAATTGATCTTGTTGCGCGGGTACGGAGTAATGGAGTGGTGTTTTTGGCGTGGGGAAAGCCTGCGGGGTTGCGGGTGGCCAAGGTCAACAAGGCGAAGCATTGTGTCTTGCAGTCGGTGCATCCGAGTCCGTTGAGTGCGCATGGTGGATTTGTAAGTCTCGCGGCTCGTTCTTGTGATATCTTTCTTTTTTGGTCCCCCTTCTGCCTGACTCCATCAAGGCATTGTTGATGCGTGGGCTAACACTTTGCGTCTAGTTTGATAATGGGCACTTCAAGAAATGCAACGACTGGCTCGCGGAACGATACGGCGAAGACGGAATCATCGATTGGAGCTTGACGCCGACCAAGAACGCGGCTGGTCCTCCGCCCTCTGCACCGACTCCGGTCGGAGGCGCAGGAAAAGAAAACTCCACGCCGTTGACCGATGCGCTCAATTCGGCATCGGCGGTGGAAGCAGCGAAGGTGGAAAAAGCGGGTAAATCGAGCACTAGTGCAGCGGCTGAGGACGATGAATTTGATGATGCGGATGCGCTGGAAGCTCTGGTTGAAGCGGAAAAGGAGGATGTATTGGAGGCGGAAGGGGAGAACACGAAGAAGATTGTATAATTTGACCCTTGTATTTTGTGGTATCTTGATGGTTGTCTACTCAGAAAGTCAAATATTGGAGATCTGTCAGCCCCGGAAGATGACCTTTTCAGGCGTTCCATTTGAGAATCCCATTTGCTACCTTGTGCTGATAGCATATGTATCTAAACACGATTCCATTCGATCCGATGGATGTATTCTAAAGTCAGCCGTCGATGAAACCATCTTTTTTCGTTCTTACTCTATCGTGATCGAGAACTCGACCTTAACCCCCCACCCAGAAAACTTCCCAAGACTCCACTTCCAAACCAAGCCGAGAAATCCACAACCCGAGACCCGAGCTTCGAGCTTATCTGATGGTGACCCAGTCACCCAACCCAATTCACTCAATGACCCCCCAACACGGATTAAGCAAGATTCATCCCAGAGCCGCACACCTCTCGACTGTAATCTCGCGGTACCAGGAGAGCACGTACACGTGCTATTCTCCCAGCTCAAGCCTGAACTTACTCGTGCGCAACGGGTGAGTTTTCTGCACCCTCCAGGGGCGTTTCAAACGCCTCGCTGGCTTCGCTAGCTTCGCTGCCCCATTATGGAAATCACATGGGTGGCTGATACGCCGCAGTCGCGGAATCGGGTGCGCGCACCAAAGGCCTGCGCGGATTGTCAGCGGCGGAAGGTGAGTTATGTACCGGAGTCTGATTACGTTTTATGGTGAGGGCTCAGGCTGGTGTGGTGTGGATGTGAGAAATCGGGTTTTCTTAGTTGTCCGGAGGCCGGGGCTGAGGGGATGGGATGAGATAGATTCATGGATGTTTGCGGGATGGACGAATTGGGCTAATTTGTTGTGATAGAAACGATGTCGTCACTTTCTGCCATATCCTCTATTGAGCTCAAATGAACTGTCGAGGGGTGTTCGAGGTCAAGACCAGGCTCGAAAGAGCGTGTCCAGCCATGAGATTGGGGCTGATGGCAGTGGCAATGACCAAGTCCAAGACGATATCAGACCACGACACTCGACTTGTTCTCGCTCTTCATCGGCGGGGCGCACAATTTCACCAACGGCCTCAATATCCATATCAGCATCGGTATCGCCGTCGTCGCCCATGGAGCGCTTCGTCGGCGATCTCAATCCGGAGGCCGTGATTCGTGAACGGCTCGACGAGTCCACTCCAAACTCTCTTCGAGATCGTGTCGGTCTTTGGATCAACCCGGGGGATCGTGAAGAGTCTACGCGAACTGCGAGCTCACATGTAAATACGACACTCAATCTGAACACCCTGCACCCTGAGGTCACCCTGCACCCTGAGGTTTCGGCCCAGCAAGATTCGACTATCACCGCCACCCTTGTCCAGCAATATACGTGCGCTTTGCAGGCTTGCAGTCCCCTTCCTCTGTCGACCGTGGAACCACTTACGGCGCTGTTCATGTCCAAGATCAATCCAATTATTCCTCTACTGGATCCTTCATCAGTCTCCTTCTCATCATCATCATCATCATCATCAACATCAACAAAATCATCACCGTTACACTCCAACTCCAACATCGATACAAACCACATCTCTCATCGGTCACCCGCAACAAGACCATCCCCCCTCCTCGAACGAGCAATCTGCCTCGTCGCCGCCAAAGACCCCTCTGCCCACCCTCACCTGCACCTCACAGCCACCACCTCTCCCCCACTCTCGACCCGCCATTTCTGCACCAACCTCCACAAAGGCCTCGTCTCCGCCATGCACGCCGGCCTTGAACCAGACCGATACACCTGCATCCGGATTCTCGCACTGATGTCTCTACACTGCGAGGGTTACGAAGGCGCAGAGTCCGCATCGCTGCATCTGTGCGAAGCGATCCACCAGGCTCAGACGGCGGGACTGCATCTTGCGCGGCCGGGCCGGAACGCGCACGATGCGTCGTCGCTGTTGTTCTGGGCGTTGTGGACGTTGGACAAGATGAATGCTTGTCTGGGAGGCAGGGCGGTGATGTTGGCGGATAGGGATATCGGGCTGGAGAGGCCGTGGAGGAATTGGTGGAGGGGGAGTGGGGAGGACGCGAGCAGCATGCAGAGTCAGAGTCAACATCGGAGTCCCGGGCAGTGTCAAAGGCAGGGCCGAAAGGGTTCGAGTCGATCAGGACGCTGTGATCGTCATCTGGAGCCATTTAGAGTGTGGTTTGGAATTTCCGAATTACTCGATACGGTCATCTCTTTCTATCGGCCTTGGGCTGGGGAGTCGAGCGGATGGGAAGATGGATTTCCTGCATTTGAGGATGTAGTGGGGGAGACGAGACCGGGGGATTTGGATTATCACACCTTGTGTAAGTACATGGTCGAAGAAGAGAAAAGAAAAGACAATCAGAATCACGATCACGATCACACTTGAAAGTATTTTGTCACGGTGCTCTGATCCTCGATCTTCTGTCTTTCTGTCTCTGTCTTTCTGCCTCTGGCATACCTCCGCGTCCCTACGCCCAACCCCAAAGATACAAGCCCTAACGACCAGCGCAGCCTTCCTCGAACTATACTACCACTCCGTCGCCATTCTCTCCCGCCGCCACAAACCCCGCGAACCACTCGACAATTCCAAACACTCTTCCCTCCGTCAAGGTCTCTCCGCCCTCCGCATCCATTCCCTGCTCACATCCTCGCAGACCCTAACCCAGACCCTGACTAAACCATCGACCTCGACCTCTGAACCACACTCCCAACATTCCCCCTCCAACACCACCACCGCAACAAGTACGCGTAGCACCAGCACCAGCGCCAGCAAAAGACTCACAAACCCCGCCCTCCCCGCCCTCCCCCTAATCCCCTACTCCATCTCCCTGGCCCTCGGCGTCTCCTACCGCCAAGTGCGCTCCAGTAAACTGATCACGTACCTGGACCGGGCGAAAGCCAGCCTAGCGGCGAATTGTGCGTTGCTGGAGGATCTGAGCGAGGAGTGGTATGCTGCTGAGGCGATGGCGCGGTTGGGACGGAAGGCGTTGGTGCAGATTGGGGGTGGAGGGGGAATTGATGCTCGGGGGAGACGCACGGGGACGGGGACCAGGTCGAGGGCAAGGTCGAGGTCACCGCGGGACCAAGAGCTTGGGTATCATCAATCCGCGCCGGCGAGGGTTTCTCTCGCGCCGGTGCCGGTAGCAGGGCCAGTGCCAGGACCAGGGCCAGTTACGACGGCGACGAAGATACCGGGAGATCACGACATGCTTCCACAGGGTATGGCTGCTGCTGCTGGTGGAAATGGAGGTATCCTGCTTACCACTTCAACGCCGAACCACAACCAGAACCAGAACTATGATCTCCCTCTCCCTCCTCAACCTCTTTCTTATCCGCATCAACACTCCCAGCAAGAACAACAGCTCGAGCCAGACCCAGCAGCATCTGCCACAGCAGACACCGCTCCAACCGACCCAATCAACCACTTCACCGACATTGACATGATCTTTGGCGAATTTTTGGATCTATCCATGCCGACCAATTTCAATTTTTGGGATCCGATTTTTGCAACGGATGGGGGTGGGGGTGGGGGTGGGGATGGAGATGGAGATGATTTGTTGGATGGGTAGGGTGCGCAAAAACTTCAGTTTCCAAGTCTAAGTCTTCTTTAGTTTTTGCAGTCAGGGCGAGCCAGTGGTGGATTGTCATCCAGAACGAAAAGGGCAGTCTTGCAGCGTCTGAAGTGAATCGCATATCAGATCTTATCATTTCCGATCTCGAATCTCGAATTCTCATGGCTTGATCAATGTATCGGACTACCTACTCCTAGTACCACTACCTAGTCCCTGCATATTTGACCCCCTTGCGTTTTTTGCATTCTGCTTTATGGTAAATTCGATTTGCTGGATGGATGTCCAAATGAACTATCGTATTGAGTATTGGGCGACCGCAGAGCTACGGTACATATCTTACTGACAATGGTATTTCCTCGGCATGAACTGCTTTCTCGGGGATTCGATACTACGTAGTACGTACCATGTACCACGTACCACTTACCACTTACTCGGAGGGTTGACGGGAAACAATGCAATGCAGGAAGAAGCAACCTTACTCGGGGCCCGTGATCTGACTCTGCACTCTGCACTCTACAGACTACAGACTACAGACTACATAGTACAGAAACAGACAGTCTACGGCTGATAAAAGCACGCTACACTCGGAACGAACGGAACGTGCCGAATATACAATGACACTCGTATAGCAGGTTCGTCTTTACGCCACTACAGCTCGTGGCGACAGGCTAGTAGCTGCCAGCCGGTAGCCCCAGCTAGCTAGCAGCTCGAGTCCTCTTGAGCATAATCGCCTTGGTCAAAGAGTACGTGAACGGATAATGTCCGAATCATCTTCTTTTCCCGTCCTAGGGTGATTACCAAGGCTTCTTTGAAGAGCTAGAGCTGGCGGCCCGTCATGTTCTTCTCATCCACTAGCTTGAAGCTTCAATTACAATTATTTCCCACTGTCCCAGTGCAAGCCTGTACTCCTGACTTTGTGCATCGGTATAATTATTAATTACTGCAGCCGATACAGTCACCGGCAGTGAAAACTGAAATCACTACAACGGCAATGTCAAACCCGAAGGATTTCAATTTCCACGCGACTCCACCGGTTCCAGGGCGCCGGGACTTGGGACGCGCACGAGTCCAGTCGGGACTCGGATTTGAGGGCAATGCAATTGTTGTAATGTGGTTGATGGGATGTGTCTTTGGATATGAATTCATATTTCATTGGATGTATCACTTACTGAGTCGATGGACTCGGTTTCGTAGTGATGGTGCCTGTCGGGGGTTTTTCATTTATCATGGCTATTTGGTAGCATGCCTTAACGAGTCCATTCCATAATATGTAGGTAGTATGTAGTATGTACTAACTTAACTTACGTAGTATGTACCATGTAGTAACTTACGCACCTAATAAACTGCTTTAGGGTAAGTACTTGGTGTGTGCCGTGTGCCTGTGGTGAGCCGTAGATCATCGAGCAGATATGTTAATGCGTATACAATTTACCATCTAATCACGTTCATCACCGGACTAACTTACTTTATAGAGTACTCGACTTTGACAGTCACGATCGATATCCGTAGGGTCCATCTCTGGTCAGAATTTCAATTGATCCGATCTTTCGATCTCAGCACGGTTGAGAGATAAACACCAATCTGAATGCCTCAATGCCCTATATACACCAGTCTTACACTACCCGACTCTCTGGAGACTACTACAGTCATCACGCAAGAGTCAACAGTGCCCTCACCGATGGTCATCATGGTGCTACTGTAACTGGACTCATTTGTCCTGTCGATCCTTTGCGCACCGTATCCCGTTCCAGCCCGCCTCGTCTCGAGGCTCGTGCTCCGATCCTGTCCGATCCTGTTCCAGTCAGACGCGCCTTGAGGCTGCAGTCTGGACTCTGGATCAATTCCATCTCGGTATCGAGAATGGCCCCTTTTTCTTTTTCTTGATTTCGTGTTTGTTTTCCTCGAAAATGTACAGTATTTTACCATTTTGACTTTCGAACGGGAGTCAGTTGGTCGTGAGTCTGACTCTTCCATACTTTTGTTATCTCCCCTTCACCCTCGAACTGGAGACGTCCGTTGTCTGTTGACTCTGCTATGGACCGTTGAGCAATTCAAGGTCCCACATGCTGGGCGCCAGATCAATCTCCATTACTGATTATCCACTCTGCCCTCTTGCACTGAAGTATTTCCCAGTGCCAACTGTCAGCTCATCCTCCATCCTCCCTCACCAACCGACCGGGCTGAGACACACCGACCACTTTGACTCCCTCCTTTCGTCCTCCTGTCCGCCTCGTCTGCTCCACCCAAGGCCGTACCCGCTTTTCCACTTGTCCGGGAACGAAAAAGAACATTCCAGCCTCTGTAGAGTCGGACTAGTAGACTTAGACTGCAGTCACGACTCATGACTACACTACATGACTACAGTACTACAGTAACTACTGAGTACTGTTATCACGTTGTGGTGTCTGTGTATCAATTTATCAATTGTTGTCACTTGGAAGCACAACCCTAACCCGCCCGAGACTACGAGTGTCTCTGCGTGAATCCACTTCTTCCCCCCCCCCCCCCCCCCCCCCCACAGCCCACTCTAATTAAACACTGGCCTCAGAATCATACTTGCCTCTGTCCCGTCCACACATTCTATTCCGACGGTCTGACTGACGGTCTGACGTTTGGACACCCCGCGACACCGGAAAGGAAACAAAAGACAAGACAGGTAGGTCCTGGACCCAGCACTCTTCACCTTCTCCCCGGCAAACATCAACATCCCCATCTCATGCGCATCCCTTCAGGGTCAACCTCGCCAGGGGTAATCTGATCACAGCCACCGACTCGTCGCATCTGCGACTCGGCCCAGGATCTCGAACCCGGCCATCCATGGACCCTGTGGTTCCAGCCACCTGGGCGCATTGATCTCGACACACTCATCCAGACTTCTGCACGTTTCACGTCCTGGAACCTCTGCGTCACTGGATCGTTCATTTCCCACCGTTCCAGGTCTGGCTATCGAGTAAATCGAACAGTCAGCACCAACGGCGTTCATCATACATCATTGCTGGTATCGCAACGACCTACAAGCGGCCACGGGCACGGCTGGATCTGGATTTGCCAATTTCCTTCTTTGATCTTCACGCTCGCCGTGACCTTGATCTTTTCGGTCTTGAGCGTCGCATAGGATTGTTATATCCAACATCCTCTACGAATCTCGGCGATCTCACAGTTTCTTCCAGAAGAATGCCGTTACGGGCTACTTTGGTGCTGAGCTTGGGTTGACCGTTACCTCACGATTGTTCGATCCTCTTCCTCCCCCCGGCAAGAGATACTTCACGTTCAGACGATATACTCCTTGCTATATTATTATTACCCCCCAACTCCAGCGCGTTGAGATTCCAATCCCACCTTCTCATCCGAAGAATAGATACCCAGATTCGACACTCACGGTGAATCCGCGAATCCGCTCACTCCCACGACGGAATGCCGACGGCGACGGTGGCCAACGTCCCGGCGGCTCCCTCTTCATCCCATCTCAAGGCCGGGCCAGAGCATCTTGAGCACCCATCATCATCATCATCATGCACAGCCATACCAGAGACTCATGACTCCACCCAGTCACCTCCCCCCGCACCCATTCATCCCATCCCACAACTTCAAGGACCGTTCGAAGAGTCCATTGCCGAGGCAGTCCTCGACGTCGCCACGCAATGGATCGTCGACTTGGATGCGCAGACCCGCCGGCGGGATTTGCTCGAAAATGACGAATATGAACGCTTATGCGGCAGGAAATGGCGACAGCGAGCATCAGAAAAGTGAGCAACCCGATTCGACACGACTGAAATCTCTCGCACCGCCCCGTCCCCCCACCGGGCTTGTGGTGTTCTCTGGAATGACCTGGCTGATCGACCTGCCCTCCCTCTTAGGTACCATCCACTGTGGAAGCTGGTCTCCCAAATGGTCTTTGGCGTCCATTTGCTTGCAAAACAACAAGCCAAGTCATCCGTCACCGTCATGCAAATCCTGCAAGGTCACGTCGATGAGGTGGACGAATTCATCCAACGCACGACCGAGGACTTTCTCATCATTCACTTGGACGTGCGCACGCGGATCCAGTACCTGAGCTTGCCACTCAGTAATCTCTCAGTCTTTGATGACATGTTGAATGACCGACACTTTCGACTCTCACTGGTCTCTTACAATGACCAGATCGAACACGCCGTCGTGCGATTCACCCGGGCCATCACCGATGCTCTCAAGGACTTGCAAAAGGCCAAGGAGGCGGTCGTCATATTCTGGCAGCATTTGCAACAAGCCGTTGCCGACGGAGGATTTCAGACCGAGAGTCTTCAAGCCTTTGCTCAGACCATGATGGAGAATATGGATGGCTGGATGCGCGCGCTTGCGAAACTCTGTCGACAAGGACAAGGTCTTCAGGAGGCTCTTGGCCAGCTCGCCTTTACCATTATGGAAATGCAAAGACGGGTGGGCGTCGCGAGTCGAAAAGATGTGGTGAGTTTTTGGCTCATGCTAGAGGTGATTGGGTTCCAGGCACGGAGCACTGACCGGTGTGATAATGCAGCGCTCCATGAGTAATGATACTGGAGCCACTTCCGCTCGATCCAAATCTGTTCGTCGAAAACTCTTCTCGCGAGGCTCCGGTCCGGGGACCCCGGGGCGAAGGTCATCAGAAAAGCCCCTTCCTCGGGATCCATTGCTAGAGATCCAGACGCTGGGGACTCGACCAGGATCCAGGCTGGATACCGTTGGTCCCGGTGCGAAGCAGAGCCAGTCATCCAGGCCCAATAGCGCAACGCCCCAAGCTCTCAACCGTGCCAAATCATGTAGTGCTTTGGCGAGCGACATCAATCATGCCCCCGATGCACCTCGTCCACCTTCACGCTCCGCATCTCGACTGTCCAAGGCATTTTCTCTCGGACGACCATTCCTCTCCACCAAGCGGGCCTACGATGACCAACCAAACAGTCTCGGTCCCAACAGCAAACACCACACCATCATCAATCCAGACAACAGACCCTCTACCGCCCCAGCATCCCAAGGCTCCCCCTTGGACAATCCCAAATCACGATGGACTCTCAACAGACCACAAACTCGTCAATCAAGCCGTCCGCCTCAATCAGCTTTCCCTTCCACAACAACGCCTCCATCCGGCCCACAAGACCCTCGCCACGAGGAGAAAATCGCAGAATCTGAAGACACCTTGAAGGAACAAATCACCCACTTCCTCAAAACCGACCGCGTCGTCGAAGCATGGGACAACATCGCCAAGACAGCTAATTGCTGCGGTACATCCATTGCAAAGACCAAGCAATGGCCCAGCAGCGTCTTCCGGGCAAAAGCATCCTCCACTGCAGATGGCCCAGTGTCCGCACAAACCCCACAGACTGCACCCACAGAAACCACCAGCACAAAGACGAAGACTCCACTACGTAACCATCGATCCAGTTCCCTCTCTAGATTTGCATCTAGAGCCCGAAGCAAAAGTGCCGGTAGAGCCATGACTGCTCCAACACCTAGGACGCCGACAACGAATCCAACCACGACCGCAACAGCAACAGCAACAGCAGTGAAGCCCGACACTTCACAAGTGCCGTTCACCCAAGAGTCGGGAAATATGAACACCTTTTTCTTCAATCAGAGACCATCAACATCGCCACGAATTCACGTCCTCTCAATTGCCATTGACGAAGAATTGGAAAAGAGCTTCACAACAAGTAGTCACAGTCACAGCCACAGCCATAGCCACAGCCACAGTCAAACAGAATTCTATACCCATGGCCAGAGCCGAGCTCGCGCTCGCGCTCGTTCTCAGGCCCGAAACCGCGAAAGCACAACCGCAAATGCAAGCACAAGCGCAGGCACAAGTACAAGCGCAAGCACGAACGAGAGCATAGATCTCACAACCCGCATCCAAATAAAATCTCATACGGTGGCGAGCGAGGAGCTGCAGAGTGATATTGGATCTAATGCAGAGACGGGCTCGATTATCACAGCTTTGCCCCGTATTCCTGTACATGCGTCTATGCCGTTGGGTCCGGCTCGGGGTTCGGCGGGGGGATGGAGTGTTTTTCCAGTTGTGGCGTGAGGGACATGGATGGATCGGATATTTAGTTGGATTCGATGAATACACAATAAACCTGGACGGGATATAATACCATGTGGCTCTCTTTCTCGATCTATTGATCTTTGGGAGTTCCTCTACATTACTCTACTTTCACTCTCTAATGGTCTAGTACCGTGAATTCGGCACAGAGCATCACCGTTCACCTAGTTAATATGCCAAAGGCAGCTCAACCACAAGGAAACAAATATTTGGACTAACTATCAACAAGCTCACATAAGGTCGCTCTTAAGAACGGGAATAGATACATACCAGCAAACTAAATCGTGATATCCCGTTAGCTTTCTCACCCCTGATACTTTTGCTTCCATTAGAATATGGACTCTACAGGATAATACCATCTCCTACAGCAGCAAGTCTAAATCAAGATCATCCAGGAGGTCCACCTTGCGGTAGCGTATACTGCACAAGTGTACAATGTGTAAAATATGATGCAGACTACGGCTTGTAATAGTAACGCGAACCTCGATCTCCCCCTCGAATCCGGCATGAAAGCACAACGAAACTCGCGTGATTGTATAACGTGACTTTTTTCCGTTTGCGCTATCTGATCACACGTTTTCATCTCTTTGTAGAACGAGCCAGTTCACATAGCAACGGTACCGCACAACACGCAACGCTCAGCGCCAACAAACAACGCATAACACGAGAGAGCGATATTGTAATCATCCATTTCTTCTCTCTCTCCCCCCTCCTAGCACGTGTGATAATATCACTCAAGAAGAAGATAATCTCCTTTGAGGATTATTTTCGACGCATAGGGAAGAAGTTCTTCTATCTTCTAACCGCGTCACGGGCGATTCTTCCTACGCTGAAATACCGTGTTCTTTAATTCTACTTGGAACCAGTCTACCTACTGCTTCCGAGAATCGTGATCATGGCCTTCCGCGCTTTAGACATGACTACTTCGTCTAGCGATGGAAGTCTTACACCACCTGTTGAGGAACCTGATTTTGAGCTCCATTTTGACGCACGCGGGAGATTCTTACTTCGACTTCAACGGTACCAACCCTTGTCTGCGCTATTGTCCTCGCAATCACACGGGATTCAAGATGACTATGACTACGACTATGACTATGAAGATGAGGATGAGTATGAAGATGAAGATACACAAGATTCAACCATCTCGTTCCTCAAAACCTTCTTCAAGTTCCTCCCTGTTCAAGGACAAGTCCACCTTGCCGACGACATCAACCATGAACACTGTCAGACCGACGCTCAGCTCCGAGACTTTGTCGAGTACATCAAAACAGCCCTACTTCGACCTCTCCTAGTCGTAGCAGATCAAACACCCCGCGTCACAGCAACATCATCCTTATCTTCAGTGTCCCCCCTTGACCTCCAAAAAGCCAAGCGAGAGCACTCCACCTCATCTCAGCCTGACCCGGTTCTTAAATTCGGCTCAGCAGCCTATCAGCGCAACGACCTGCTCAGCACTAAGCAAGCCTGTTCGCAACGCGATCAGCATCGCTGTACGATTACGCGGAAATGGGGACTCAGTGACACAAGCCAGCCTGAGCACGGCGGCAGTGTGTCTCTGGACGCAGTCCATATCATTCCCTTTGGACTGGGCAATTTCCGCGAGGATGGCCGGCGACGAAACGCACAGACGTGGAAATGCTTGTATCGGTATTTTCCCAATATCGAGGGCTTTTTCCACTGTGATGGTCATTCCCCCGCAGATACTGAAGCTGATGGTGCTGGTACCCAATCGATGGAGGAAAACATCCCCATCCAGTCGGCCGAGTTCGACGTCAACCGTCTCGACAACCTCCTCACCATCGACGCCACCATCCGCCGCGAATTCAGCCGCTTCTCATTCATCCTTGAAGAAGAGCCCTCGTCTTCACCATCGCGCCCACGCTACCAAGTCGTGATTTTCCCAGAGCGATTCACAAAGTGGACTTTTCTCAGTCGTATGCCCAAGACTGTGACATTTGAGGTCGACGACGAGAACCGCTCGACGAGTTCCCGCCCGCACCCATTCCCCAATCGCGAGCTTCTCGCGGTGCATGCGGCTTTGGGAAATATTCTGCATGCGACGGGGGAGGGCGTGGCGATTGAGGAGACGATGGAGCTGTATGAACGCGAGACACTTCATTATCTTGCGCGGGACGGAAGCACGGATATTAGCGGGCGGTTGTCATTTACGAATCTTGCTGCGCTGGCGAATCAGTTCGGGTGAGGGTGAGATGTCGGATGTGGGGAGAGAAAAACTGTAAGAGGTCAAGGTCAATATGAGGGTTTTGTGTCGCAGGGTACGAGTACTGTTGAGCAAGCCTTTCGCACGTGCTTCTATCATTCTTGCTTTGTTCGTTTATTTTCCAAATTAAGATCTGTCGAGCTTATAGTCCCGATTCTCATCTTTTCAATATGCGGTCTTTGCTGAAGAAAGAATTCCCAAATCACTTCGTTTCATGATTCTCAGCGCCAGTGTCTCTAACTTTATGGCTGAAGTGAACGACGCCAGTTTGGACTCCTTGATTCCGTAACAACTCAGACCTGCGACTTCGACACGGGTATAAATGATGTCTACTGAGATGACTATAAGACTTCTTTTTGTTTGGCCGCGAGCAAGATACAAGTGGCTCATCGCATCTCACTAACACAATGCAAACTCCTCTTGTTCCATTCAACGGTCCAGGTACGGGATTTCTTCCTTCAGCTGGCCATTCGCCACTGTATGCCATAGCTATGTCTGCCAGCACGTAGATCTCGGCCTTATCCTCTCTCTTGAAGCGGTTTTTCAATTCCTAGCTATACTATGATACAGTAGCAACCGACGGTAGTAGAAGGATATTTGCACGGGGGAGGAGGCTTTATACTTAGTCTCCAGTAAGGAGGGCAAGCCCCGGCTCCAAGAGCGCGCTTCCGGCAAATCGGGCCTTCAGCCTGACAGATCCGAGGATGGCGGATAATAATAAAAATCATAAAACAGTGAGCAACTAAGCCAGGTGTCAACCCAGATCCTTAAGACAGCACATCTTAAGCGAACAGTCTTTGGAACAGAGTCTTTCCGAACTCCTCTGCCTCTTCGTATCTTTCCTCTTTCAGAAGAACGACCAGATAGTCACGGACGTCAACGTGAATAATTTCCGCTTCCTGAAGAGGGTTTGTAAGACGGACCCAGGCAAGTGCATTCCAGAGCATGATACTGTAGTGCAGTGTGCGGTTCTCGACTGCTTATAGTTAGCTGAGGAAACTTGCATCAAGGAGATGGAATCCGAACTTACTGAGATTCTTCGCACGCCCGGGTGCCATTCCATAAATGTCCTCCAAGGCTCGGTACTCGTACTGCTCGCTGTGAAATCGATGGCAGATCATGTCGGCGTCTGAGAGGACATCACCACCGTGAACCTGATGATTGAGTGGTCCAATGGTTTCACAACACCGTTTCAGGTCGTCGTCCGTCGTGGTTCGAAGGAACTGCTGTCGTTCTGGACCTCTCGGTGGCAGCATGATCTCACGGACAAAGGTCGCAAGAATTCGCTGTCGCGCATCGAAATGGGATCTTTGAAGCGGTGCGATGCTTGCTTTGAGCTCCGCGTTTTCTGCTTTGACTGCTTCTAATTGCTTCTTGGTTTCGGTTTCGGAAGACTCGATACGCGAAACATTCGAGTCAAGGCGATTGTTGATTGCAAGTCGTTCATCCTCGAAGCGCTTCAGTCCTTCCTCCAAGTGCTTGTTCTTGGCCTCGAAGCGCTTCAGTTCTTCCTCCAAGTGCTTGTTCTTGGCCTCGAAGCGCTTGTTCATGGCAATCTTATCATCCTCGAAGCGCTTCAGTTCTTCCTCCAAGTGCTTGTTCTTGGCCTCGAAGCGCTTGTTCATGGCAATCTTATCATCCTCGAAGCGCTTCAGTTCTTCCTCCAAGTGCGTGTTCTTGGCCTCGATGCGCTTCTGAGACTCCCGCATCTCATAAAGCACCTGCATTGTGTCGAGACCGGCTTGATTTGCCACGACGTTGATGTTCGCGTGGTGCTGGAGTGTTGTGGCCTCTCGCCGGTATTTGTCCCGAGCTGCCTAGACAAAATCGCCTTCAGGCTTGACCGTAGTCTGGTAGAGAACGCGAATTTGCGGGTCAAGTGGGTTCTTTTCACAAGTCGATCAATTAGTAAGATTGTAAAAACACGAGATCAGAATCGCTGTGATGGAACTGGGAAGGTTTTGACGTTGTAGTAACTCACTCCCATGGCTGCTGGCCGCAACCGAAACCTCGAGACCGCGGCCCGATCTGGGGTCGGCCTCTTGGGCGGGCGCTCAGGGCTCTCCCACAGAGTCAATCTTTTTGTCGGAGTCACTGGTACTGAGGACATGATCGAAGGTCTCGATTTTCAGAAGCAGTTGGTAGTGGGAAAGTGACTACATACTGCAATCGGCGAGGATACTTTGTCTCTCGCCCCGTAAGAGTCTTGGAAGGAGCTTGCTGTGAAAAACAGTAGGTACGCTCGAGGCAAGCCAATCACGGACTACATTGATCGAACAGATGACCCAAATGGAGAATTTCCATAGCTAAACAACTGAGTACAAGACAGAGAACAGGTATCAGACCTACAAGCCTACAGGCACAGGAAGCAGCAAGAGATCGAGAACGGGTTGAGGAGAGGAAGAAGGGCAAAATCTCCAACCCTCTGAGTAGCTGGTCCTGACCACGCAAACATCACGTCCGAGGGAGGAACTCTTTGGACAGGAGAATGGGAAACGAAATGGATGGGTGGAAGATCCAGGAAGTCAAGAGGAATGTGGACCGGGCCATATAAGATGTCAAATTGCTTCGTCCCTTTCGATTGCTCCCTTGGTGTTTCGATTCTGACTTGGACCTCCACTGCCCTTCCTCGTGAGCCTCATACCATGCCGTTGACGGTGTTTTCACTGTTTGCGCCGAGGTAGTTGGTGGTTCTTTCTCAAGTGCGACACCCCATTTCTGGACGTCATCGTGAACAGTATTGCTCTGCTCCTCGGACTTCCCCCTGCGACTTCTGTGGTTGTTGGCGGTGAGTATCATGTTCTCACTTTAGATCCCGAACGGTGTCTGTCAACTGGATATTTGGTTTCGTGGCTTTGGTCAACCGTGCCTCCAACTGAGATTTCTCGTTGATTATCGCTGGTCGGTTGCGGCGGTTCTCACCGTGCACACGCACGATTCTGTTTGATGAGCTCGTGCTTTGCCTGCAACCCCTTCGTCGTTTTGGGAGCTCCCCGTAGTTCCTCTAGTTTTTCAAACAGTGACAGGATCTCAGTTGACAATCTCTTCATTCACTGATAGCGCATCGAAATGCAATTTGTACTGTTTTCGGACTGGCAGGGGCAAATCCAATCAATGTTGTCAGGTCCACGTTACTCAGTTCCGCTGCTTGTCGTTCCAAGGCTGTCATTGACTTCAATGTCGTCGGTAGGTCACCTTCTTGATTCCCCCTCATTCTCGCCATACCCCTTCCTGACATGCAGTGGGTTTACAAGACGATCTATGCGAGGGAGACTGCCGTCGCTTCGGTGAGAGGTTGGTTCTGGTTCGCCCTTTGCAAGTAGAAATCCTCTCTTTCTCTTCTTCCGGAAGCCCTGGTCCAGATCGTTGCGATTCCTCGCCCATCTCATCTTCAAGAGGGGTGGGATCCCGCCCGTCGATCTCGATGCCTGGCTGCCATTTCCACACAGGTTGGCTCGAAGATCTGAAAAGAACTCCGTGGTATGATTCCATTCAGAAGTTCGGGAAGAATAAGTACTCGACTCTGTATCAAGAGACCCGATATAGTTGGAGTCTCTGGTATCAACATTGACCCATGTATTCACCCGGGGCGGCGTTCGCGTTCGAGACGGTGGATATCTCCCTGAGTCTCACTCGACGTTGACCCTTAGAAGTCTACAAGGAGATACCCTTTCTATTAGGAATTACTCTATTGGAGTTACCGATGATCCGGCTCTCCCGATGAGATTCGGGTGCAGCCTCTTATGTTAACTTGGTTATTACCTTCCCCGGTATGGTCTGCTGAACCCGTTTTCCTATCCTTACTCGGCATGATATATCCTCATTCAGAGAATCCATGTTGGGCTCGCCGGTTGAATACCTCACTGGGTCACTGCCGGTGGGTAAGCGGAGACTCGGAAAAGGAGTCGTGGTCTCCTGGAGGTGGAACGTTTGTGCTCGACCGCGGCTGAGGAGGAGCTTCGTAGTGAAGTTTGTTGGGAAAGATCTTGACATGGACTCCTGAACACAAATCGGGATCTTGAAGTGAGTGTAGAGAGGAAGAGACACCAACGCATTCTATGCGGAACAGACTCGTGACGACCAGCAGAAATAAGAGGGGAAGGATGCCCAGGTCAAAAAAGACACTCGGATCAATAAATATTGGCGAACAAGAGAACCTGGCGTTTCTCCTCGTTGCTCTCGCTTCACTGACATCCGTGTCTCGCATTGTGATCCCGGCTCTCCTGGCCCTTGTCGCATCTTGATGCTCTTCTTTGGCAGAATCATGATAGGCTTCCTTCCTCGGATGTTTGCGTGGTCAGGACCAGCCGAGAGGTTTGGAGACTTTCCCTTGTTCCTCTCCCCAACCCGCTTTGATTCCTTCGAAGGCGTTGACGGAATGCGCATTGATGAGATCTTCGTACGGGATCTCTTGGGCAAAATGCACCAACGAGTCACGACGAATTGTTGGAAATCTGACCGCTCTCCGGACGGTTGCCTTGAAGGGTCATGGGACTCTCTTCCTTCTTGTTTGCACGGGCGATCGTCAACTTCTCTCCTCCACTCTCGATGCGCGAGACACAAGACTTCTGAACACTGCCCTTGATTCTGGGCTGATAGATATTGCTTGCATGGCCTGCTACTAAGTGCTCGACAATGGGCGAGAGAGATCTCTCAACTGGGCTCCCCGTGGGACGGCTATAGTTCCTTCACCACATGAACGAGCCTAAAAGCATCCTGTGTGGCCCGAAAATCAGCACCAACAATCTTCAGCCTTGATACCCACTGTGTGAAATCGGGTTTCCTTGGAATATTGATCTGCCGCATCGGCAGGATAACGGGAGGACATCATCACGCTTGCACCACAGCCAAGCAGTCTCAGTGCCGTATGGTACCCAAGATTGATTCTTCCACCAGTGACAGGGGCAGTCTTCCGGTAAGATCCAACTTGCCCGGCAGAGATGTCTGTGAAGACGCCAGGTTGAAGGCCCCCGCAGGGACTGCACAGCGAGGGATACAAGTTGTGGACGTTGAGAATGCTGCACTTCTGGCGACACACGTAGCATCGCCTGGCTCTGCGTGCTTGTTTGGCATACTCGAGGCGGGTGTCTTTCTTCAATGACATCCATACCCGTATGGCCCCAACGACTTCCACCAGGGGACCTGTGGGCTTGATTAGTGACACCGACTCATCTGCCTGAAGATAATCCGGGACTTTGAGCGCTGTCTCAAACTCTTCATTTTTGGGAAACTGTGCAGTCCCATTGACCAAGGAGTCCTCATCAACATCACCTTCGATACGATCGAGTTGACCGCCTTGATCCCTTCGATGATGCTTTCGCATCGTTTCAATCAAAAGAGCCTTGGTGACGTCCACATGAGGCGTGAGGTGTCAGGCAATTGCTCCAAAGAGAGAAGACTGTCCATCTGGCAAATGACAGGCGAGAGTACTAGGAACCTTTCTTTTTCGGCATCGCTGTTGGTCTCTTCTTAGACGCGCAGCGATAGCTTCGGCCTCGTCTGCATTAGGATTATCGAGTTGATTCAAGCAGTCCTTGATCCCTGCAATGAAGCTGTTGCATCGATACATACGAAGCTTTTCAGATAATTCGTTTTGAGGTCTGAGATGCCACGAGATGGCGGCTAACAACTCTGGTGGTGCTTTGGATAGCTTCAGGACAAGACTGCTCGGTCACTTTTCATCACGGCAGAGTTTCTGATCCTGGTCCAGACGAGATACAATATCCTCGGCGGGTCTCAAGTCCGAGGACCAGCTTCTAGCTACAAGCTGCGAGTTGACTTTCATCCTCGTTTTCACTGATGATCTTTAAAATTGGCGGGTCTGGGTTGACTTTGTGAACAGGCCCCGCGCCGCTAGCGTCTGGAGGTGGAACCCGCTTGACTCAACCTCTGACTCAACGGTCAGTTCAAGGTCAGTTCTATTCTTACATCAGTTTCTGATGAATTGATACCTTCTTTCAGGCTCCGGGGGAAGGTCTTCGTCTTGAGCGGTTTTGTTCGAAGCAAACAGAGGCAGAGTACTGCATCAACAACGTCAAAATGACCGAGCCGCGATTGGGGGAGATCGTTCGAAGTTTGTCGTTGATGCCAACAGAAATGGCCCACGCGATCATCGAAGATCTTCGTGTTTTTGACGTGCTCAACTTATTAGTATGCGACGATCACAGAGTCACTGCTGCAATTTCTTCTCACCGCGGCTGCCAAGCTGTATTCGGCACAGTCCCTGGCACGTTTTGCGAAAAGAAAGAACTGATCAAAAACTACTGGGTTCTGGCCAATCGGATTGGTAGCGGCTCTCTGAACTTCTGGTATAGATCTGTCATTGCGTTCAATGTCAACTGTGCCGGATTGCAGCACCTCCCATCAATCCTCGACGACCTTCACGCTCACGTATTGGAGTACATCAAGGACCAGACCAGCGTGGTGAATATAAACCGGTTTACTGTTAGCTCCAAGAGCATTCCGCCGGTTACATCTGCTTCATCTGTTGCACAGCTCGAAGAATGCTGTACAGCCATACGTGAGGCCAAAACTCACTTTCTCGAAAAAGCCTCGGGCCAGTTACGCCGGGCGTGTATCTTGCTGGAAAATAACCCCGATCTCTTGAAACGCACCCTGGACCCAGATCAGAAACCGCGGCCGAATACTGCGCACATCGTCGCCAGGATGAACTTTGTCGCCGACAAGATTACTCAGAGCAATTTGCAGGACCCAGTGCACACCGAGTACTACCGCTACACATTTTTCCCATTGAGTCCATTTGACTCTTCTTTGGCAGAGCTGCTTCAGATGATGGATCTTTTTGATATCACCGCCGGGGGTGAGCTCTTGCTCAAGAAAGATGGCCCCTCCGCTTGCAGATGGCAGCATGCCCCTGCGGTTCATCGGCTTGCTCGTGTCGTGATTGATGGTATGGCCTACCATCACACGTTTTGGCCCAAAGATCAGGACCGATATAGACATTCACAAGTTGTGAATAAGAAGGGCGATACGTTCCGAACAGGAAATACACCTTGGTCGGAGCAACTTGACTTGATCTTGGATGAGCCAGTGCGAGGACCGTTCTTCGCACCTCATAAATTCGGAACAATTAAACAATGGAATCGACCACGAGAATTCGCCGGATGCGAGCCGTTTGATGACAAGGAAGAAGAATGGCTGACTTCGTTCGTGGAGCTATATCGGTATCTCGAGGCATTGGAGAACAAGCCGAACGCGTCTAGATGAGGGTTTGTTTGTCCAATTCGATTGAATAGGAAGGGAGGAGATTGCTATATATATATCGTCACGTACAAGACCTCGTAAATTTGTCAAACATTCTGGAAGTTACCTAGGCTACATGGTCCACAGACGTGGATTGGACTCATATACCACCGTTATTAAAAGTCTGGACTTTGCCGACTTGCTTCTATCACGCAGTCTTGCCGAAGTGGCCTGGGGCCAGTACATCTTCCGCATCCAGACGGGCCACTCTTGCACCATACTCATCTAGCCATATATTGTTGCAGCTATTAGGTCTTTCCGTCCATATTCGAATCGAAAAGACCGTCACCACCGTGCAAAGCCCTCTGATGCTCATACAAATGATACAAGATCACGCAGCGAAAGAGGAAATAATATCCACCGGTAGAGGGAAGACCCCGCCGGAAAGTCATCTCGTCCAAAAGTGCTTTCCAGGAAGGAGAAATTGAGAATATGTAGCTACCTAAGGACCCGATCTCTTACGCACTCGCCCTACTCAGCTCTAGTCGCGTGACGCTAACGTACTACGTAGTGCTCTCCCTAAACTCCCACGGGCGACACGACATCCACCCGATGGCCCGATCATCAATTCAACTATATACAAGCCACGCGCCGGTCAGTTCGTACCTAGGAGTATGATGGGTAACTTCTAACTACATGCGAGTCCTACTCCTGACTATTGTAAAATTTTCTTTTCTTTTTCGATCTTTCCCCTATTCAAAGGCAGCCAATTATTTCCTTTCCGCCTATCACTGACTACAAGCTAGACATTTTCAATTCTCAATAGCATAAGCCCTCTTCTTAGGGTTCAATCTCACAAGTCACGACTGGGCTATGAAAAGGATTCGGACTTGATCGAAAACATCTCCTTGTTGAATGTCATACTAATCATACGAATGGTCTTGTCCTTTTTCTTGCAGAACATAGCACATACGACCATAGGGTGTGGAGAACAGGGCTTCCCGTCCGCTCAGCCGTACTTAAGCCACACGCCGGTCAGTTAGTAGTATGGTGGGTGACCACATGCGAATCCTGACTGTTGTATGTTTTTGAATTTTCCCTTTCTGCGAGATATCTTTCTCGCTGCATCAGATCAGAATCAGAGCAACAGTCATCCTGCGAGGTAGCTGGGAGGCTGTGGGAGAGTGCTGCTACATTGTGCGTTTACCCATGACTCGTGTCTATATTAACAAGAACATAGCGACGCCGCTACAGCTGCGAACAGTATTCCGCAAGATGAATGGTTTAGATATTTCGAGCTTCAATCATGGATTGAAACCTATGATACACTTCATCGTCAGACGTCAGTATATAGGCTGTCTACAAGTCTGCAGTACATCTTCAGGGCTCAGCGACTGGCAAGACTTGTCGAAATGGCCTATGTATGGACACGAAGGCCGAAGTCAAGCTTTTACTCGCTTCGAATAATGTCGGGGTTGAAGCCAGGACTTACTGGGGTCATATATCGCTAATACTGGCTGCTGCGTACGGATATGAGGCTGTGGTCAAGCTCTTGCTCGCTTCAGATACGGTCCAGATTGACGCTAGGAACGTTCACGGTGATACAACGCTGCAATGGGCTGCGAGGCAGGGGTCCAAAGAGATTCTCCGGCAGTTACTTGCTTGTAAAGGGGTTATAGTCAACGCAAGTAATCCGAGTGGCCAAACTCCGCTGGATCTGGCTACTCAATATGGCCACACTGGAATCACTCGTCTGACTTTGTTGTAATCATATACATGATGCCGGCCGTTCCTCGTGGCTCCTTATCCTTGATTTCATGTACGACAGCCAAAGCACGTGATAAATTCCAAATTAAGCCAGCGCTGATAGGATGCACATCTTCAACACTTTACTGAACTTCATGTCGGAAGATTCCGATATGCCATGATGCTTGCCCGTACAGTAGGCCCTTATTGACTTTTCAATGTTCCAAGTATCGTTGAAATGACATTCGCATCACATGAACCAGCTCGCTTAGCTCAGTTGGTAGAGCGCGTGACTAGTAATCACGAGGTCGCTAGTTCAAATCTGGCAGTGAGCAGAGCTTGTTTCTTTTGCACTCTCTCTTTTTGCCCCACCGAATAAAGCGTCCCGTCAAGTAACTACGGGTAACAACTAACGTTGATTTACACCGCGGGTCTTCAGTAGAGATAGGAATGAGCAATTCGATGGTAAGGGACTAAGTGTTGGGAGGCTCGCTTTTTCTCCCGGCAATTCGTTATGGACACCAATTCCGCTGGAAATTCTTGAACCTTGCGGGGACTTTTCTCGCATCAGGTTTGCTGGATAAGACCAAGTACGCACTCGTTGAAGTAAAAATGCGAGTGAACAGTCATTGCAATTTGAAGCACTATCTACTCGCAAGATCAAAAACCCCGAAGGATCAACCTCCAGGAATACCCTCCACTCTGATTTACTTTCGCGCAGCTTTTGCCTGGGATTCACGCATTGCTGCTCTCGCGCTGCGACTGCCTCCGAGCTTAGGGCCCTTTGGTGCCTCGGTCTTGCTAGCCGTCTTTGCCGTCTTCGCAGGGCGAGCCCTCCGACGTGTTTGAATGGCATCGTAAAAGTCTCGTCGGAATTGCTCGGCGATACGATCGTCTGCTGCCATATCGCCGTCTTGTGGTTCTTCCTCGGGTTCGTCGTAGACCTCCACTGCAGATAAGAAGCATTAGCAAATGTAACAAAGCGGATTGCGATTCTTATCAGGACCACCGGAGACTTACATTTGCTCTCGCGTAGAATCTCTTCGACCAATCTGTCGCGCTCAATGTCTGCGCCAGTACGACGCTTTCGGTTTCGTCCTTGCTTCGTGGACGATCCTGTGCGGTCTGTCGACTGATTGGGTTCATGTGTCTCGTCGCCTACTAGACGACGCGCGGCAGCCTCTGTCCGGGCAATATTTTGCAGTTTCGTCTCCTGTCCTAGGTCGATTTCGTGAAGCTTGCCTAGTGAGGCTGGAAGTCGCTCATGTGGCTGTCCTGGGGCAGACGTGACCTCAGACACGGGTGTCGGTTCTGGTTGTTCTGTTGATGCGCTCTCCGTCGTTGGGCCTCGGCGGAAGCGCTTAGCCATTTCTGCGTCTATGTATGCCATCCTTATCACGTTAGTTGGGTTTGCGCCAGTCGATCAGTGGGCCAGGAGACTGCCATAGAATGGTTCGTACATGTGTTTATCCACATCCTCAGCCTGGCCTGTGTATGTCTGGAAGCGATCGGCCATGGCTTGAATTGTTTCCTTCTCTTGCTCTTCGGTTGGGACGAGCGCAATTTGGGTGTCGCCAGTCTTGCTCGATGGTCGCGCCGTGGCGGAAAAGCCAATGCCTCCTTTGTGTAGAGCTTTTGGTCGCCGCATACGGACTACACTGGCAGTATGTGTGCCTTCATCTGATACATTCCTTTGGTTGGGCTCGGGGGATTGAGAAGTGTCTGCCTGGCTTTCAGAGGCCGGTTCAGTGGCAGTACCAGCAGGCGTTTCGTCGTCATCTTGGCGACGGCGGGCGAACTTGCGTCGCTTTGCGGATCGAAAAAGGTTTTGAGGGATGTTATCAACCTCTGTTTCCATATTGTCAGAAAGCCGTATTTGTGTAAATGCAGAGTTTTATGTTCCGAGGGGGCGCAATGAGTAGTTGTGTCGACTCTGTCGAGAGATAAGACGAGAGGCGGGCGCAACGTGAGGTCATCCGTCCAACGTGAGAGCATGTGTCTCTCCGCCCGCAACCAAAGCTTCTCGACTCTCCCGCACCGAAAAAGAAAACCCTCGCCCTTAAATCCTCTCTCACTATCCCACGTCTTGGAATTTTTTCCGCGTGGTGCTGATTTAACTCGTTGAATCCGGACACCCGTGCGATTTCCAATCACTTGCCCTCAGCAGTACCGATTACCCCCTCGCAATGAACCCTTCGAACCCACCCCAAACGGCAGAGTACGGTGGAGGTATGTGCTTTTTCGCGCGATGCGACAGAGCCCCAGACGACCGCGTCTGCCCACCATCGGGTTGAATGACCAGTACGCGTCCAATTGCTCCAGTGCTAATTCCCATACGCGTCCAGATGAGGTTTCCGCCATCGTTCTCGACCCCGGTTACTCAACCACTCGCGCCGGCTTTGCTGGTGAAGATGCTCCCAAGTCGCTGATCTCAACCTACTACGGCAAATACACCGCCGACGGTCAAGAACGACTTCTCTACGGGGATGATATCTATGTGAACCCTCACCCTGGATTGTCAGTACACAACCCTATGGGCAGAGATGGCATCGTCGAAGATTGGGACATGGCCGAGAAGGTCTGGGAATACTCAATCACCTCTCGACTCACCACTGCGAAGCCTGGCAATCCATTCCAAAACGGTCTGAATGATATCCCTGCCGAAGAATTGCCCACGGAGATGGAAGTGGAAACGGATGAAAAGCCCCTCGCGGACAGCCCGCTCCTTATGACCGAATCCGCGTGGAACCCGGCCAAGGCTCGCGAGAAGACGATTGAAATTGCGATGGAGAAATGGGGCACACCTGCGTTTTATCTAGCGCGAAGTGGTGTGCTGGCTGCGTATGTTTATAATGACTATATATTGTGAGAGACTGGGCTCGGGGCTAATCTGGATCCTGTCATAGTTTCGCATCTGGAAAAGCGTCGGGTCTTGTTGTCGACATTGGTGCCTCCAATATCTCAATTACCCCTGTGCACGACGGCATGATTCTCAAGCGGGGCATTCAACATTCACCACTTGGCGGCGACTACGTCTCTTCTCAAATTCGTGCTTTGTTCAAGAAGAACTCTCCGCAACCCATCACTGTCACCCCTCACTACCTGGTCAACTCCAAATCCCCCGTTGAGGCCGGTCAACCACCCCAAGCCAAATACCGCACATTCCCCGCAGACAAGGCGCCCGACGCGTCCTGGCGAGCTCTGCTGGAAGAGCGGACCTTGTCGGAATTCAAAGAGTGCGTCGTCCAGGTCTGGCCCGGACCCAACAAGCTCTCTGCAGCGTCATCCACGGGTGCACCGAACGAGGAAGTGGCCCGCTCTTCACCAGGTCGTCCATTCGAATTCCCCGACGGATACAACCAAGTCTTTGGCGTCGATCGCTTCCGCGTGGTCGAGTCCCTCTTTGATGCAAAGGCTGCGATTGCGGACCCCGATTCGCCATTCCCTGCTCCCACACAAGCGCAGACTATCCCCGAGTTGATCAAGGCATCTCTGGGTGGTGTTGATGTCGACATTCGTCCCCACTTGCTGAACAACGTCGTTGTCACTGGCGGATCGAGTCTGATGTACGGATTCACAGATCGTCTCAACCACGAGCTGCAGCAGCTCTACCCTGGCCCTCGGGTGCGTATCTCTGCGCCTGGAAATACTGCCGAGCGTCGCTTTGGATCTTGGATTGGTGGCAGTATCTTGGCCAGTCTGGGTACCTTCCACCAGATGTGGATTTCGAAGAAGGAGTATGAGGAGCACGGTGCGAACATTGTTGAAAAGCGGTGCAAGTAGACAGTCGTTGATTACTAGATGGCTCGTTGAGGGACTCCTCTCCGTGCCGCCCGGTCAGAGTTGTTCATCAGGAATAATTTTTTTTTGCCGAAGTCTATCGTCGAGGCAGAGGCTTAAACTGGACTATCATCCCCTTTGCCATTCCAGAATTATGTTTGAGTTGGGCGTTGTTTCACGTTACGGCTAATTGTCGGAGTTTACCATACTCTATGTTCACTTTTCTTTTGTTGACTATCTCATACCATGAAATACAACTCTGATGGACCTTGGATGACTGTCGAAACTCTTGTACCACGATCAAGATCTCGTCCATGGTACCCGAAGATCACGTTGGCTGTATAAGACAGACCCACTTGATTGATCTTAGTCCGGCCGTTTCTACCTAGTCACTCTGAGTACTCACTCCAGGCTCCTTTTGAGTCGCCGCAACTTCTTCACCATTGCATCGTGGCGTTCTACCGGTTGGAATCTGCAGTACGGCGTTGAAGCCAACTGCCTTGTAATCGAATCTCCAATGTCATTTACGAGCATACCGGAAGGGGCCATGGCAACGATGAGTGACCGGCGATCCGATTCCATCGTCCTTACTCAGCCATGATATGACCGTAGTCAGGTGACATGTTCAGCATGATCCATGGGACCTTCTGTAGCAGTACGTTGCACTTTGCAGAGGATCTCTCGTCATCGATTACCACACGCCGTCAGAAGAAAACGCCCGAGATTCTCGTGTGAACATCGACCTCGTAAGGTTATGGCCAGACCAACGAGTGAGCCCTGGATCTGCCGGCCAGCTGATAAACATCAAACCCAATATCAGGCTGAAACCGTAAGTTCAACCTAATATCTACAGAGTGGGAACAAAACGCAAACTTTAGTCATACCGAATTTACCACAACCTTGGGACTGTTGATCACGCCACAGTCTCGCCATTCGGTCGTATTTTCTATGATGTAAACCAGACTCGTCTTTTGAACGCGGGTTGTCGAAACATGTCATGCGTAAGTGCTGTCGTGAGATCTCATTTACCATATTTGATCGCTGGGTAGCTGAGGTGCTTGGCTCATTCCATTTCGACTCCCGTGGAACTTCCGTTCACCTTTAGATGGTGTGGGGTTTCTATGAAAGATACTCTTTTTCTATATTAACCACAGCCGGGCCTCCCAGAGATCCTGCTATATATGCGACCGCGGATCCCCTTGTTTGATACGAGCTTACAAAAGATCACTGCCCCCGTCGGACACAATATCTTTCGGTCTCCATTCACAAATCCTCAGATTCAGACTCGTCAATATCAGAACCCATCATGGCCGAGCACACTCAAAATATTCCCGATTCTGTCTACCATGTCATGCTCACAATCTCCCAGTTAAAAGTGCCAATTGGACGGACTGAGAAGATCCGCGTGCTGGGCACTTACACGTCCATCAGCAAAGCCAAGGAGGCCGCTCATTGCGGTCTCTACAACGCCGGATACGAGCGGGAGTGGTTCCCAACCTTCGAGACAAGCCCGGACGCCCTGGAACAGCTCGCAACAACAGAGGGGACGGGACTCGCGGTCTACGCGGTTGCGAACGACGGTACAAAGTTTCGGCTGCGTATCTCCACGTCTCCCAATTCACTCCAGTTGAGGACTGATGAGGAAGAAGATAGTGATGGACGCGTCAAACTTCCTCTTTTTTACGTCGTGCAGACAAATGTTCCCTATTGTAGTCACGAGCGCAAGCCTACGCACGACACTCACATCGAGGGTGTTTTCAAATCCTATGCTGAAGCTAGAGCTTGCGCAAGGACCGTGCTTATCGCGGAAGAGGATGGGATTACGGCCTCTAGCTATCAGGACTACTGTGAAGCGGGCGAGAACGAAAATGATTGCGAGTTTGGGGAGAATGTCATCGTGCATGCGACGGGCGAGAACGGAGATAATTACTTTGTGAGTGTTGTGACGGGTCAGGCGCTGGAGAGTGTTAGAATCTGTGAAGCCTCTCTCCGGCTTTAATCGCACCATGCTGTCTCTGTGCTGAGTGGGCCTGGGGATCAGGTCCTAGCGAACAAACCATGATTGCATAGTCCAGCCCTCGTACGGGATTTGTCTCCATATTGGGTGCCTACTTAGTGGCATGTCCGACATAAAATCGATCTATTATACTCAGTCTGTCAAGTAGTCACGTCGATCAGCAAGGAAGAAATCGCCGCCGAACAGAATGCAAAGGAAGCCGTTGGTTGGCTCTCGTCCGAAACATATGATCCAGAACCTGTATGATATAGATTTTAGCTTGGTAGATGTTGGTGGCAGCGTCAATGAAATCATATAGTATGATCCGTTGTCTGATCATGAACCTAATGCGGACCATGGGCAACAGGGGGCAATGAGAGTAATCTCGCCGGTCCAGCATGTCATCGATTTGCGTATCGAAGACCTGTGAATACAGTACCTGTCTGCTGATTTGCAAGGCTCATCACAGAATGCACTGAGCCAGAATTGAATCGAGGTAGGGGCGGCCAGTCAAGATAGGCATCGTTGAGGAGCTACCGGGCGAGTACCATCTGCGAGTCGAGCTCAAAGACTAGATGAGGATACACCTTCATCATACTTATTCTAATTACAAGATTATACTTTCAGAGCCATTACACCATACCAACAATTTTTTTGGTTAGGGAAATGAATCTGGGAGGAACACCGGCTCGCTAGCTTTAATACTTTCCTAAAAATGAAAAGCAACAAGGAAAGCCAAGCTAGTCGATGATTGTAGACCAAACCGCCGGGTCCACTTGTTTAGAGTATCCAATGTACACAGTCGGATATACCCACTTCGACAGTACGGACTACGGAGTATTGCTCACAACCATAACTGCGTCTGGGCCCAGATCGTATACTTTCGAGCTCGTGTATGACGAACAAGAGTCATCGGTTACGGTAGAGCCTCGGTGGTCCCATTCAGCAGTGGCGTGGTTGCTGCGGTTGACCACTGCCCTGTCCTGTCACCTGAGTGTCATCTGACTATCACCGAGAACCTGGTCACATGCTACATGCTAGACCCTATTCTGTGGCATGTATCATTGTATCCATCATACAGCTGATCTGCCTTGGCAGTGATCTGGCCATGATCATACGGCTTGATTGAATCATCGAGTGCTGGGTGTGGAAATCTGGAACCGGCGTCCGGATGCCTTCGGTAGTAGCACTTGGCGCTTTAAAAAGTCTATATATTGATGAGGGAAGGGTTGCAATCTCATGATGAAAGGCATTTGCCTAGCACTTTCCTAGTCAAGAGCCTCTTTCAGCTGTATCAACAATGACCCCCAAGCGTGATCCTCAGAGCGTACAGGCGTGGTTGATCGGTAGCGGTATTGCATCGCTCGCCGCCGCAGTACACTTGATCAAACAGGCCAAGGTCCCGGCTAATCAAGTCCACATCATTGACGCCCATCATGCCTCTGGTGGAGCGATGGAGACGTCTGGCAACGCGGAAGATGGATACACCCTCCACACAGGTGCACTGCCGTATTTCTACGAGCAGTGTGTCAAAGACCTGCTTGCCATGGTGCCCAGTCGGGAAAGTCCAGAGAAAAGTCTCTGGGAAGCCATCAGGGAGCAGGAGAACTCCAACCGACCATTGAATAAAGCCTCGACCCGCGCGGTCAGTCAGACTGAAGATGGCACGCGTAGAGTTGATACGCATCGGCTTCCGATCGGGGCGAAGCTTCGCATGGACTTGATCAAGTTCGTCTTGGAGAGCGAGAGGTCTATGGAGTCCAAGAAGATTAGTGATGTGTTTGACGCGAACTTTTTCGAGTCCGAATTCTGGAAGTTGTGGTCAACCACGTAAGCGCCTTGATCGCCTTCGAGGATTCTTGCGTTCTCAAGTCTCAGAGCTGATGCCTGTCTAGTTTTTTGCTTCAAGAGTGGCATAGTGCAGCGGAGTTCCATCGCCTTCTCAGTAAATGGCTGCCTGAGTTGCACACCCACAACGATGTGCGAGACATGGAACGAACCCCGTTCACTCTCTTCGAGTCTCTCATCACTCCCATCACTACATACCTGAAGGAGCAAGGGGTTGACTTCCGGTTCAACGTGACGGTGACCGACCTCAAATCATACCCGAGTAGTGACCCGACCACCATCTCGGAGCTGGTACTGCAGGAAAACGGCCATGAATATCTCATTACCCTAGACCCTGTCGACATTGTCATCGTGTCATTAGGATCAGTCGCTACCGGTACGCAGACCGGATCTAACAAGGCCCCTCCACCACCCTTATCATCACCGTCTGAGACCATCTTAAAAAGCGGAGAGTGGTCGCTTTGGCAGAAGCTCGAACGACAGTCCACCAAATTCGGCAATCCTGCCAACTTCTCCACGCGGCCGAGCGAGTCGCAGATCGAGACCTTCACCGTCACCCTGCACACCACGGACTTCATGCACCATTACGCTCATCTGACGAGAGACAAGCCGGGAACCGGCGCCCTGCTCACTATCACAGAATGTCCCTGGGACTTGACCATCAGTGTTCCTCACCAGCCAGTGTTCGCGACGCAGCCCAAGCTGGTCCATGTAATTTGGGGCTACGCCTTACGTCCCGAACGGATCGGTAAATATGTCAAGAAGCCAATGCTCCAATGCTCTGGCCAAGACATCTTGCGTGAACTTCTTTCTCACTTGGGATTTGCCTGTGATTCTCTCATTTCATCATCAATCACCATTCCCTGCCTCATGCCCCTGGGGACGTCGATGCTGTTGTCTCGTGCCCACCATGACCGTCCGGATGTGATCCCTCATGGCACAACAAACTTGGGTCTCATAGGTCAGTACGTGGAAGTTCCTGGTGATGCAGCTTGTAGCTTGGAATACAGTGTCCGCGGAGCGCAGATTGCAGTGGCTACCTTGATGGAATTACCCGACCGACCATCAAAGGTTGGGAAGAACAAGTTTTTGGAAGTGTTAGGGCTGTTGTTGTGAACGTCAAGGCTTCAACTTTCTCTTCGAGTCTAGCAGATCAACCCTCGTAAAGTTGTCTGTGTTTGCGCTTTCTACCTGAAAACACGACAATGTCTCACATTTCTTTTTCCTTCTTGCAAAATGCTTTCCTTCAACGAATCATTCACGAGTTCTTCAAATTGACAGACAAGCAAATACTATACCTTTTCGCCCGCGATCAACCAGGCAATCTTGGAGTCGGCTCTCCCTTCTTTCTCAAACCCACCGCCATAGAAACAAGCCCAATAAGCGCAGATAAGTAACCCATCGAGCTAACCGCTTGTCTAGTCCAAGCCATCAACAATCATCCATCTATGAAGATTGAAAACTATATAGAAGAACACCACAGATCAACCTCGACCAAGACTCATAACTCACTTATACTCCTCAAAGCTCTGGACGAGTGTTTATGTGTACACTGTACAAAGGAATTCAGTCACTCAACAAGTCTCTTTGATGAACTAAGTCACGATGAAGCCGTTTCTTCTGGTTAGCAAGAGTGGCACAGTAGCTCTTTTCTCATTGTACACTCGGATGTCTCGAGTCTTGACGTCTACCTAGCTCTAGACGAATCTTCTCGTCCTTTTTCTCTTCAAGAGAAAAATACACAAATAAAAACATACAACAGCCAGGATTCGCATGTGGTCACCCACCATACTACTAACTAGCCGGCGTGTGGCTTGAGTACGGCTGAGCGGACGGGAAGCCCTATTCTCCACACCCTATGGTCGTATGTGATGGTTTGAGACATGAGAAGAATTAAGGATCTCTAGCTCAGAATTAAACAGGAGGAAATTTTCTTTGTAACGGGTTACGATAGATATCCTTAATTCCTAATTTCCTAGTCGCTAATTATAATTAAACTACGTTCTAGTACCAGTAGCCAAATTTCGGAGCGTGTATACTGTAACTAGTGTCCGAGTACTCATAGACACGAGTCGTAAAACCGAACCTCTGACAAGAGCTTTTATTAAATAAGAATTATTTCTTACTCGTAGATATCAATAGACGGGGATAAACCCTATCAGGCTACCTTTTCCATGTCGAAAAACACAAATAAAAACATACAACAGCCAGGATTCGCATGTGGTCACCCACCATACTACTAACTGGCCGGCGTGTGGCTTGAGTACGGCTGAGCGGACGGGAAGCCCTATTTTCCACACCCTATGGTCGTATGTACTCGAATTGGTCGCAAAAAAACATATGATCATCATATGAACGCAAGACAGAAAAGCAGAATGACAGAAAGATGGATGGTAGACTGGCTTCTAGGCCATCGCAAGTCTTGGAATTAGATAGCCCTGCGTGAAAGAGAAACTAAGCAAATAAACAGTGAGCAGAACCAACCTTGAAGGTCGGAGGACTTGACTGAAAGTTATTCGACTGCTCTTAACGCTCAACTCGACTACTTTTATCTATGCCCGTACATACTACCTTGGCCACTGTAAGCGGTAAGTAATCACTGATAGAATCTGCTTTGACGGAGCACAATCTACTAATTGAACGGCGTGTGGGTGTCCTTAAGGAGATAGTTGGGTGGCTGCCGCCCGGGTGAGTTTAGGATACTCTTCGTTGTGAGGAAACACTACTCACCTCACGGCGACACAATAGGTTTCATTCTGTCGTATAGCAGTCGCTACTTGAATTTCCAAGGCTTCAAACTCATTGCGAATGCTATTGGTGCACATGTAAGGCTTACTTGGCTTCATTCGGACATATTTGACGGAACAATAGTATTCTTACATTTCAGACAAGGACGTACTAAGATAGTCACTTAACTTAGGCCAAGGTTGGCTCATCTCTCCCATTTCGATAATCCACTAAGCTGAGCATTATCGCAAATTGTACCACTATTTTCGGTTAGTCACCAATTTCATCTTTGCGGCTGCTCACAGTCCTCTTCTCTCTAGTAGCATGAAGGTTTTTACCGCTCCTGCATTTCCATGGGACGTGTCTCTCTGTTAGGGAAGGTACAGAGGCTGGTACTTGTACCTAAACGGAGTGCCGATGCCGTATGAAGTAATGCCCGGGTCTCAACTTAGACATCTATGTTGCGAGCTGGGAACCCCCAGTGAGTGCTGTTCTGAGTCATCTCGCCACATTAACTAATTGCTGTAGTTATCTGAGAGTACGTTGATGTTCCTGAATCACCAAGATCGCTTCACATCACTCGAAGAATTCAAGTCCTTCTCATCAAGATGACCGATCGCCAGCGACCTATCAAAACACGATTCCTCGTGCTTTCCGACACACATGGCCTCGAGAAGCTTGCCAAAGATACCTCGAAACACACTATCGACGTCGTCATCCACTGTGGAGACCTGACCACAGAGTCCAAACTTGAAGAATTCAAAGCTTCTATTCGTCTCTTGAATACTATCAACGCACCGCTGAAAATTGCAATAGCTGGAAATCATGACTTCACGATGGACATTGCTGCCTTCCGAAGAAAAGTGGCTGACGTCAAACCACCTTTGGACCCTACCCTGGTCAAACAGACGTATGGCTACGACGGCGAGGCGAGAAAGCTATTCGATAAACAAGTTGGAATTACTTTTCTGGACGATGGAACCCACGAATTCCGATTGAACAACGGCGCGATGCTGAGAGTCTACGCTAGCCCATACACACCGTCGCTAGGTGATTGGGGTTTTCAATACCACCCTGATCACGGTCACAATTTTGCAATCCCCAACGTCGACGTTGCTATTACCCATGGTCCTCCAAAAGGGGTGATGGATATGACTTACTCTGCTGAGCGAGCAGGGTGTCCTGTTCTTTTTGAAGCGATAGCTCGAGCTCGGCCACTTATGCACTGCTTCGGCCATATCCATGAAGGCTGGGGAGCCAAGCTTATCACCTGGCGCCAGAAACCGAGTGCTAAGCCTTCACATTTGACCTATATCGACAACGAGAGATCCACTACAATAGCGAAATTATCTACCGAACGGAAAAAGCTAGTCCAGAGCCCCGCGGGGGCCTTTTTCACCAGCAACTGTCATTCTGATCTAAACCCGCTCAAGAGGGGCTTGCAGACCCTGTTTGTGAATGCTGCGATTGAAGGAGAGAAATCTCTACCAATTCAACCAGCATGGATCGTGGACTTGGATCTCTCATCAGCGTGTTGACGGGGGAGCACTTTGTATTGAGTCATGGGCAGCAATACATCAACTTCAAATATCGAGCACGCTCATTCACTCATCATATTATTATTCATGCAGAACCAACTGTTATTGAGATGGAAACTAGTAAAACATTGAATGAGATGATCACCTTTAATCCCACAATTACGTCCACCAAATTCCGCGTATCTTGAGAATACCTGCTTTCAAGACCGCGGTTCTCAATAGATCACGACGCAATGACCAGACATGCCTGTTGTTTAAAAGGTGCTCCGTATTTTGGACTGCGTCAACTCGAAATCCACCCGATTTGAGCAAATTCCCTTCTTCATTATCACTTACATTGCGCCCGTGACTACAACGAGATTTTACAAACCCACAACGACTATCTTCTCACTCCCTCCGGAGCTCTTGGCTCGCATAATATCCGAGGTGGCCATCAACTCAACAACTGACCTTGCCGCCCTCGCTCAAACATGCCGAATCTTCCACCAGCTGTGCGACATGCAAAATAGAGAGCGATTTCACCGAGTACGAATCTTCCCAAGTGACAGATATATGGATCAAAGTTTTGATCTTTTGATGGAGATCCTGAAAGACCCCGCCTTGGTCAATACGTTCAGGAGATCGAGCAGCTCGGGCAGCCGGGAATCGACGTCCTCCAGATGAGTCTGTCCCACCAGCGCCAACTCGGCCCAGAAGAGATGAGCTTGCTCTCCTGTGCGGTGCAGAGAGCGGGCTTTACAGGGCGGGAGGCGCGAGATGTCACTGGGCTACTTCTCCATCGCTCCAAGGACATCGATGATACTGAGCTGTTTCAGGCGCAGGATCCAGAACCGTAAGTATACCTCTCACCTCACATCTGATTTGACATCGGCTCACTTCTGATTTGACATCGGCTCACTTTTCATTTGACATCACCTCAGTGTACTCTCAGAACTTTTAACTTGAAGTCCCACTGAGGCCTCATTCAGATCTCATCGTGCACTGAAAACGCTCAAGACTCAAGCTCTGGCGTCAATCCTGATCCCCGTCTGGCCGTTCCTGCGAGGTATTGCCATCGCGCGGCCTTATCTCCGAGAGGAACGAACACCCGGGGACTTGAGCAGACTGCCAGAGGACGTCATCGTTCCGCATTCGCTGGCTCAGTTCCTTCGACGAGTCTACTCAGGCCTGCTGCAAGGTCCGTTCCTTCAAAATCTCCGAACAGTGTACGCGGTGATCGAGGACTCCCAGAGCATCAACCTCCCTTCTACAACAACATGGACTTTATTCCCTTCGAACTACTCTTCAACAAGCTTCCGGCAATCACCACGCTCGAGACAGACGCCCTCAGCTCTATTGTGCGCGCGCGCAGCAAGTCCAAGACGTCCAATATCCAACGACTTCGCTTCAACCACTACGCTCTATCGAGCTACTGACTCCACAACTTGATCAGACAGTACAAGGTCCTCGTCGAACTCCAGGACACAACTTGAGGCCGTGCCCGCCGGAATGGAGCCGAGCCGGTGCTTCACGCCGGATCCAGTTTCGATGCTCTGCTTTGCTTTCGCGGGTCTACTCTGGAGGTACTGGAGATCGATGCCGAAGGTTACCTGGACGTCTGTGAGGCAACCGCACTCTGGATTCTGAAGACCCACACAGGTCGATAGGGTCGAAGTGGCTCGGCGCTTCATGCTCGTGGAGTGTCAGAGAATCTGCGGTCAGCTTCGAGATTTCCGTGTCCTCAAGCGACTGACACTGAGCATACGGTGTCTGTTGTTATTCGCGCTCATACTTGGCTTGCCTCCCGTAGAGCACCTAGGGCACAGTTGGCCTCCGCTGCCTCGCGTTCAGGGCAAAGCTGAAGGAGATAGTGGGCATCGAGACTTCGATTCCCCACGCGAGGGACGTTCGACATCCCGCGAGGAACCAGCATCTTCTTTAGAGCTTGGAGGACTTCCGGATCGCACGATGAGTATCGCCGAGATGGTTGACACGGAGGGTGTGTCATTTTGAGATAACATTTGTCTTGTGTCTGCGCAGTCGTGCCTCTTCCCGGAGCTCTAGAGATTAGGCTAGTACGGCCAGACGTTTCGAGCACGGCATCAGTGGCGTTGAGTTTACACTGGCGTTGAGTTTACACGGGCTATCGGTTTTGATCGATGATTCTCTTCAGTATTCTCGTATTCGTGCGAGGAATAAGAGATGAAATTCGAGTTTAGTGTAGAAACACCACTTGCTGCTAAGATTAATATAACCACACAACTTTGAGCATGTGACTTTCTTCTAGCTGACCACTTGCTCCAATTATCGCTCAATAAGATATCAAAACGATAAAAGATATTGTTGTAGGAAAAAGCCCACGGCAAGTTTTCCTCAATCATATAAGACCTCTACATGTACGATTAATGGAAAACTGTGCCAACGGGCAAGACGGCAACACTCCAATGGGACCAAAAAGATCACTGTCTGAGATCTAGATCAACGACCTTACACGTTCACGTGGGGCCATCATTCCTCCAAATTCCGCGCTCGCTTACGAGACCATCCTACATATAATCATACACCACCTGGCACCTGCAGATTGAATTTATTCAATGCGCTGAGTAAGTAAGCACCAACCAGGAAATTAGGTTTAAGGTAAACGCGCGGCGCGATTCCTCACGAGCACCTTTGCCGAATCGAGTGCGAGTAGAGTGAGTAGACCGTCATGTGAGTTGCGCAGTCCGTCTACGAGGGCATTGAGATACACATGCTCGATCGGTACCTCAGCAGTTTGCGACTTTTCGGTCTTCCACTGCGAGAGGCGTCAACTTGTAAATTATCGTGCCTTGCTTGTTGTCGCGCGTATCGGGTCCGCGGTCTGATCTCTGACGATGCTAAAGATCTAAACAACATGCCTATTGCCTAATGCCTTGTGAAGATGCATGCCGCTGGTGCAATACGAAGCACGGACAAATGAACAATCAAGCATATTGTCGCAATGTTGTTAAATACTGTTCCTTCGAATAATTCCTATTAATATCAATTGCTCTGCAGTCGTAGATAGTTTGTACGGACCACACACCACAGAATACCTGGACCTCCCCCCTCCGCGCCCCCCCCTTAAGCGTATATCCCAAAGAAGTTAGCCTCAACTATTGTTGTTATGTCACTGTCTCTTATCCTGATTCCTCAGTTCCTGTACAACCGATGTACGAAGATTACGCCGGCCACTGATACCTACTTGAATCTTCAATATTATATCGAACCAGGTAGTTCAGCCCTAGAGATAGCTTTTGCTACCGTTCTTCTGGGGATCTTTCCAATCATCTACCAATTCCGTAATGATCTGAGAAAATCTTTACGAGAGCGTTCTAATAAAGACTTTTTCCGTCAGAAAGTATAGGCCTCCACCCGGAATCGTCTTATTATAGGTCTCCATTCACACGATGATCGTTTCGTGTGTGCCTGCGCACCAAGACGCAAGTCAGGAAGAAGAGAGGAATTGTGGCCCTTTGGCAAGGGTGTCTACGGTAAGTCAAGAACATCTGCCCTGTTCGAAATGACATATTGTATTTTCTCTGAGACACTTTCTAGTAGTTTCTACTGTCTAGTAATAATCTCCTCATTCATATCTCCATGCCATCAGCTAGCCGCTCGCCTTATTATTAGCATACTCGACCTGCGTAGGAACGTGCGTGCGCACTCGAACAAGGCCCCGACTAATCAATCTCAAGGCTTATCACGCCGGAGATGAAATGACCGGCGACCAGTGGTGCACTGGTGTCTCAGATTAATAGCGCCCGGGATAGACCGCCGAGCGGGAACTGTGCCAATGGAGACCAGTGGCAGGATACTGAGGAAATGGGATGGAGTCGTTGGCGGAGAGAGGACACGAGCGGGGCTAATGGCACTTCGTGGTCGTGGACAGGGAAGTGGTTCGAGACGTGAGGTTATTTGCAGGCTGGGCTGTGAAGGGTTGCGGTGGGATGGAGAGGGCGATTTCTGTGTTGATCATTTATTTGTAGCAAAGACAATCTTGGAGTGGAAGCAAGTAAGATAGGGCCAGACTGCTAGTGGTAAGGTCGTAGTACTGTAACTATGGCATCCATGGCCCGACGGGAGGTGTTCAAAGGATGTGATCCACGGCTTAATTAAAGATGCTTTACTTGTATGCTCGATCAAGTAGGTAATTATTGTAATGTACGTGTAAGCTATCCCAGCGCGATACAATACTCCAGTACGACTGTCGCTCTCAAAATTAGTACAGTCCGCTCCAAGACGACGGCTGCCCTGGTCTAGAACCATGCCGATCGACAATAACACGCATCTCATTCTTTCCTAGCGGGCCAGACTGCGGTCCAGCCCATTGCCGAGCATTTTTGCACTCTTGGTGGGCTGGCAAGGGTCCTGCTGTACATGTGGATATATGGACGTCAAAGTACCCTGTAATCTGGTTTTCTCTGCTCTTAGCTACTGTCGAAGAGCAAACCCATGTCTCTGAATTCTGCATGTTGCCTCGAGTACAAGACCTGCATAGATCTGATGCACGATGAAAACGTAAGGGCTTGGTGGTGCCGCCACTCGGTACTCCGTAAGTCCGTTGGTGGCTGGCGTGTGCCGCGTACCATGCAGGAACCAGTGAGCCACTGATAAGCTGTAAGAGCCTTGGAGGTACAGTCCTACAGTATTATTGAGCCAGGGATTATTCTGTCCCTATGTAGCTTGCAGATACTCGAAGTGGATAGTCGGATCACGGATGACACCCGATACAAATGACTGTTAGGCCAGATCTGTCAGGCGATATAGCGTCATGAATGTCTATTTATATGTGAGATGAACAGTGTGAGCCGTCTTATCAAATTTTGCGCAGAGTTGGGATGATGATTGATTGCTGGTATTACCTTGATTAATTTCTATGCTGTATGCTCGAGCGTCATACCCGCCTCCCACAAATTCTCCCGGATCATGTGATCTCGAAACTAAGGTACGCACCAAGTGTTGTGATCGATGGTGTTACAGTGAGCGTGCCGTGGATGGGACTGTGGCTGAAGGTGGCGCTCCAGTCAGTCACACAGGTGTAGATTGGAATGCGCTTGATGTTTACCGTTGTCAGAGTAGTCTCAGAGATGGTCTCAACCGTCTCATACAATACTGTGGTATATTGTACTGTATGTTACTGTAAGTGTTCGAACGTCTAAAATCGAAAGGATCCTCCCATCTATATCTGGAGAGCCATGATTGGAAGCCGGTGGAAATTATTGACGGGTGTACCTTTTCGGTGATGTCTGGATCGCCTCGGATTCGCTTAGCGGCCCCAGTTTGGAGTCTGTTTGGGTCACGATCTCAGTCACACGGCACAGAACCGTGGAAGCTCGAGACCGGCCCGCTTCCACTCCACTGATTCAGGGGAAAGAGAGACCAGGAAGTTGGAACTGAGGGTGGTATGAGAGTATGGCGGTATGGGGGAGCAATACACTTGGCCGTATGTCAAAATGACTGGGCAATATGATTAGAGTCATTGCGATACTGGAGACTCTCCAGTAGAGAGTGTAACAGTCACGTGAAGAACAGGATATGGTGAAGCTTGCAAGTGCCAAGTGGAGCTGGTAAAATCTATACGAAGCACCGCCCGGGCATCCTCGTCTGGCATTGTCCGGGTCGTTGTGTCTCAGAGCGCGCGAGAGACGAATTCAATACATAGCATCTCTCTTTGGCTCTTTCATCAGCGCCCATTCTCGGGCTCTGCCGTTACGCAGTACCGTCCACTTACAATCTTACAGCCTTACTGTATATTTCTCTCATTTTTCGTTCGGGTCTCGAATTGCTGAAACACGCTGGAGCCAATCAGTCCCGGCTTCAGGGGTGCCTCGAATACCCCACCCATCCTCTGCATGTGGTCGGGCACTCCCTCACAGACGCCCTCCATTGTGATCCTCCGTGGTCGTGCTCCCTTTCTTTCACACAACCCACCACCACCGCTGTTCCAGCAGAAATCCGACATTCGCTCTACTCAAACACTCGCGGTGCTCGACCGTCTTTTGTTAACTCGCCTCATCGAACGGGCCAATTGCGTTGTATATCTTTCGACCAGACTCGCAACGACTACTGAGTAGTAGTACTGGCTGTCACACACGCACGCTCTCTGTTTATCCCGACCGCACTCTCCGTCCGAACCTCTCATTCTCCTCTCACAACTGGACTTGTCTCCCTATTCTGCGGCAATCCTAAACAACAATTGCTGCAATCATTCATTCGGAGCGCCTTCTTCTCGCGGGTTGATCCTGCTGAGCCTCATTCGCTATCGGTCCACTCGTTTCGCCTCCCTCGTCGCTACTTTTTCCACTCGATAACCACGTGGGGGTTAACCTCCATTCATGAATCTGTGTGCTCATTCGACCGTTGTCGCATGAACTAGATCGTCCCACTCGACAGAACTCTGAGCTTCTCTTTCGCCCTACCTGTGAACCTCGAACCTCCGACTCCTTGCCCTCGGTCCATTGATCCCTTCTTGGTCAAAGATGCGCACCATCATCTTGACCCTCCTGGGACTGGGTGTGTTGGTGCCCCAAGCTCTCGCCGGCGACACCCTCAGCACCAAGGGATTCAGTCTCTGCATGAAGGATTCGGATATCGCGGTGCAAAAGTTGGATGTGTCTTACTCTAAATCAACCAGAACGGTTGTCTTCGACGTGGCTGGCTCCAGTGCGAAGGAACAATATGTCACTGCCTCTCTGGTGGTGACGGCTTACGGTCACGAAATCTATACAAGGACCTTTGATCCCTGTGGAACGGATATTCACGTCGATCAACTGTGCCCCGGTAAGAGAACTGCTCAATGAACGTGTGACGGGCGATCCTCACGATCTTCATGGGGACCAGGAATGACCAAACCTGAGATCCGTGGTGATTCCCGAATCCCCATCTCTCGCATGAGGTTCAATGCTAACAGAGCCGCCCCCTGTAATATAGTCCCCGCAAAGGGTTTCGCCGCCAGCGGTGACATTGTCGTCCCCGACGAGTACGCCAGTCAAATTCCCTCCATCGCCTTCAATATTCCCGATCTCGACGGTCAGGCCAAACTCACCCTGACGTCAAACAGCACCGACGTGGCCTGCGTGCAGTCCAATCTATCCAACGGCAAGACCGCCAGTGTTCAGGGTGTCTCTTGGGCGTCGGCCGGGATCGCGGCCGGTGCGCTGGCCTTGGGTGGCGTCTCTGCGTTGAGTACCGCTGGAGTCAGTGGGGCCCCCTCCGCCAGCCCTTCCGCCGGAGATGTGATGGGATGGTTTGGCTCTATGGCGATGAATGGCATGCTGAGTGTCAGCTATCCGCCTGTCTACCAGAGTTTCACCCGAAACTTTGCTTGGAGCACAGGCCTGATTCCCTGGGCGAGCATGCAAAATTCGATCGACAACTTCCGCAAGTCCACTGGAGGCAACTTGACTCACAACAGTTATACTTATCTCTCGGCTCTGAACACGGCCGCTTCAACACAAACCACCAATGCTTCTTCCACGGCCTCCAAGCGTAGCGCAGAGTTCGTCTACCAGAGTCGCCACCTGTTCATTCGGTCTTTGGATTTCTCAGAGAACAGCGGGTCGAACGGGACTGACACTGCCAATGCCACCAGCAGCTCGTCTGGTGGTCTGACCTCGTGCGGTGATGTCGTGTCCAACATCAAGTGCTATGCTCAGGAGGTGATGATTCCTTCCGCCAACGTCTTCATGACGATCCTTTTGGTCTTTGCTATTGTTGTGGCGGTCATTGTGGTCGGTATTCTGTTGCTCAAGGTAATTTTGGAACTCTGGGCCCTGTATGGCAACTTCCCCCAGAAACTGGCCAACTTCCGTCGTGATTACTGGGGTCTCATGGCGCGAACCATCACCAACATGATTCTGGTCCTCTACAGTATCTGGGTCCTATACTGTGTCTACCAATTGCGAAATGGTGATTCCTGGGCCGCCAGGGTTCTCGCTGGTGTAACTTTGGGTGTCTTTACGGCAGTCCTCGCCTTCTTTGCCTGGAGAATCATCTACCTTGCGCGCAAGTACAAGAAGACCGAAGGTGATACGGCTGCTCTGTACGAGGACCGCGAGACCTGGCGCAAGTACAGTTTGTTCTACGACTGCTACAAGAAGGATGTCTGGTGGATCTTCGTCCCCGTCATTGTCTACGCTCTCGCCAAGGGATGTATCATTGCCGGTGCTGAAGGTCACGGCATGGTCCAGACCATCGGTCAATTGGTCGTCGAGTGCTGCATGTTGGCTCTGCTTCTGTGGAACCGTCCTTATGCTACCAAGTCTTCGATGGGTATCAACATGACCATTCAAGTTGTCCGTGTCCTGTCCGTCATCTGTGTGCTCGTCTTTGTCGAGGAATTGGGTCTCTCTCAAACCACCAAGACCGTGACCGGTATCGTGTTGATTGCCGTGCAATCCACTTTAACGGGTGTTCTTGCCATTCTCATCGCCATCAACGCTATCATTGTTTGTGTGCGAGAGAACCCCCACGCCAAGAAACTTCGCGAAGCCGGTTCGTTCAAACCCTCTCCGTTCTTGATTTTATCTATGACCCTCTTTTCTTTCCCCAAGAATCCACCAATACTTACTCTATTCTCTCCTGGTCTACAGAAAAAGCCAACAAGGATCTCGATGATCTCACACCGCTTGATGCCCGCGAATCTCTTCTGATCGATCACCCACCCAAGCGCGACTTTACCGAGATGAGCAAGTTCAACTTTACCACCCCTTACGAGCCATACCGGGATCAACCGATGCACCGATCTGAAAGCCACGAGCACTTGGTCAACGCTGACCATGGAGTCGCCCGTGGTATCTCTTACGACCGCAGTCACAGCCCTGCTGTGGATTCCCGTTCCTCTATGGAAGGTCGCAAGCCGACTGCCCCCGGTTACGGCATGGCCTATTGATGTCACGACGTTGCCTGACTTTTATTTTGTTGAGATATCTCTCTCTATGCTTGAGCCTCTGCAAGTCTCTTTCTCTTTTCCTCTTCCAAATATTGTATTCCTCACCCCTCCGTTTCTTCTACCTGATGCATGCTTCTGTATCCGAAACACCGCGTGAAATCCCTACTTTCCTGAATGGTTTGATTTAGCGTTTCTCTCGCATGGCGGAGTCAAAGGTGTATCAAGTTGCACCTCATCTGTGATACAGGCACTGGATGGAGAAGAAGCCCCGCCAGTCGTGGACAATGTACAGTTCAGAACATTTGTTTTTCTCCCCTGTGCTTTCCCTCCTCCACTCATTCATCTGTTGACAGTTGAGCTGAACTTGACTTCTCCGCCCTGTCATTGATTTAGAACTCGGCGTTTATCTTTTCGCCTTTTTTTTTATCATTTTCCGTCTTGATTTTGATCTTGCTTATACCAGAATTTTCACTGTTCAATTTTGACTTTTATTCGTTTTTTCATCTTTCTTTCCGATGGGATTGATGCTATACGTTTTTCATACGCTTGATTCTCATATATAGATGATCTGAGGATCTGGAATTCGAGATCTGGAATCTCATACAATTTCAACCGAGATTTTCGCTCTCGAGAGATGATCTTCCTGCCTACATAGACTGCGGTACTGTATCGACTATCGAGTATGGAATCATCAGCGATTCAGCACCCATTGCCATGCGTGCAAAATATGGAATCTCACACCAGGTCGGACTATGCCATTCCTCACTTCTTTCGCTCAATTTCCTCCCCTGTCCACTTGGACTAGACTGAGTGCGAAGCCATTGTACGCTGGCAGTAGACAGCTAAGCTCACATTCCCCCACTATCCCGGTGATTTTAGGCTATCCATTGCCTCCATCCCCCCGTCCTCGAGAAATTTCCCAAACCCGGTCCTGAACCCGAACGCAAACCCAACCCCAAACCCGAGGTTCTATCCGACAACTTCCCCCATCAAGCCTGCGCGATCAACACCGGATGCGCCATGCAGCCATGCAGCCATGCACACACCTTCAAATTACGCGTAATCGAAACACAAGGTCCTTGGACCTGAATAGAATCTGCAATCTGCACTCGTCGCAATGATATCTGGAGCTCCGCTAAGCACTTGACTCTTGAGCAGTGTGTGATGCGGTGGGCCACTGGGCTCTGTATCCGTATAGTTAGTTCCGAGTTTCGGACCCTCGGTGTGCACTGTGCAGGTGCTTCTCGCGTGTGCTTTTTTCGGGGGCTTCGGGGGCCTGGCGGGTTGGCCTGGGGCCTTGTTTCGGGTATGAGAGGATTAGGGGATTAAAGGATATGGGATATAGGATATGGGATGTAGAAGAAGGGTCAGTCTTCCAGGGGTGACTTCTTAATCTCCAGCTAGTAGCTACTACCTAGGTAGCTAGTCTACGAAGGTTGAATGGGGAGACACCATTTACATCGAGCTCTTTTCGATGACAGAGCTCAGACCTGGGTACTAGTTCGGACGGGTGTTGGTCGAGGTATATACTACATAGTGGTATGTCACGAATTCCAAGTAGGAATTCCATGTACGAGTCCAAGGCCGATCTTGAACACCGATGAATATCAAGAACCCCGAAGCTGTGAACCTCGATCTGTCACAGCTAAACAGTACAGGACCACAAGTGTTGTAGACTGTAGAGGCCCCTACGAATATTTGCATACTATATAGTATACGATCTCAACATTCAACATTCAGAACATACACCGATTCAGTGAGTACTACAAGACACGAGCAGGAGGCTGGCTCGGGCTGTGGTAGAATCTGTCCATATCTTGACTTCAGGGTCCCATTGAAGCCTTTTTTAAGCTCGGCTGTCTGAGGGGTTCAGATTCCGCGGTTCTGTACAGTTTGCACAGTTGTGCACGGCTACTTCGCAGATGGATATCGATTGAAAAGGAATGGGTGTGAGTGATTTCGGGAAGGATGACGGGATTGACTGGGGAGTGAAATGGAGACATACAGTAGGGCCGCTAGGGCGTAGGCAAGGTGCATCTCCGAACTATCAATACCGTAGTTGCGTCCATATTGTACGATCGAGTATTGTCTCCGCTGGCTTGTCGATCATGTGGAGGAATTCAGGGCCGATGTAGTTTTTCAGAGAAGACAATATCGAGAAAGATCGGGAGAGCCGGTAACTCTCATCTATCCTGTGGGGCTCCAAGTATGTATGGCATTGGCAATATCGGAAACGTAGCGTAGCATGATACGGCGATCTGAAGAAGTAATTCCATAATTTCAGGAGAGTGCAATACAAAAAAAAAGTGAAGTGATAGAATATCAATATCCCATGGCCCGGTTAAAATAAAAAATACATGTTTCGAGGGTGACCAGGAATAAAGTCCAATCCTCCAGAAATTAACCAAAGACGGGTTCAAAAGAAAATGAAAACACAAGACTGGGCAAGTGACAGGCAAAAAGAAAAAACGAGATGTGCCTCCCAAATCGCCAGTTCTTTTGTTGTGATTCTTGGGTTCGCCAATTTTGACCTGAGTACCTTATTCTCGCACCAGTTCCCAAACACTCGATGATCGAACCCTCAACCAAATCAATGGATGATGTGAGATATGAGAAAAAATATGATGGATGTCTTGGCTGTTCTGCGCTTTTGTGACCCAGACTTGGAACGTGATGACTTGGCTCGGTCGAGTGCTCGATTAGCGAGAGTAAGGGTGGAATCCACGGTGTCCACCACGACCGCCGCCGCGGTAGTTAGCACCGGGCTTGCCGGCGTTGCGGGGACCGGTTGGTGCATTTGCAGGGGCGCTCTGAGGCTGAGGAGTGACACTGGAACCTGAGTATAGAGAGAAGAGAAGAAGAGAAAGATGTTAGTTAACGAGCGTGCTCATCGACGCAGGGCAGTCTGAAAAGACGGCGGAGGGGGAAGGAGAAAAGGACCGGAAATCATGGCATAAGGGAAAGAAAAAATCGTTGAACATACCACGACCCATGCTACCACCACGAGACATACCCTGAGGTCCGGTAGGGATATTCGGCTGAGGAACCTCATCATACATGCCCTCCCACGATGTCGGACCGCCCTGTTGATAAGGCGCATAGCCACGGCTGGGATCCATAGCACGACGAGCCTGCTGTTGCTCATACTTTTGCTGTTCAAACGCAATCTGCTCCTGAGCGTTGTATCCAGGCCCACCGGGCTGTTGTTGCTGCTGCTGGCCACCACCGGACATCTGACCCTGGCCTTGACCCTGGCCCTGCATTTGCTGCATCATGGCCGCGTTCATCATGTTGGGCATGGCGTGCTGGGATCCCGGCGAGGCTGGGTTGGGGCTCATGCCGCCGGGTTGCTGTTGCTGCTGGGATTGAGGCTGCTGCTGGACCTGCTGCTGTTGAGGACCTCCACCCATCTGGGCGGCCATCTGCTTCATCTGCATCTGTTGCATCTGCTGCATCATGGCTGGGTTCATGGCTCCCATGTTCATCTGACCACCTCCCATCGCCATTTGCTGCTGCATCATGGCAAAGTACTGCTGCATGCGCTGCCAGTACTGGGCCATCATTTGGGGGGTCATGCCACCGGCCATGCCCTGCTGAGACCCGCCTTGCTGCTGGACATTCGAAGATTCTCCACCCTGGTTCATGTCGCGGAAGTTGTCACGACCACCACGGCCACCGCGGTTCTCATCGCGCAGATTGCCTCGTGGCTGGGCCTTCTTGACCTCAATCTGTTTCCCAAGAATCTCAAGGGGGCGAGAGAGGGCATTCTCAACTGCGGCCTCGCTGTCAAAGGTGACGAAGCCGAATCCACGGGGTCGGCCAGTATCCTTGTCGATCATGAGAGTAGCATCGATGACACGGCCGAATTGGGTGAAGAATTGCTTGAAATCTTGCTCGGTGGCCTCTTGACTAACGCCGCCAACAAAGATTTTGCTGGTCTTTTCCTGCTCATCACGGGGAATAGCGCGTTTGGGATCAATCTGGTCAAAAAAGAGAATGAGTAAGCCAGATGTGTTTCGCTTTCCGTCTATGAAGATATCTTGTAATAGAATGCTTCTTTTCCATGATTGAGTGCTCAACTTACAATTTTGCCGTCAAGGTAGTGCTCCTTGACCATGACAGTGTTGACAGTCTTGGGATCACGGAAGGTGAGGAAGCCAAAGCCACGAGAGCGACCAGTAGCACTGTCACGCATCACAGTACATTCCTGGACCTCACCAAACTGGGAGAAATAGTCCCGCAGGGATTCTGTATGATGTATCAAGTAGAGTTAGGAACCTAATTCATCGTTTCAAACTTCTCACATTGAGTTTCTTGGAATCCGCAATACGTACGATCTGTAGTCTCCCAGTTCAAGCCGCCGATGAACATTTTCCTATTCAGATCCGTATCAGTATCATAATCTGTCATTGACATGCTTTCTCCACAGCTAGAACATGTGAATGTGGTGACTCAAAAGCCACAACGAGTCCGATGTATGGTGACATGATGAGGACAAAGTCTCTCCCTTCTTGTCCAAGGTCACGATCGAGCTGACCATGAGCTAGTGCCGCTATGCTGCTGAACGCAAAAACAGCCGAAGCTGGCTCGGACCAGAATCCCATCATCTTGTGCCAGGATGGCTTTCGAGGGCAGGATCAACCAAAACAGGCGAGACCTCAAAGCTATCCAGGCAAGTCCTTTCAGTTACATGGCCATGTCATGCAAAAAGGTCCATCAATTGCAAGCTCGGTAACCAGGCCCGCCCACTGGACTACATGAGCTTTAATCATCCAGGATCGATCGCAAAAATCCGGGATTTCTCTTGAGTCCAAAGACTCGTGCGGGAGAATCGGATGTACCAGTAGGGTCCGAGTGACTGATGTGTTCAGGCGAAAAAGTGAATTTGTCAGGTAACTCTGTCTGTCTGCTCTGCCTGATTTTCTTTCTCTGACACGAAATAGGAACAGCAAGTTCTCGTTTAAGAGAAAATTCCTGAGATCTGGAGCGCAGGCACAGAAGCTTTCACTGTAAGTGAAGGCCGTGTGCCCTCTTGCTCTGCCCTATCAACTTCATCGACAAAGCTATATAGTATCGAACGTACTATATGACTGCTGGGTGCAGAGACTGATCTGGAGCGCCAAAATTTTTCCCTGAATGCATGAGGCAAGGTGGGATTTTGCTCGAGCTGAACTCTTGATGATGTCGAGATATTTCATGAGCCGAGATCACCCGAGAACATTTGGAGTCGAAGATAGTACATGGGCGATGGACGCAATCGAAAATGTGAGTCGCGTGCTCAGGGCTATCCAATTGATGTCTCACAATTTTCGCATGCCCTTGATGCCAGGTCCCGTTGGAGTGTTGCCGCTCAGGTATTCCTTCTTTGACTTGACAATGCCCAGAAAGCCCCTCTTGTGTTTGTTTACACCCCTTCAAAGCACCGGGCCAGCATCACCGCAGCTCGAAGCTATGCCCGTGCCTCCGAGAATCCAGTCGAGCCCCATCACAATCCGTACAGTGTGTGCTGCCGAGGACACATCTCCCTCGTTCGGCAATGGACGATCGGCCACGATGGACCAAAAAAAGGCAGATATAATGTATGAAAACTCCTCGCACTTACCCATCTTCTTTGATTCCTGTTCCGACCTTGTGATCATCGTGATCAGCGTGAGGCGTCCCGGCATGGTGATGACCATGAGACTGGTTGTGGTCCATTCCATTGTGACCTCCAGAGTAATAGTCCTGCTGAGGGGCGGAGTGATTCTGGTGTGCGTCCATCGACGAAGTATTGTAGCTGGGAGCCACGGTCTCTTGAGCAGGCTGTTGCACCGGAACCGAGTCTGGGATTTGCTCTGCAGCAGGCTTTGGAGCCTCTACCGCAGAAGTAGCACGGTTGGTAGAATCATCGGCGTCATAGCTGGAGAATATATTAGCTTGCTTCCGATGACAATATGAAGTGAAATGCAAACCGTACAGATCCGCGAAAAGATCATCATCAATGTCCCCGGAGTCAGCCATGGTTCCTGAAGATTAGTCAAACTAGGTGCCCTGAGACAACGATGAATTGCTGGTTGAAGTAGGCCAGCGGACTACGAGTGATCTGAGTCTGGAAGCGATTTTTGCAGTGAGCCAGACTGTTGTTGATTTTTTTGACGCGCAAGTGAGTGAAGGAGTGATAGACCACTGGAAGGTAGGGAAGGCGGAGTCACGGACTTACATACATCCGTGGCAGTGGAAGAAGGTTTGCTGATCCGGATAAGCGCGCTCGTAACGAACTTGCTCAGGACTCCAGGAGTCAGTAGGCATTGGTAAGTTAATCGATTCGTGTAAGCATCATTAGAAGCTTAATTTTACTCCAAGTTGAAAACATTTGTTTTTAAGGTATTTGTTCAGCCTTGGTTGTCTTCTTCGTCTAATTCGACTCCCCAGATATTGCTCTTTTGGGGGCACGTGATAGACCATCAGATGCATTTCTGGGCCCATTAGGAAGGTGGTGAACAGGGCGGTCAACACTATGATTCGCAAGCAGGGGAGTAAGTGGCTTGCGAATCTGTAGCCAGACGGACCAGTCCGCGACATCTACAACCAGCATTGAACCTATCTTTGGTCTCCACCTCCAATTGCATTGACCTCTCCTGAGATCGTGTATTTGGCCAGCTGTCAAAAGCTGCAATGGGTGTTTGATCAGGACCTTTGATCTATGGCTTAGCTGGAGAACGCATCACCATACCCACTCCTCGGCCGCCCCGCATTCAGTCGCCGCTGAGACCAGGTTACGTCGAGTAGCTAAGAAGGTAGAGAGGCATGGCACACAAAAAAGGCCAACAGGTACGTATCAACCGCTTGATACTTCCCAGAACCTCATCATGAAGGATGCTAAATCATACTTTCTAGGAGATGGTGCAGGTCGGTGCGTCTTAACACTCTTTATCCCCGCAATGTCTCGCCCCGCGAAGCTAATATCAAGCTTGCGTTGCTAGGCAATTCCGAGTATGTTGTTAACCTCACATTTACGCCTCCCCTACAAGCGCAACCGGGGGATAGCTAACGGCTCTCTTAGACGTGCCGAATCTCCATTCTGGGCTGGTCGCAGTGTATCACTCAATCAAAGCTCCTCGAGAGTATATGGCTCAACCCCTGTCGTTGGTGCTGCATACTCCCATGCCGACATCGTCCAGTGAGAAATCCCCGAAAAGCTTTGTGCTGCACCTAGTTCGCGAGTTCGAGCAATGACCACGCGCTTGCTGACAAGTCACGATCCATACAGAAGCGCATTATCTCACCAAAGAACCAAAACCCCGCCTCGGTTGGCAGGAAGCGCCCACCATGCTGGGACCTACATAACGAGCCGCTCGGCGAGCATGGTCGCATCACCACCTCGACAATCATATCCTGGATTACAGGCGAATGGCTCAAATGAGTGGGGCCGTGATCCAGTGGACGACGACGATCAAGATGACGACGATGACGATGACGAAATAATTTATGATGACGACGAAGACGAATTCGGGTTGCCTAGTCTTGCCAGTATGAGACGGAAGAAAAACACGTCTTCGAAGTCCGGAAACATTGACTTGGACATTTCGGCGAAAGGAAACCCTTCATCCTTGGGATACGGACTTGCGGCTGCGTCAAGGCAGCGCGCCAACAGCGCCGATATTGCTGAAGAACGCGGAACACCAATGTACCCGACTGCGCGAAAAACGGAAGGCAAGATTTTGCGACCACAGTACAAAGATATTCTTCAAGGTATGGCGCAAGAAACATCGGCCCTGTATTGTTATTTGAAGTCCTGTCATTGACCTTTGAATCACTTTAGATCCTGCGAATGCGCTCAACTTGATTAACCACTCACCCCCACCTACCAATGCTTCTCCAAAGGATAGAGAGATTCACTCTAGCCGAATAACTCGCATTAATAAGTTCAAGCGCATTCTACAGGCGAGTACGGTATCGCTCACCGAGCTCCGCGATCTGGCATGGTCTGGGGTCCCTGAGGAAGTGCGTCCAATGACTTGGCAGCTACTGCTTGGATACTTGCCCACTAACAGCGAACGTCGTATCTCGACCCTTGAGCGAAAGCGCAAGGAGTACCTCGACGGAGTGCGCCAGGCATTTGAACGGGGCAGCGGAACCGCTGCGAATCCGCCCACTCCTGGCGCCGGACGTGGACGAGGTCTCGACGAAGCCATCTGGCATCAGATCAGCATTGACGTTCCGCGTACGAGTCCGCATATCCCACTTTACGGATACGAGGCCACGCAGCGGTCCCTTGAACGCATACTCTATGTATGGGCCATCCGCCATCCAGCAAGTGGCTATGTCCAGGGTATCAATGATTTGGTCACCCCGTTCTGGCAGGTATTCCTAGGAGTATACATCACTGATCTCAACGTCGAGTCGGGCATGGATCCTGGTCAACTGCCTAGGAGTGTCTTAGACGCTGTCGAGGCTGACACTTTCTGGTGCCTGACCAAACTACTCGATGGCATTCAAGATAACTACATCTACGCTCAACCCGGCATTCACCGCCAAGTGAGAGCTCTACGTGACCTCACGAAGCGCATTGATTCTGCGCTAGCCAACCATCTAGAACAAGAAGGCGTGGAATTCATGCAATTCAGTTTCCGATGGATGAATTGTTTGCTTATGCGGGAAATGAGCATTCGAAACACGATACGGATGTGGGACACTTATATGGTATGACGAGGGTCTCTGTCTGCGTTTAAAATCTTCAGGAGAACTAACAGTCTTCACAGGCCGAGGAGCAGGGCTTCTCCCGATTCCACTTGTATGTATGCGCTGCCTTTTTGGTGAAATGGACCGACCAACTTGTCAAGATGGACTTCCAGGTATGTGACTTTTCGCAGCCACATGCATGCCTGGTGTACCAGGGCTGACCATTATCCACAGGAGGTTATGATGTTTCTACAGGCACTACCCACAAAGGACTGGACCGAGAAAGACATCGAGCTCCTTTTGAGTGAAGCCTTCATCTGGCAAAGCTTATTCCAGGATTCACGCGCTCATCTTCGGCCAACAGGAAATGAACCTCCTGAAAACGGTATCTTCTATTGACAATAATCATTAATTCATCATTCTGTGCCGGACATACTTCATATTTTGGTTGTCCGTGGGTATCTGAAAGTAGCGAGAAGGGCGGGGACAATTCTTTTTCGATCAATCTTCCGGGTCTCTCGATCAGTTAAAGTGGATGCCCTTCTGGTTGAAAGCCCACAGCAATTTCAAGAATTCGTTCTCATCACACATTCTTGCGCGCTTGTCGGCGAGGCCAGTCTCGTCTTCCAGCACCTGTCGCACCTTCTCACGGACCAGCTCTGAGACCTTCCCTCGCTTTTTGCGCTGAGGCTTGCTCAGAGCCTGTTGAATACGTGCATTGGCCTCCTCCTTGAAGAAGTCGGGCACGTCATCATCATCCATTTCCATGACTTCGTCGACAACCTCCTCGTCAGCTTCCTGTTCCTGTTCTTCGCCCATATCCATCACATCACCCTCCGCATCTGCCACGGGGCCGTCCTCCACAGGGATGTCGTTTTGAGCACACCACGTGCGGTAGTTCTGCTCCAGCATGTTCATGATGCTGGGTGTACCGATGAAACTGGCCCGAAGCGTCTTGTTCTTTCGCACAAAGGCAATGCGCAGCAAACCGTCCCACTCCTCGTAATTGATCTGTGGCCGGGGAACCTTGGGCACCATGCGAATCACACTGGACTCGACCAGGGGTGGAGGTTTGAAGTTGTTCTTCCCAACTTTCATGATGTGATCGATCTTGGCCCACATCTGGGCATTTACAGACAATCGACTGTAGAGCTTGTCGCCAGGCTTGGCGAATAGACGCAGAGCAAATTCCCGTTGAAACCTGTATCGCGAGATGAAAATGTTAGCATATGACCACAATCTAATTTCATGATATGCACGCGGTGAATATGAGCCATTCAGTGGCGTACGCACATGAGCACACAAGTCCGAGGAGCGGGTGTGGTGGCGAGTAGCTTGAAAGTAAGAGGAGAAGAGATCTTTGAGGTTCTGGTCAGCTATCCATCTAGTAGACTTTTTGCAAGAACGTGTTCGCGGATGAGAGCAACGTACCTGATAAGGAGTGTTGCTGATGCAGACATCAAAGTATGGCAACTCTGTCTTCATCACGTCGCCGAGAATGACCTCCAAGCGCTTCTGCAAAGGAGTTCCTTGGAAACGCTTTGTAACTTCGGCAGCCATTCGAGGATCCAATTCGACCGCGATCACCTTCTTGGCCTTCTCCAAAATCTTCGCAGTCAAGTTACCAGTACCGGGACCGATTTCGAGAACGATCTGATCGACAGAAAAGTCAGCATAGTTCTATTGATTAAGGTGCATTGAGGGATGCTGACATCGCTTTGCTTGAGATCGGCTTTGATCACAATTCTTGAGTAGAAGGATTAATGTCTGTCCCAACCTGAGCTCTTCGAGTCGAAAGCGCACTCACTGCTCAGCGATACCGGGGTTCTTCAACACGTGCTGACCGATGTCTGTGTTCATCTTGAAGATACTGTGCGCAGCCTTGGTCTTTGCGGCGGCGTCTGCGTGCGCATTGTTGCGCTTTCCCTTTTGAACTTTAGGCATTTTGATTGCCGTGACTGTTCAATATTCAACTAAATAGTCGGAAGGGTTGCGTCGAGTGAAGCAGATATCAGATATACGACAGCAACGTCTGGCAATGAAAAAGCCCGCAACTTGTTATTCCCCGCGGACTGCCCGATGAACAGTGGGCGACTTTTTTTTCCTGGGTTGCGATAAGACTCTTATCGGCAATCGGGCCTACTTTTCTACGGGCCCGCCCTCCGTCTCTCTTCCGGGCGTTGATAGCTCTCAGTATCGCATCGCATTCGAGCTCAACAGCTTGATACCTGTGCCACACAATGGCGTCTGGACGCAAGGACTTTCTCAGCCAGCAGGCGCCTGAGAATTATGTGGCCGGTCTCGGTCGTGGTGCGACTGGTTTCACCACGCGATCTGATCTTGGACCCGCGCGCGAAGGTCCTACGCCGGAACAGATCCAAGCTGCGCTGACGAAACGAGCAGCGCTCCTTGGTGCAGCAGCTCCTACAGCCTATGGAGAAAAGTCCCGCGAGAAGGGTGGCAAGGAGGAGAAGGAAGAGGAGGACGATGAACGGTTTCAGGATCCCGACAACGAGGTCGGCCTGTTCGCATACGGACAGTTCGACCAGGAAGATGACGAAGCGGATCGCATTTACCAGGAAGTCGATGAGAAGATGGATCGTCGTCGCAAAGCTCGAAGGTGAGTCATCGTCCCCTATGTCCATTGTCTTCAAAGACGATTTGTTCATCGGGTCCAGTTCCCCGTTTGATGGATAGATTACCGACTTTGCATCGTTCGCCACCTATAGGGAAGCCCGCGAGAAGCAAGAACGCGAAGACTACGAACGCAAGAACCCGAAAATTCAACAACAATTTGCCGACTTAAAGAGGTCGCTCGCGGCAGTCTCAGAAGAGGACTGGGCCAACCTCCCGGAAGTTGGTGATCTTACGGGCAAGAACCGTCGCGCCAAGCAGAACCTTCGCCAGCGATTCTACGCTGTTCCCGATAGCGTCATCGCAGGTGCTCGAGATTCTGCGCAGTTCGACACCACAATCGCCGATGACGGCACGGAAGGTGGAGGAGAAAACGCCGACGGAACAATGACAAATTTCGCAGACATTGGTGCCGCTCGTGACAAGGTTCTCAAAGTGCGATTAGACCAGGCTGCGCAGGGCTCATCAGCCACCGCGGCTTCTTCGGGTAGTGCGACCAGCATCGATCCCAAAGGCTACTTGACTAGCCTGACGCAAACGGAGATGAAGGCCGGTGAAGTTGAAGTTGGCGATATCAAGCGGGTCCGACCTCTCCTGGAATCAGTCACAAAGACGAATCCTAAGCACGCCCCAGGATGGATTGCTCTCTCGCGTTTGGAGGAACTCGCTGGCCGCATCGTGGCGGCTCGTCACGCTGCAGCCAAGGGCTGTGAGCTCTGTCCCAAGAGCGAAGACTTGTGGCTGGAAAACATTCGATTGAACGAGGGCCATAACGCGAAAATTATTGCGGCCAACGCCATCAAGAATAATGATCATTCGACTCGACTGTGGATCGAGGCTATGAAGTTGGAGACTGAGACCCGCGCGAAGAAGAACGTCTTGCGGCAGGCCATTTTGCATATCCCTCAATCCGTTCAGATCTGGAAAGAAGCTGTTAATTTGGAGGATGACCCGGCTGACGCCCGCCTACTTTTGGCCAAAGCCGTTGAGATGATTCCCCTGTCTGTGGAGCTGTGGCTTGCTTTGGCGCGTTTGGAGACGCCGGAGAACGCCCAAAAGGTTCTCAACGCAGCGCGTAAAGCAGTTCCTACCAGTCACGAAATTTGGATTGCCGCTGCTCGACTGCAGGAACAGATGGGCACTTTCGACAAGGTCAACGTAATGAAGCGTGCTGTGCAATCACTTGCTAAGGAGAACGCCATGCTCAAGCGCGAGGAATGGATCGCCGAAGCCGAGCGATGTGAGGAAGAAGGAGCCATTCTCACCTGTGGTGCCATCATCCGCGAAACACTCGGATGGGGACTGGACGAAGATGATGATCGCAAAGACATTTGGATGGATGACGCGAAGTCCAGCATTGCTCGCGGCAAGTACGAAACCGCCCGCGCCATCTACGCGTATGCGCTGCGAGTCTTTGTCAACCGTCGTTCGATCTGGCTTGCGGCCGCGGACCTCGAGCGAAATCACGGCGACAAGGAGGCTCTCTGGCAAGTCCTCGAGAAGGCCGTGGAAGCTTGCCCACAGAGCGAAGAGCTTTGGCTCCATCTTGCCAAAGAGAAGTGGCAGTCAGGTGAAATTGATGATGCGCGACGAGTCTTGGGTCGTGCTTTCAACCAGAACCCCAACAATGAGGATATTTGGCTTGCCGCTGTCAAGTTGGAAGCCGATGCCAAGCAGACCGATCAAGCCCGCGAGCTACTCTCGACAGCTCGTCGTGAGGCCGGTACCGACCGTGTCTGGATCAAGAGTGTCGCTTTCGAGCGGCAATTAGGCAATATCGACGAGGCTTTGGACCTTGTCAACCAGGGATTGCAGCAATATCCCAAGGCTGACAAGCTCTGGATGATGAAGGGTCAAATCTACGAGTCACAGAACAAGTTCCCTCAGGCACGCGAAGCGTACGGTACCGGCACACGAGCCTGCCCCAAGTCGGTTCCTCTCTGGCTTCTAGCGTCGCGACTTGAAGAGAAAGCCGGTGCAGTGGTCCGAGCTCGATCTGTTCTCGACCGAGCGCGTCTCGCTGTACCTAAGAGTCCGGAACTCTGGACTGAAAGTGTCCGCGTCGAGCGACGCGCCAACAACATTGCTCAGGCCAAGGTTCTCATGGCCCGAGCCTTACAAGACGTCCCTGCATCAGGTCTTTTATGGAGCGAGAGTATCTGGCACCTTGAGCCGCGGGCCTCGCGCAAGGCACGTAGCCTGGAGGCCATCAAGAAGGTTGAGAATGATCCGATCCTGTTCATCACGGTTGCACGAATTTTTTGGGGTGAGCGCCGCCTCGAAAAAGCCATGACGTGGTTTGAGAAGGCTATCGTTGCGGATAGCGACTATGGCGATGGATGGGCGTGGTACTACAAATTCTTGCTGCAGCATGGCACGGAGGTAGGTTCGGATGTTTTGATCTTATTTCAGCCAGCCCAGAAATCCCTGCTGCTTTTCGATTGGCCTTTTGCTAACATTTATTCATTTTTGCACAGGAAAAACGAGCAGACGTGATCTCAAAGTGCGTCATCACAGAGCCCAAACACGGCGAAGCATGGCAATCCATCGCAAAAGACCCGGCTAATGCATCTAAGCCAACAGAAGAAATTCTGAAGCTTGTTGCTGAAGCGGTCAATTAAGATTACGGGATGATGGTTTTGAAACAATGTATTACCACGGAGTGTCTTGTCTATATGCACAACGAAGGCGTCTGTTATTTCTATGGTCATGGATGGCGTTTTGAATATGAATCATACAGGCTCAATTTAAGAAAGATACCTTTCTTGACGCGGAACGGACGTGGAAGATACGCGAGACACACGGGACTCTCCTCCGAGGTCAATTTAGGACTTCTCCAGTCCACAATCTTTAGAAGAATCCATCCTTCTCGTCTGCCAACACTCAATATTTCTTATCGGTGCCAGTGGACGAGGCTGACTCGTGAGCTTCATAATATGCATGGCTTAATATGTCATCTTACAAGGTGTACAGTTTAATCGAGGCGGGTAAGACTCCGCCATTGAGCGCTTAGACCCATGGCTGTTCTACATTGTTCTAGAGAAGATGACTACTGGAATTGATCAGTTAGTAAGTTAGTGGCATTTGAAGTGTGGATTAGGTGGTCCTCGAGAGGTGGATACGCTTAAGTTTTGACTATACTATGCTCCACAGTCCACACTGTGATCCCGAGCCGTACCCCGGACTCGAAGGCGACGGAGCGCCTACAGGTCTGTTGTGGCAGACAGATTGATCTTCAAGACTATGGGCGCTTAACTTCGATTTTTGGAAATGCTCTGCGACCTGAGTCATGAACTTGATCACATGAGCTTTACCAGGAGAAGAATTGGACCGAGCCGACGTGGGTTGGCGGCTACTAGTAGCTGGGAAGTTATTTACGTACTTTCCCCCTGTGCCATCATACTGGGTATGTCATGTCGAATTCAACCCACGGTGAATTTCCAATTCTGCGACGTGATAGCTTATCCCGAAAAACGCTCAGCACTGTCCTTTGAAAAGCTTCGATGGATTCACCGACTGGGCTAAGACCCCGTTTATTGCTCCATGGGGAAACCACCTGGGAGGAAGCCAAGGAAAAAGAGACGAACATACTCCATGAATTGAGCTATAATGCCCAAAGAGTCAAATTTTTCAAACATCTGTCACAACATATTCATGTCATAAAAGATCTCACTGCTCATCACCTTGGCCTATCGTCAACGGAAGAGATCCACGTCGCAGATCAGGAGGATTGGGTCCACGGATCCTTCAATGCGTGCATCTTGATTCACATCGGTGGTCACAATGTGGGTGGTCGCAAACGACGTCCCCTGAAACAATCGGTAATCCGGTTTCCCTTACCATATCGCATTGGAGAAGACCCTCGTCCAGGCAACTCGGATGAAAAGGTTCTCTGCGAGGCTGGCACATACGCATGGATTGAGCAAAATTGCGCAACTGTCCTTATACCTCGGCTTTATGGGCTCGGACTTTCGAATGGAGAAACAGTGAGTGACAACTTCATGGCCTATCATGAGGGGATCAGAGCTTGAAATCATTGTCCCAGGTCACCTTGCTTGATAATTTACCTACGCTCATACGTGCTGAAGAGCGCTTGCGTCGCTCAGTACTACCAATGTCTGGCTACCCAGTGCCCTCTCAATACTTTCCGCACCCTCGCAAAGCTGAACCTTGCTCCTTGAGGATACCGTATTTATTGATCGAATACATCGATCTATCAAGAGGCAAAATGCTCTCTGAAACCTGGAAAGAAGGACGCCATGACCCCGAACTTCGCAGCAATTTCTTCCATAGCTCGTCGCGCGTCATCTTGGCTTTGGCCCGAACCCCATTACCCAAGATTGGCTCATTTACGCTCGACGGCGATGGATATCTGAGCTTGAGCAATCGTCCTCTTACCATGCAGATTCAACAACTAGAGAATGAACACATACCAGTTGATATACCGCGAAACCTGACCCACGCGTCTGTTGACGCCTATATTCGCGACATACTTGCGTTCCACGAAAGTCGTCTCAGGCATCAGCCTAATGCGATCATTGACATACCAGATGGCGCTTATCAAACGTCTGCATTGGCGGTCATGAGAAGTGTATGTTCTTGTCTCTTTCGTCGAGAATTCTCTCGAGGGCCATGCTTTCTCAACCTAACGGACTTGAGCCACAGTAACATGTTTGTGGATGGCAATGGGAATATTGCGTGGCTTGTTGATCTCGAATGGGCCTGCTCTCATCCGATAGTAATGATACAGCCTCCGTTCTGGCTGACAGATCAGGTCATCGATGACATTAAACCCGAAGAATACGAAAGCATTCATGCAGAGCTAATGAAGGCATTTGCCGAGCAAGAATCCAAATGCAAGTCCGATTACCCGGTCAGCTTCCACTCTGTCTTGCAGTTGCAGCAAGGATGGGAGAGAGGAACATTCTGGTGTGCACTTGCACTCAGAAGCCCCTCAGCGATGTTTTCTATTTTCTATGACCATATTAAGCTGAAGTTTGCGAAGTCGCACCACGACAAACCAACGTTTTGGGAATTCGCAATGCCCTACTGGACATTCCATACTTATTCGTTCATTGAGAAAAGGGTGAAGGACAAGGAGCAATATGTTGTCTCTCTACGCGGAGCATTTCAAGCCTGAAGTTCTTTGTGTATATGGTATCTGACTTGTTGACAACTTTCATGTAGTCTGTCCCTAGGTGCTGCTCTTGCTTGTATCACCGTGGTTTTTCTTTGCATAAACCTCCATTGCTTTCTCGTGACCATGAAGCTCCTTTTCTTTCTGTTCTTCCGTGCAGTATCGCCAGACGAAGTAAGCTGTGCAATGTCTCTAGGCCTCATCCTCATGATAACCTCGGCCTCCTCAAATTTGTCGTCATAACTAGAATCGGAGCGTCGGTCCCTCATCTTGCTATGCGAAATTTCAAACGCACGACCAGCGTTTCATGCTATCGCAACAGTTGCGTACTACTCGGAGTTTGACTTACAAAGACAGTCTGACTTTCACAAGGTGTAGAATATATCAGTTTCTGAGCACCACAGCTTAGCCCCGCATATGCACTATGAGAACAAGTCATCAGTCTTGGGGCCCAGTTCTTCGACAACCAGCCTTGAAGCTTGAGGTTTGGAAGAGAAAGCGCTTAACAACCTGACTCTGAATTCAAGACAGCAAGGCTCACGGCCAGGGAAATCTTGAAAGTTGCCCTTTATATCATAGGCGCCCAGTACACAGCGTTGCATCAGACTCTTGCACGCATTACTCGAGCAAGCCTGATGTTCTCGCCGAATGGTGTTGATATTTGGCTACTGACTCGTGTGTGTCCCTATATTCGAGCCTATGACCTTCGATCTACCGTAGAGAAGTCACTTTGTCCTTAGCATACTTGCATATTTGGAAAAATTTCCTAACACCGAACACCATCAACCTCTTGATTTATCACATGGCTTTTGTTGGTCATTGAAGAAGTCACCGTCATTTACTCAGTTTTAAGAGTATTCAACATCATAATGTAAGTGCGAAATGATAAGAAATATATCGTCCGCAGTTTGAACCGTCTAGGACCCCCTTCACTGGATTTCCCACCCATCTAGCCTGCCTGACCCCTGCATGATTATGAGTTAGGTACTTCCGACTTGTCAAATCTCTAATGATAAGGGAGCCATCCATTGTTATAGAGGGTATACTACGCGGCAATTTGAAAGTATGAGAACTACCAAATTCTTTGCACCTCCTTTATGAAAGCTATGCTCCATATAGATATACCTGGCGGTAGTCCAAGTATGGAAACCAGAAAGCTTAGAGCCATCATATCTCGCGGCAAATTCTTGTTACAAATGACTTTTCAAGACAGAATGCTGAGCGCACCGATGACCTTTCCCGTCAGGGCCAGGTCCTTACCCTCTTCAAAGCTGGTTAGGTTGGAAAGAAATTCCCAACCACGTATACGGAGCAGTCGGGAGTTTTTGAGAATAGGACTTTATCAATTGACAATCTGATAGGGCGCAAAGGCACCCCTAAGTTTGATGGAAGTATATAAAAAAGTAAGTTGCTTCGGTCTGACTACCAAGAGACACTTATAGGTGCCGATCACATTGGGTATGAACATCCCGACACACTCACGAGTCCCGACTATAAGCAATATTGGCTGCGTGCTTCTGAGACAAGAGCCCTTAAAGAAACAGAAGAGATTTATCGAAGAGCCCTACGAGGGCGACGGAGAATGCTTAGAGCCGAACATCCACACCCACTTTCCAGCGTCAGGCCTTGGATCGGTACTTCAGAGTCAAAATGAAAACGCAAGAAAGCAGAATCAATGCATTGACGAGCTCTATCAGAACGAATGAAGGTGCTAGAACACGAGCATCAGAGACTATTGCCAGTGCCAGTCGACTTCGTTTGTTGCTCAAGAGATGCACTGCATATTTCACCTGAGATGTGAGAGGGAATGATTGTTCCAACGTCAACGCCTGTCCACGGCTTGCCTGTTCTAGTGATAGATACTTGCCTCCATGACTTGTTCGAACTTCGAAGGACCTACGCTGCAAGTCCAAGAATCATGTGATACATGAGAGTTTCTCTCCTTGCGTGTACCGCCCTCTGTTGAACCTCGTCTTAGTGAATCTCGTCTTAGTCTACGGAGTATTCTTTCTATTTTCGCCTACTTTTGCATACTCTTTTTTTCTCCCTCCCTCAGTTTTCTCTGCTTACCTTGCCTCCTGTCTTGTTTCACTACTTGTCAATTCTTCTCTGCTTCTGTTTTGCCTCTTCACTAGTCACCAATACAATCATTATTCCTTTTTCTCTCTTTGCCCCCGCGTACTCGAATCAGCGCACCCACGAAGGAGCCTCTACATAGTACAAGGCTTAGGAAAGAACTTGCCTTCCCATACATAATACTGACTCACTGAGGTGCTAAGCTCTGAATAGGCCGAGGCACGAATTTACCGAGCAACCCTCAAATATCTAGATCGGTCGTACTGAGCACTCGAAACAAGGATGAGTGAGGGAGTGATCGACGATAGTTCGATCCCCTATTGCAGTGTCCTGGTGGACAGGGACACCTCCTCCAGCTGGAGGCATAAAGACCATCAACCGGCAGAGTGACCGTTCTACCGACTAGAATACAGGTTTCGTTGTAGTTAGGTATACAAATAAGGTTGGAAGGTTGAAGGAAATTTGCAAAATTAAAGCAAGCAAAAGGAGCAGTAATGGAGCGGGTATGGGGGTATCAATTCTGGGTGCTTTTCTCCTGAAATTTCTCAAGCAGCCATGGACAAACAATCGTCGAGCAAGCTACCCAATTGCTTGCGGTCCCAAGCAGCGCCTCCTTCCCAGTCGGAAAGTTCGTCATCTTCGTCGTCGTCCAGGTCCATTTCGTCGTCATCGGGCTTCTCAGGCTTGGGCTCGTGAGAGGCACTGTCGCCGTTTTCGAGACGATCTTGTTTGCTCGTATCGAGCTCGTCTTCGAAGTACCCACCCATGACCTGGTTGATCACGAGGGGCATATGACCGAGGACGCCTCGGCTGAGCTCAAATGTGAGCCGGATATCTCTGACCCCAAGCGAGCGACGTGTCGCGGCTTCTTTTGCCTCGACTGGGAGTAGACCGGTCGCCGTGTCTTTGGCGATCTCGCCTCGCGTGAATGCGAGTTCTTCACGCTCTAGTTGCTGCCGGTAATTGCGCTTCATCATACCGTTAATGGTTCCCGAGGGACCATTGCAGCGCGTTCGCGAGAACACCGCAGACAAAACGTCCTTGACGAAGGTCTCCGTGGCGATCGCCATGAATTCTGCACATGGTAGACTGGCGCCACCTGGCAGGGACTCTTCGTAGCACATTGGGACCATTCGAGCGAGGATCGACTCGGCATCGGGGAATTCGCCCGTGTCCGCGGCCAGTGGTTGCGCATATCGTTTGCGAACCTCTAGCTCCCAATCTGAAGACAGCCACCCGTATCAGTATGTGCATTCTCACCTCATCCACCACTGACTTCTCTAACCGAGACCACAACATGTGACCACTTACTCGTTTTGTTCAAACCCCCAGCACTCGCAGGAACCTGACTGGGGAGCTTGATCTGTTTCGCCTGGTGGTAGATTTCCAACTCCGTCGCAGGTACGTCGTTGGGGTCTCGCTGCAGTCCAGAAATCGTCTCATTAGCAATCGTGATATTCGCGACCCTTCACTTCTTCCACCCCTTCGTGAGACACATACCTCAGGAATGGCCTTAATTCTGCGCCGATCCCGCGGCGGCAGCTGCATCACCTCCGTCTTCAATCTCTGTTCGGCCGCATCTCCCGACACCGGCTTGGACACCAGGGACGGCTTATCGTTCGCCGAGACCCAGTTTGCGACGCCATGGTCTGGGAGGTCGCGTGTGAGATTGGCAAAGATCGCGCATATGAAATTATTATGCAGGTGTTCGATCTTTGTATCGGCACACAGGAAGTAATCGACTCGCGATGCGTACTCGTGTTGGTTGCAGTGTCCTGTAAATTGAATAAAAAGGTCAGGAGGTCTGAGGTTGACTTGGTGGGCGGATGGGAACTGCGTCGCGAAGGAGGCTCTCGGCGCACACGCGCGCGCGAGACGGACCCCCGAGCCACAATGAGGTAATAGTGGTCTTTTTGTTCGCGAACATACGACGATTGAATTGAACACCAACATACCTAGTAAGAAGGAGGCTGTAGCATCCTTGTATTCCGCCCACTTGTCGCCGATGGCGGCCTTTAGTTCAGTGTAAGCCGGTTCCAGATCAAGGTGCGGCACTGAGGGGAGACTTCGTGATGACTTCACCGTCGTGGATGAAGTTGTCGTGGTGGTCTTGGTCGCATTAGATGAGTCTGGGCGACTCAGAGCCGCGGGATCGATTTGCATGATAGCGGGCGGACGGGGAGGAGCGCGGCGAAGCGAGGCCGAAGGGCGGCTGGGTCGTGAGGATCACGCATTCATGAAGACGGGCTCGGAGGAAACGATGTTGGTTTTGGAGGTTGTGAATGTGGAAAGGAAATGAGTGAGGGAGTGAAATGGATGAAGCGACGATGGGAATGGTAGATAATTGATGGAAGGAGGGTTTGGCGAAGACGAGAGGTTGGAAGTGAGGTTTCCGAAAGTTGTAGCTGCCCCCGCCAGAAACGGACGCTCTCGTGCTCCGCGAACAGACCAAAGACGACGAGGTGCAAACAACTGCGATTGAGGTACCCTGTTTGTTTTGATTCAATCTGGGCCACCTGGGTTAAACACGATGGTAGAGAGCTCTACAAAGAGTTACAATCAATTACTTGTTGATTCATTCACGTATACACGGGGAATTGATGAGGAAAAAGAAATCCGGGGTAAATGGTGAGCAGTTGGTCTTTAAGCCAGTTGCAGCATGTCTTCACTCCAAACACCAAAAAGCTGTCCAATATCCGCCAATATTTGATGAATTTCTTGAGAAAATTGTCCGGTGACGAGAACTAGAATCGAGAAAGATCAGAGGATGATCAATGAAAGATCTGACAGCCCTCCGACAGCCCTCTGAAAGGGTCCAAACTGGCACAGGACTTACTATACGAATACAGCAGCGAGCTTTCTTCCTCGGTCGTCAGCAGCGACACATCATTGTCTTGTCGATATCGATATATCCGCGCGAGTAGTCTGTCTCGAGCATGGTCTATACTAGGCAAGACATCGTTGAGGGGGTATTCTAGTTTCATCGAAGACGCCATAACTAACGAGAAGCAAGAAAGAGCGACGTTAGAACAACACAAGAGACCAGCTCACAAAACAAGAATGAAAGACCTACCGGAGAGGAGATGACTGATTCGAGCTGAGAGCTGATGCCTCTCTGTCGCAGTATACCGAAGAAGACTGATCTCACCATCGGTAGCAGTCTCAGTCTTCATTAGTTCAAGGTTCATCGCATTCAACGCATTCACCATGCTTCGGGTGCGTTGAATGATGTTCGTATATGTCTTTGCCGGAAATGCGCTGCGAAGCTCGAATTCTGAACGTGCTGAAGCGAGCAGCGTCTCCAGGCGAGTGAGAAAGCGCTCAAATTCCAGCCTCTCACGCGCAGTCAGGTATGCGACAGCCTTTCTCGTTTCAACCATTGCCGAAAGGGGGTTCCGTCTCCAGATCAGGCTGAGTCGAAGCCACAGCATACTGAGGCTATCCTTCAGTCTGTCGCGCGCTCGAATCGGCCAGATCAACCGGGTGATGATCACACCCCAGAGACAGCCGGAAAGCACAGCGACAACTCGGTGAAGCGCAATCTCGCCAATGACAGGCTGCTGGCCGCCTTCATCTTTGTCACCGTCTGCTACCTCTTGGGTGAGCGAATATGCATATAGAACCGAGAGATTATATGTGAGCATAATAAATCGTCCCAGCGGGCCGTTGCCCTGGACAATCGTGATGTAGGAAATCCAGATAGCCATAAGCCAGCCGAAAATGGCAAGGACAATCGCATTGCCTTGAGAAATGTACCAGGCCAGGATTGCCAAGACTGCGCCCAAACAAGTTCCCAGGAATCGAGCGGATCCCACAGTGTTGGACGCACCGACGTACATCGAACAAACCAGCATGTATGACAAAAGACCCCATTCTCCACGCCAGTGTTGGTAGAAAGGTCTGGTGGAGGGTAGGAATGCCGGTAAAGCATAAAGAGCCGCACCCGCACCAACTTTGATAGCGAATCTGGTGTCATCGCGCCGCAGCCATCTAAATGATTTCCAAATGCGATATCCAAGTCGTTGCTTCACCGTATTCTCAGAGGGTGAAGTCGGTCGGATGGACGCTGGAGCGGGAATCGATGCATCGGCTCTGAGAGGTTCCAGAATCTCCAGCGGATCGCTCATGCCAGCGTCCTTTTTCCGCCAAAATTTGAGCCAGTTCCAGGATCTGCCGCCGGGTCGTTCATCCAGTTCAAGCTGGAGCTGATCCAAGATTTCGAGTAGATCGTGCAGCTGCTCGCCGAACTCGAGAAGCGAAGAGCTGAAGTGACCACAGCTAGCAGAAACTTCTTCCAAGTCCGCTTGGGCTTCGGGCGTTCTCAACGTGATCGTCTCAATTTGCTGGTAAAGTGAATTGAGCGTTCGTTCGCGCGATTCTTGGTAAAGATCGAGAGCACGATCCAGGCTGGTGAGTAGCCGACTGTGAACGGAGACTTTATAGTCGGGTGCTGGCCCAATAGGTATTTCATTGAAGATCTCCTTCAAAGTGAAGGCGAGGGACCGCTTTTAAGGAAAGGTCAGTACCACTTCACTCAACTCGCGGAAGCGCTTGCGATCAAGACATACCATGGCTGGTCCCAGATGGGAAATAAAGAGCGTAAATACCTCCGCAGGGAGCAGAGGCTGCTTGGTCGGCTTCACTCCTCCATTCGAGTCTGGCGTACCGGCGGTGCCACCATTGGTAGATTCTTCCTCGGGTTGTTCGTCAATAGGTTCGAGAAATGCTCCATCGGGGAACGACCAGGAGCGTTCCAAGGAAGTGTAGTAAGTAGGATGGGGCGGTCCGGATTGTCCGGTCGAGTTTTGCATTTCACGATCAAGTGTTTCCCGAATCAAGCTGAACTGAAGCGATGCCGCACTGCGCAAGCCACCCATGTTATGGGTTATATCTTGGACCCAGCGAACGAGCTTCTTTTCAAGTCTGTACTCTCGTTCTGTACCGGCAAAGTAGTGCTCGAGCTTTGCCTCGCGGATCAATTTGTCAAGCTGGCTGTATGCCTTTTTGTGTTTCGTCTCTGCCTCGATGAACACTGCTGATTTGAGCTCGTCTTCAGATCCGCTAAGGAAGCTCTCGGTGATCAAGGCTAGCATCACAGCCAATGTGTCGGTCGTGGTAATCAAATTTGCACGGAGCTTTTTGCGCGCCGAAATAGGGAATATTGTGAATGAGACGGCACCCGCAAAGACCACCCCCATGATGACCATTTTCAATACCTGAATAATCTTATTCAAGGATAAGTCTCCGCTCTGCACCGCACCCTCCTTGGTCAACACTGTGATCGTGGACAGTGCAGTGAGCGAACATGCGACATTTACCAATGGATCCCCCAGTCTCTGCTTCGTCCACCCGACGAACCCCAGTCCGCCGCCGCAAAAGACGATGACAACGACTGCATGTCCCAACGCAGGGAGATCCAACGTATCCTGGAAGAAATTTTCCACCAGCATGCTCGTGATCGATAAAAAAGCTGAATACCAGAAGGCGAGCATTGCGCAGATCAATGCGCGATACATGCTTCCTCGCGATCGTGCCGGATGGAAATACACGGTCACCGTCGCGACCATATGCTTTCCCTGCTGGTGGCCCAGAAACGCCGACAAAGTCGGAACGAACGTGGCCATGGAGCCCAGCAGATAGGCCAGGCTACATTTTAGCACCCCGATGCCCTGCTCGGAGGTGATGAAGCTCAGCAGCCGAGCCCACAGCTGTTGCGCCTGCTTTGACAGCCATTCCCCGTACCCATCATGATGTGGTTCGATTTCGCCCGTGAGCAAACCGCGCCGCTCTTCTCGCGAGTCGCCCTGATTGTCCGGTGGGTTTGGTCCATGAGCGGAATCGCGGAGGCTGACGAGCCCTTTCAATCGCTGACCGGTTCGCGGGAGGACGAATGTTGCGTTTCGCAGCTGTGGTTGAGTCGTTCATTTAGTGTCTGTCCGAAAATGTTCGCTCGCCATTTTTCTCACCTCGCGCGCCGGTTTTGGTGCGCTTCAGGGCTGTCTGATTGTAGAACTCAAAAAGCGCCGATCGGGCACAAACATACCTTGGGTCGCAATAAGCGGCGGGAGCTACTGGGAGCTCCCCCAGATTCAGACGGCGCCATTCAGTGCGGCTCTCCCGCCCTCGAAAAGCGAGGCAAAGTCAATTTCAGTATGGGCAAGATCCCATTGTGTATGACAGTATTGTGTATCGAGAAATTTGTGTTGATTAGACGGGAGAGTAACAGAAAGTAAAAGTGCGTCAGAAAACGAAAGCTCGGTAGAGCCATTGCGCATTGGAGAATGAAGCTATGACGCCCACTCATAAGGCTTCAGCCCTCCACTCGGTCCACTCCGTTTGAACTGGCCGCGCAGCCCTGCGGCCACCGCAGAAAACAACATCCCGGTCTCATCTCACCCAGCCGGAACACACCTATTCCTGGCTGCAAGAATTCGGCGACTGGCTGTGCTCTAAAACTTGATCTCACGAATATCCCAGGGTCATGGCACCGGGCCAAAATTATGGTTCCGGGGCAAGCCGGTGGAGGTCCAATCAATCGAGATAGAGATAAAAAGTAGAAGAAGGCTTTCAAATAACTCGAAAAATACAGGCCTAGTATGAATGCAAGTTGCTCAAATTGGGATGGTCTACTTCCTTATTGTAGACCTTCCACTTTCCACACTTTCACAGCAGCATCAGCCCCGGCAGAGGCAATCTTAGATCCGCCCTCGATCCACGCGACTCCATTGACACCCTCCTTATGCGCGTTCTTGACCTCCAACCAGTCACCCGGCTTAGCCAAGCTCCAGACAAAGATGTTGGTGTCCAGCGAACCACTGACCAGATGAGTGCCAGCCGGGCTCCAGGCGAGCGAAGTGACACGCGCTGTGTGTGCCGTCCAGCGATCCGTGACGAGACTGCCATCGGCAACCTTGTAGACCAAGACACGACCACGCAGATCTCCCACGGCCAGGATTGAGCCATCGGGGGAGAAGGCCAACATAGAAACTTGGTTGCGTGAGGCTTGAATGTCGGTCTGGGCTGACAGGCTGGCACCGGAAACCTTGCATATCTGCACGGCTCCATTCTCGCCGCCGATGGCCGCAATCTGTCCATGCGCAGCCACGGTAGTCACTGGGAAGCTAGTCTTGTAGTTACCGGTCTTTTGGCCATCTTGGAAGATTTCGACAGCCTCTGCACCACCAACGAGAACACTGGTACCGGCAGATGCAAGCCCCTTGGGTTGTGCGGTCAGCTTCGCCGCGCTGCCGGTATAGGTCTTGGCCGCCACATCGACGGACCGGATCGTGTCGTCCCAGCCGACACTATAAATGCGGCCAGAGCCCTCGGCAGTCGGGGCCAGACCAGCAATGTATCCAGGGTGTCCCTCGCCCTCAATCTCTTCGGAGGAACCCGATGCGACATCCCAGCTGCACACACGGCCCTCGAAGCTGCCCGTCCACAAGGTTTCCTTACCGTCAAAGGTGGACTGCCCGAGTGAGGTGATGTTCTTCTGGTGGCCTTGAATGACCCGACGGGGCCTGGCAGTACCCTCGGTCAAATAGTTCAGATCGCCACTCAGCGACAGACTGATGATCAGGTCATCTGTTCGGCCGTGGGGCCACACAACACCGACCTGGTGATCACGAATGGCATTGGCACCATCCTCACCAAGAGTCCAGCTCTGCGTCGCCTTGCCCGCTTCGACGTCCCAAATCTTCACCGTCCGGTCTGCGCTGGCAGTGACAAATTTCCGCGAGTCTTTGGACCATGAAACGCTGAAGATGCTCCCCTTGTGCTCCCCTTCACCGATTTGACCCTTGGTCTCGCCGGTCTTGCCGTCGTACAGCCAGATCTTGCGATCCCCGCCGACACTGACCAAGTGCGTGCCGTCCGGACTGAAGCCCACGCCGTAAATGTAATTGGTGTGCTTGTCACCGATACCCGTGTTGAACTTGAACGGGGCGCCATGGTAGAAGACCAGCTTCTTATCGTCACCGGCGGCTGCGGCCCGAAGGGGTCTCTGCTGTCGGATCGAGACAGAGTTGATTTGTTGCGTGTGGCCGTAGATCTCACCAACCGTGTTTCCACTGTCCCAGGTGATACAATGGCCGTATCGCTGCTTTCCGTCACCTACGGCAATGATGCGCTGGGAGTCTCCGTCCCAGGCCAGGTCGTTGATGCGACCGTTGACAATGCTGTAGTCGCCCTTGGTGATGCCATCTCCGACGCAATCCCACACTCTCACAGTTCCAGTCGCATCACCACTAGCGACATAGAATCCGGAGGGAGAGAAGCGTGCGACCGTCGTCTGAGCCTTGTGCTCAGTGTACTGTCGCCCAACTGCGGGGTTGTCGATCGAGCGAAGAAAGATAGATTTACCGGACTAAAGACCGAACACCTGGTCAGTGAGCTTGATCTTCTAGGATGATTCCACAGTCACACATCAAGGGTTCGAGGGGTCGCACCGCATATGCAAGTCGCTCACCCTTGGCGTCCGAGGAGAGCTGGGTGGGTGCACCGCGGGTTGTGGAGGGGCTGGCCGCCCAGATGGATTCTAGGATACGAGAGACTGATCAGCATGTTGATTCTGTTGGGACAAAACTATGATCTCAGGGGTTTACCTACCGTTTGTAATTGCCATGTGGAAAAATTAACTTGGTGCTGGACGTGGAGGGGTTTGGATCGCGAGTGATCGAAAGAGAGCACAGCTCTGTCGCCTGTGGGTGTTCTAAGTTGTTTACGAGGCGGGCTGACGTATGTGGGCCAGGCACCCCTCAAGCGGGGAGAGCCGCACATCAACCTTTTGTCCAACTTCCTCAGGCAGCCATCTTTATCAGCCTCTAGAATTCGATAGCGTACATCTTACGGGTTGTAGCGTGTTCTTAAGCGATATCATACAATCGTATATACGATGCAGTACGACTGACGGTCTGCTTTGCGCGAGCCTAAAGCATGAAGCCATTAGTGACAAAAATCGAGGCCACGCACCGTCGAGCTACCGCTGCTATATCCCATTGACTGTTTTGGGTAACGGCTTAAAACATTGGCGACTGCCAGACAAACAGATCAACAGACTTTGCCGCCTGCCTCAAAGCTCGACGGTGACTATTTCGTGCCTTGAACTATAGAAGATAACAGAGCTCCACAGAGTGCCAATGTAATATCAAAGGTAGCACAACCTAGGATCGATTGCTTGACCATCAACGCAGCCGCAAGTCAACCCCTCTCAGCGCTTGTTTAAGGAGGGAATATCGTGGAAGTACCTCACTACGTCCGAATGTTGCTTTTTGCTGCATTAGGGTAAGTCGTATATCAACAATGAATTGAGCAGTCTATCAATAATGACGTTGACATATCAATTAAGTGGACTAAATTATGCAGCGCTACTGGGGTACGTTGTAGGGACCCTCTGTATTGTTCGAGAAGTTTTCGGACAGCAGAACGTTCCGCAAGAATATCCCCAGTAGAACATAATGGTGAATGCTCAATGTGATGGTAATTTTGGGTAACTAACTATTCTCTAGGTACTTAGATAATCACTTGGTAGCTCTCGACGGCCTTAACAATAGGCCACGAACGGAGAGACATCTTCGATGCATGATGACTTCCGCCGCGGTCAGCACGAGTATGTGTGGAAGATCTCTAGGTATTACGTTAGCTTCCGGTATGACCAAATGATTTCACTTGACTTGAAGATGCACATACAGAGAGAGAAATGTAGTTAGAGGGATTGGATCAGACGGAAAAAGTGTCGTTAAATTGGAGAGAAAAGAACAATGTCACACCTCGATACAGAATGCCTGCAAGTTGCTGGGAATTTAATCTTCTCGATAAAAGTGGAAAGATGCTCGGTGTCAAACGTATCAAGCATCGAATTCTAGATTCTTTTCATAAAATCAGACTAGATACCTAGAAACCCGCAGTCCTTACTGCCTGGCGTGGCCGGCTTCATCCAGCGTAGGCGTCGGTTGCTGGGTTCCTCACAGCTACTTACAAGACCCCATGTCGCGGCCCGTGATACATCTGTCGCGCCGATCAAGATAGTTAAATTCTCAAATGCATGACTCAAAAACTTTGACTTACATGACTGCACAATGTCAGGCTCAGCCTTACGACTCTGTCTCATTCATGCAACGTCATCCTGATTCGGAGAAAGAACCGATTATGCAGTGTCGTTGGCACGAGCCAAAGGTCCGTAATCGTCTCCGTCGTCGGTAAAAGAAGATGAGCCCGGTGTCGAGAAGACTCTACAAAAATATGTCAGCGATACCTACCATACCTTTTGCCCTCATATCCTCACAAACACGTCTGATTTTATAGCCTCTTGTAAGACGAATGACCCACCTTCTTCGCGCGAAGCACCACCAGAACAGAAATAGGCGATGGGAATCCCGTCGGTCATTGTATCTTTGCTTACGGATGCTGTGATGAAAATCGTGACTTGATTGCACGGTAAAAGAAGATTGGGAAGTTTGGGACCACCTAACAGATAACTTGACTGGCCCCACCTCGTGTTATTTTCAAGAATTGGCAAATTCCCAGTATATTCCCCTAAGAGAATCTGTGTTGATTGGAGGGTTGCCAAAAAGTTACTAGGTATGATGGAGTGGCGACGCTCACCTATGAGTGCTTGAAGTACGGTGTCTTCATTCGAACGTCTGTCTGAGAAAATATATGAGACCATCACTATTGCTACCTGAATCGTTGATCTATTTCAATTTGGCCTGAGGCCTCAACAGTATTGTCCTGGAAGTGACCGCTCTTGTTAGTGGGAAACTTGTATACTACGATCAAACAGGTTGCTCATCCATCTTGCCATTTTTCGAATACATCTAACTTGTTCACCATTTGTGATCGCGCGATGATATTGTCTAGAATGGGTTGATATGAGTCATTCTGATAATTTGGGTAGTCACAGCTATGATATGCAGCACGAAGGGTACCTTGTAGAAGGTGTCCATCTATTGATATTATGGATTGGTCCTATTTAGCTAACATTTCGGTGAATAAAGAGCGGAACTGGAAGGGAAGAACCAAAAGACAATCAGCAGAAGAGCGATAGGCAGCCTCAATACGGACGGGCTATAAAAGGAGAAGTAGCCCGAGAAGTAAATAGCGAAGTAAAGGATCATGGAAATGAAGAGAAGGAAACAGAGAAGGATAAAGAGAAGTAAAAAGAGAAGCAAATTGAGAAGCAAAAAGAAAAGCATGAAGCCCAAAAAAAAACAAACCAAAGATGGAAAAGATATTAACAGCGTCATGGATGGGATCGGAGAAAAACCAGAATACACATGGTCTCGATGGGGATTTAAGAAACTCTATTGAAAATCTCAATCTGGTATATATCCCCCAAAATACTGCACGAAGCTTAAGGCTGAATGCGTAACGACATACAATCATATGTAGCCTGCAGGTGTCCCCTTCTCCAAGCGTTCGTGACTGGCGCGCCTTATATTGCACCAAGCCCTATCGCTCGTCCCGTTCCGTTGAGAGCCGCTGTGTGGGGCAAATCGGCTACATCGAGCCGACTATCGAGTTTAATTCCCAACTGAACTCCATCCTTCCATCGCTTATTTTACCTTAAATGCAGGGTCTAGAGCTGATGGCTCTCCACTGCGACTGATTTGGCGTGTGAGATCTCAGGATCTCGTGCGTATTGACGGGTGGAGATGGGTCCGATTCGCATAATTTAGCACGATGGGTATGAAATGCTTCTTTACTCAAAAGATGACTAACGACAGAGAGATAAGTATAAACCACAACAGGGAATGCAGAACAAAAGGAACAATATAACCGATGCGTAACGTCCAGCACAGTCGGGTCCTACTGTCTCGGACACTACAATGCAATATAAACGACTGGAGTTAATACCCTATACTCAGCCCAGACATGTCAATCGGGGTGTCAAAGAGGGCATTCCATTCAATCTGCTTTTTAATCATCTCACGAAGACTTCCATCTCGGCGTATCGCTCGCTTACTCTCATTTCCAAACTCATTCTTCTTATCTGGCGAATACCTATCTATTCTGAAAATGACGGTCTTCTACACCAATTCGTTCCTTTTCGCCGATCTGCTCATCAAGTTCGATTCCTCCTTCGACCCCGGCCATCTTCACTTCCACCGCTATTGTGTCCACCTCGAGCACATCCTCGTCCTTAATCTTATGGAGTATCTCTGAGATCGCGCCCGTGATTCTGACATCCTTCACTCAGAGCCTCACCAGTGCAACAGCGTCTACTGTGACAGAGACTCAGGTCCTAACGATCTCCTCCTGTACTCCCACCGTCACTGCCTACCATACAAGCCAAATAGCCTCCTATATAGCTACGCAGACCATCACTCGCGTTAACACCGAATATCCCGGCACCCCCACCACTTCCAGCTTCCAGGCGGTCGCAAGTTCGCAACCGGTACCCTAGAGGACTCTCACAGCAGCGTGACTCAGGCCGGACACCAAGTCAGCCAAGCTGGTACCCCCTCGTCAATCCTGACTACCTCAACCGTCTACATCATCGAGGTAGAGACTATGACTGCTTATCCCACGTCAGTACGCAACTGTCCTGCTAGCTAGCAGACTACCAATTCCACGACCAAGACCCTCAGCCCCTACACAACCCCATATTAGGTCCCAGCTACCCGCACAACCGAGACCTCCCCGCCCACCGACGCTGGAGCCCAGTCCAAAGCAACCCATGCTCATGCTCAGGCTCGTTTGAGCGTTTCCTCATCTGTTCTTGCTGTGAACATCAGCAAGACTGCGGTCGTCTGTGCGAGCTCGACTCCTCTTGTCAGTCACACTTCTATGACCAGCCCGATCTCTGGTAACACTAGTGCATCTGAAACGACGACCTCATCTGGCCCCGCGTTTAATGCAAGTGTCAAGATGGGGCAGTCTTCGGGTCTACTTGCTATGATGGCAGCTTCTTAGTGTCACGGCACTAGATCATCCCATCTGTGGATAAGTCCACCAGTCCTTTGCACATGATGCATATTAAAACCAGACTTCAGAGTACATAAGGTAGAGTCATCCAAAAATAAGCAGTGACTTGATGATGTCGATGAATCTGGAAAATATATATTTTCGTTGCCTGTTCACAAAGTAATATTACCTCAAGTGACGATGACCAGATATGCAATCTCGGGCTCCTACGAGGGACAAATCAGACATAACAGTAGTAAAACTATTAATATCACGTTAAGTGAAGCCAAGCTCGCCAAACAGATTGATCCATGCCCGACGGACAAAAAATCCAGCTCGTCCGCAACCCGATACATGTCTACCACGTTCCAAGCAATCTCAGTCATGTAGTCCGGACATATAAGCTTCTGGGTTATAACATAATGTATTTTATGTAGGAACATACTATATCAAGGTGCTGTGGTCTAGTGGTATGACGTCACGTTGTGGCCGTGCCAGCCCCGGTTCGATTCCGGGCAGCGCCAAATTTCTTCATCTTTCCGAATTGGTGTAGTGACTAACATCGCCGTCTCTCACACGGCAGCCAGGGGTTCGATTCCCCTATTCGGAGATTATTTTGTTTTTGTCCCTTCGTGCGATACGATGTCGCTTTTTTGCCTATCGAGACGTACTACGTAGTACGTATTCCTCTTCCGCCATGCGAATCGACTTCAAGGTACGTTTCTTTACTGAGAGGTGGGCCTTACCCAAGTTGAACGGTAGGTATCTTGAAAAGTGTCTTGCAAGCAGCCCCACAACCAGATGACCATTATACGGAGTTGGAAACAGGTACAAACTAAGTCCAGGTAATTCTCCAAAACGGAATATATAGTCTGAATCCATCATAGCCGTACCTACGTCTAGGCCAACTTCTAAACGCGAGTGCAGTGAAGGTGGTATATTTCTCCGGCCAAACTGCTCATACATAACCTGCTCGATGGAGACATTGAGCACATCTCCGTAGCCGTATTGCTCAGTGAATCATTCAACGCCAGTGCTCTGTAAAGTGTAAATAAGGAAGCGTTGTCGTCTGGAGCCTTGGATGACATAGCACTTGACATAACATCAAGGATCCTCCCATTGAGTGGTCAGAGACGAGCGCAAGTCATCTGGATCACGACCGCGGCCGACACAGACCCATGAGTATCCAGGCCTTAGGTGATGAGTTGATAAATTTTTATCAATGAGGATATCTTACTCAATGATCAATGGCCTGGGACAATGCGCTTGTAGAACACGATAGAAATTTGTCATCCAGACTATAAATACATATAAAAGCAGGCCGTGCGAGCCAGGCCGATGGTTATGCTCTGTGCAAACACACAAAACCGTTGAATCAACATGTCTCGATATGAAATACTCGTTAAATTGGAATTCCGGGACCCCGCGGCATCCTCTACCGGAACGAGTTGTCCAACTTGGCCTTCATGTCTGCCGCAAGAACTTCAGGGTGTCGGTGGACTGATGGCATGAGACCGAGGCCCATGGCTCGACGGATCGCCTTGGCAATCTTGCGCTGGTTGACTGGTCGTAAACCAGTCTGGTCGCGGGACTTGATCCGGCCGAGGGGAGACACGTATTCGGACATGATCGAGAAATTCTAAACAGGTAGAATGGCCTGTTAGTATTCAATTGTCTCCGGTCAGAATCACGCTCGGGATATGACAGTGGGCTTGGCGTAGGCTGCACGCAGACAATGGCCACATATCCCGGACGTAATTGATCTCCAGCAATCACTTACCCTGTACAGCTCCAATGGGTTCAAGTTCAAAGCATCAAAAGCATCACGCGAAGGGCTCTTGCGCTTGCCCCATTTCTTCATCTCGGCCGGGCTAAGATCATGAGGAGCATAGATATCACCAGCTTTCCAGTCACGAGTCTGAAACTTCTCAAGAGCTCGACTCTCACCCTGGGCTTTTTGTTCCTCCAGGAATCGCAGGCGGTTGGGTAGTCGACGTCGGATCGAGGCTCTAGGGGCTATCGACATCGTCAGCAAACAATGGACTCAAACATAATCCCCAATTATAGATTGAGAGCGCCCTCCGTATTTCCGACCACGACTTACTCTGATTGTGAGAAGGGGAGGCGCGCTGGGAGGCGAAAGCGCTCATCGCGGCGGTCGAACTTGAACTCCAGCGGCAGGCCGAGGGAAGCACATGGGCGACATTACGAAGCAGTGGTGATGAGAACAGACTTTGTGACATCTTTGCAGAACTGTGTGAGGGTATGCAGACTCGAAAGTCACGATCTGCACCTGAAAGTGTAAGGATGTTGTACCGTCAGAGTCGCAGAGACCGTCGAGCGGAGGAGCAACGCGGGCGGCCGAACATGGGGATCTTTTTTCGAAATGCCAAGACCGCCCTCCGCCTGCACCAACCACGGCTTCTCCGCGCAACATCTCCAAAGATCATTGCTTTGTGTCACTACAGCTTTAATTGCAGGCTGCGCCAGTAGTGCACCCTGTGAATCGATTATTAAGTGCTTCTTCTTACTTTGTGGAAGCTTGATTTGCGCCGGGCCATGCAGTCCCATCTCTCGCGACGGGTCTTCCGGGCCCTGATCAATAACGAACCGCTGTCATTCTCAAGATGCCGACGTACCCGACTGCTACACAGCATCTCTCCAGCTCGAACACGGCCAAGTATCGCTGGCGTCTCGCGTGTACAATCGCGCAGTCTCTTCGCATTCAGCCTGGACCCGAAAGAGGTCTCGGGTGAAGTACTGCCCGCCACCTTGACCTCCGAGAAAGGTCTGAAGCCGATGACTGATCTCAAACGATCACTGGAAGATAAGAGCAGAGCGCCTCCGGACCACACACTCGCCGAAGCTTTCAAACTCTTTTTCGAGACTCGAGTCGATTCGCCCGGAGTGATCAATTCTTTCCAGGCTCGGCTGCTGTCCATGACGTGGAAACATCTCAAGAGCCGACAAGAGGAACTGGATGACGATGACTGGCACAAGGTGTTTTCAGTGGATAGTTTGGAACGTGTCTTGTTTGTCTTTTCCGAGGCGCAATGTCTCGCCGAGGCTCGTGAAACGATACTGAGACTGGCGCGATATGCGTACCTGGAACTTTGCGCGGACCACGGGTTTGGAGCGAATAAAATCAGCAGACCTGCACTGTTGGTATATATCAATCTGTTAGCTGTGAATGGTCATCCGGAGGACGCGCGACAAGTGATTATCAATTTTGGAGGCCAACTGCGTGGAGCAAAGCCTTCTCCCTGGCTCACTGTTCTCAAGGGCTTTGCTTTGAAGGACGATCAACGGCAGATGCGCAAGATTGTTCAGGAATTGGAGAAACACGGTGTCACCTTTGACCAAGCCTCTCATCAGGAATTAGTTGAAATCCTCATCGCGCAGGGTTTGTTCAAGGCAGCACAGACAATCTATGAATGTCCTGTTACTGGAAAAGCAGAACCTTCGCTAGCGACCAAAGAGGCGGTCATTCGCTACGCATTGCTCAACGGTGAAAATGCGTGGGCGCAACCAATTTACCAGTCAATAATCCAAAGCGGTGCGCCGAATTTCGAGACCATTGGCACTGCCGTGCTATGGAAAGCAGCTCAGGGCGCCAGTGCGTCTGCCTTGGAGGAGCAGGTTGCTGAGTGGAATGCAAAAAACCCTGGAGTTCAGGATGCAATCACAATTTCTGATATCAACATGCTTCTTCGCTATGCAAATGCTCAAGGAGACTCAAATTTGGCCACCTCCTTTGCTAGTCTGGTCAATCGATGGCGGCTCGTTCCAGATGAGCAGACCCATCTTCTACAGCTGGAGTCCGCTATTCAGGCTGCGGATGTCGAAGCCTCCCTCCACATCTTGGAAAAGAAAATGGACCCTCATTCCCTCTCGAGAGCTGATCCTTCTATTGCCAACAAGCTTGTCACAATGCTCTGCATGTCGGAAAAGAAGGACGAGCTATTCCAAAAGATCTCTTCTCTTCTGGACCCCTTGTTCCAAGACGGAGTGTATCTTGAGGCTTCAACAGTCGCTGCCTTGACCCGCATGCTGCTCTACCGGCACGATAACGAAGCAGTCTCTGAACTCCTTCGTCCACGACTGGCTAACTTTGACAGCGAAGGCAAGACATTAATTCGAAAAGCCGTGACTGACTTCATCCTCGACCTCCAAGAGACAGACGAGGATGCGTGGGACGTATACGAGCTGTTCAAGCTTGCATTCCCTGATACAGGCGTCAGCGTGCGGACAGAGATCATGAGTGCCTTCTTTGAGCGGAAACGCAGCGATCTCGCAGTTTTGGTCTTTGGTCATATGCGGCAGGCCGACGATCTCTCGCGTCGTCCAAAGCCCGACACTTACGCTCGATGCTTCCAAGGTATTGCGCGAAATGCCGACGCCACCAATCTTGAGCTGGTGCATAACATGCTCAAGCTGGATCTCGAAGTTGAACTCAACACTCGCATTCTGAACGGACTGATGCTGGCGTATGCAGCGTGCGGAATGGCCGATAAGAGCATGAACATCTTCCGTCAAATCCTACAGTCGGATGAAGGTCCCTCGACCAAGACGATTGCATTATTCTTTAAAGTCTGCGAGAAACACCACAATGGCGTGCACGAGGCCACCAAGATGATGAGTAAAGTGAAAAAGTTGGAAATCGAAGTCGATCGACGGCTTTACTCCTCGTATATCGAAGCCTTGGCCGCACAGTGTGAATTCGACCGAGTCACAGAAGCGATCAATAACATGCAATCTGAGATTGGTGTGCTCCCAACAAGTACAACGTAAGTTCAAGCCCCTCAATCCGAAGTTCAAAAATGTCATGGATACATGGACATCCTCCCATATGAAACTTTGCAAGTACTGACTTTCTTCACAGTATCGGACTCTTCTACAACGCTATTCCATACCAGTACTGGAAAGACCAGGTTGAAGAATGGGCTCGCAAGACGTATCCTGAGCTGTGGGAGCACTTGGCTCAGATGCAGCGAAGTGAACATGAAGATGGCCAGAGATTCGATGCGATTTCGAACGAGATCTGGGTTTGACGGGGCGATACAGCCTCCAGTCAAGGCTGTAAGCTCAGCAAAGTGTTCCTCGAATGCCTGTATAATAACTTTATCCACCGATTGATATTTCTCACTGAAGTTGATAATGTACTTGTAGATTACTCCACCACACCGAGCTTAGAGGAACACGTATGACGGCCCCCTAACAAAGGCCGTTAGATCTCAGGTATCAAGATCTACCATACCTACCAACATTCATCTAGCAACGGACAATGCACGATGACCTCTCGACCTGCCACATCCCCATCGACAAAGTACCAAACCACGACGTTCCCTGTCGTCGTGTGCTTCCTCCAGTGTGTACCAAGTCCCGCTAGTTCCGTCGACCACATCCGGCGCAACCTCATCCATCTCAGCGTAGGGGACCGGTCGCGCAAGTCTACGTCTCCATTAGCGACATACTAGCCACGGAATGGACGACTACAGGGCAGACAGGCAGGATGAAGGGCAGCTATCCGAGACACCCACAACGACGAGCGTACTCCAGTCTCTACCTCACCGATCACTACGAGATTCCATATCGGGCCAAGACAGCACGAGCGATGGTACTCAGCGATGCGAGAGGTATACAAATCACTCGTACCTTTTTGCCCGTGGTAAGACCCACGGGAGAGTAATTCTGCTTTTTCTGAGCTCGGGATGTCAAGGGACTCGGGATAGGAAATGGTTGTTGGTGCTGCAAGTGGCTGGCGAGTGAGATGCTGATAGGGATACTTCATACGGATGAGATTTATTTCTGCGCTGAATCGCTCAGTTCGGGACATAGATGCTGCAGCTCTATGAACTTGAGAAGTGTTTTACTGAAGAGCGGAGGAGGTGACGAACTGTTCGGTTGTTTTTCACGGCCCTTTGAGCTGGTTTTGGGGAATGGCCTTCCAGACGCATTTGTGGTACTCTTTTAGTTTCGGCTTGCTACTGGATTTATCTTGGTGAAGATACGTTCGTTCTCACATGCTTTTATGGACTCGGCGTGGACGTGGAGAGAAATGAGAGCAAATAGAGTAGATAATCTGCTGATACTCTAGGTACGAGGCTGGGTCATCACCAAGTCTTCTGATAATCGCCGACGTTTTCAGCGGTAAAACGGGTCTTTGCGAAACACGCATGATGATACTGGCCTATAAGCATCGCATAACAGACAACGCGAGCTGTCAGTCTCGACTACGGAAGCAAGCACAAAGTAACAACCATCAAGACCCTCGCCACAATTCATCTTTACTCCTCCGCCCAACTGACCCTGCCACTGCGGAACTGGCTCACCAGCCCGATGGGCAATAATCCCGGATCAACAATATTGAACCCGCCAAACCGCTCCACAATCTCCGGCCCGTACAGCTGCGCCAGCCACCTCCAGTAGGACGACATCATGTACCAGTCTGACTGGACTCCTGATAGATTACTCTGGCCCTGTAGCTGACCAAGAGCCAGAGTAACCGGTCCGGACACATCTTGTTTAATATCCTGCAGCTGCGGCAGCGTCAAGAGCTTGTCGTAGACCTCCACCAAGTTCGTTCGGCCACGGTAGTTCAAATACTCGCGGTACCGAGTATATTCCTCGAATGACATGAATTCGTCTGCATCTTCGGGGCGCGAACGATCTCGGAATTCGGCGCTATTTTTGTCCTTTGCGTCGAACCATCGCTTGTGGTTGGCATAATCTCTCTTTTCTGCTTCAAGGAAACCGTCGAGAAGAGAATCGGGGTCAGTGACAACTGAATCCCGGAGGGCGACGAGAGGGATGAATGGGCTTGACAGCTCGAGTCCTCCAAGATCGATCGGGAGGAAGAAGTATCCATCGGGAAGGTTCTCCGTGCCAAAGCGTGATTGGATCATCTCACGTAGATGAGTGATCACGCTACTGTCTCCTCTGCTTCCGCCGGGGCCTGACGAGAATATTTCACGTTGGATCCGCTCGTGGGTCTTCAGCATCATGTCGACGTGTCGTTGACCTAAACAGTTCGCCGGCACGCCGAAATTGTAACTGAAGAAGGTGGAGGCGTATGAATTCCAGGCCTGAATCCATCCAAAAATGCTCCCCTGCTTGTCGTCCAGCTGACGCTGCAACTCCTTGATATGCTCGTCTACCATATCTTGGTCGATCTCGAAATTGCCAGACTCGGGGTTCAGGTACAGCATTCCCCATCTGATTTTGCCCTTTGGTAGAACCGGATGAATGGTCGAGTTCCGCTGCTTTTTCTCAGTGGTGATATGAGCACCTCCACAGGTGTCTTCCCCGATGGGAATGCCCATCTTCTCGTTGAAGCGCTGAATGGCCTTCCACGCCGCCACACATGTTTCCTGATCGCGGGACCAGAACCACATATCATCGTTGACTCGCCAGAGTATTTCGCCTTCGGTTTCCTTATTGATCATCAAGTCAAGGCAGAAGAGTGTAGTCTCGCCAAAGAGCTCACTCAGTGCGTGCGACCCTGGTGTTCCCCGTCGGCGCGTTCGCGGCTCGGCCTGGGGCTCATCCATGAACTTCAGCGGCGCAGCCAAGAACTTTTCAAAAAAGCTCAGCCACTTTTCCGACACGCCGAAGAATCTGAGGACTGCAAGGATCGTAGAGTGCGGCAGGCTCGGGTAGAGCGATTCATACTGGGCCCGGAAGCACGTAATCTCGCCATGCAGCCGTTTGTTGATGATTGTGTCTGCGCTCAAGAGAAGTAAGAGGTTCTGCTTTGCCTTCGACTGATTGGCGGGTGACTTCATGCTTGAGCCATAGATGTCAGTATAATTGGCATCAGGCTCGCCAGAGGGGTCATCGTCGTACAGACAGAAGCCCATGTCTTCATCAGACTCTTCTGTCTCCTCGGCTGCAGCTGCAGCCGAGGGGGCAATTTTGCGATACGCCATCCCTCTAGTTCCCGGTCGTGGTCCAGGTGCAGTCTGCTTTGCTCTGGGCCTTTTGGCCTTAACCCAAGAGGAGGCCTCCAGCTCACCCTCGTCGTGCTTTCGGATTTCGTATTCGCTCTCAGGCAGCTGCGATACAAAGTATGCTTCACGATGAATGATTTCTTTGGTGGTTTGCAAGCTGGGTGTCTCATTGTACTTGCCATAGGAAAAGAATTCGAGACGCTTTTTATCAGTGGCCGGAATCTGGGATCGCCGCGATTTCCAGTTATCGCGCTTCGCTCGGAATTCACGAATCGCAGTTTTGAAGGACTTGGACCACATGACGCCGATATATTGCAAGAATATTGCTTGTATGAGGTCCTCGTGCATATGCATATGATATTTTCCATTCATCTGGCGTTTTTGCTCGACTTGGACAGCAGGACCCCACGTCCACGCATCTAGCCTCGCCAGCCGCATGTTGATCACGTCGCATAGCTCACTCAAGACGGTGTCGTCTTTTGTAAACTCTCGTAGGGCCGTCTGCTGCTTGCCCGACATCAGATCTGAGTTCAGCAGCCCGTCAATGACCCACGTAAGAGTTGTCGGCTTCACAAGGGGCGCGGAGACGTATGATCCGCAATTTCCAACTCTCTCCCGCAGTTCTTGTAAAGTCTTGTCCACACCTCGTGCTTGGCCTGTTTCTCCCACCGGTCCAGGGGGCCCAAGTCCGGAGAACAGCTCGGTAAGGAAAGCAGTGATCACCTCAGCGTCATGGCCAGCAGCAGTGAACACGGTCTTCTCCCACGACTGTCGACTTTCCATCTTGGCCGTGCTCGCGATTTTCTCAAAATCACCTTGAGATGTGGCACGGGACTGTGAGCTCTGGTTCTTCTTGACCGATAACCACTCCTTAGTGAGCTGTGCGAAGAGTGTCGCGTATTCATATTTGAGCGTCTGGATGGCGAGGTAGCGGAGCAAAGTCCGATGCCAACGCTCGATCATATCTGGCGAGATTGCTGGATCATAATCGGCTTGTTGTAGGAACCGGTCAAGATTTGCAAGGTCGATCTCAAGTTGTGTGTGATTGCCCGAACGGATCATCACACGGCCATCTTTAAGAGGAATGTTGAAGCACGACTTGACGCCATCCGCGAGAGCACGGATCTTTGCGATCGGCGAAGCTGTCGATTCTGCCGCGTCGATGGCAGACGCTTTGCGCTCCAGGAATATCTGACGCTTGAGGGAAAGCTCCTCGAGCTTTGCATCAGTGATATTTTGCAGTGTTTGCGAGTACTCTGACGAGGCCATTATTGATGTTTGTCTTGATGGACTGAACGGACAAACAGGTATAGGAGGCAGAAGTGACATGGAGTAGGGAAACCGGTACCTGATATATAAGCGAGGCTTGGCTAGCGCCTTGCAGGAGGGGGCTGAGGCGTGACTCCCAAAACTGAGGCACTGCGACGTCGGGGACCTAATTGGGTAAGTACGATCACTAAAGTCTGTGTCATGAGCAATTGCGTGGGGATCATAGGGTTGACACCGTTTGCTGACTGGTCGTACGAGTCATGAACACACTTCCTATGGTGTGGCTTGCGGTCTAGTGGATATAGTTCATCATGGAGATGAGAAGATTGGAAGAAGCCAGTTATCGAACAAACGAGAGTGCCTCGGAGACTTCGAAGCACAAGCCAAGATTCGAACGCTGATCACAAATTATTATGCCTTTGACGAACTCTCACTAGAGGACAAATAGCTTCAAATGTCTGTATCTGTACATTTCCTTGGTAGGAGGAACGTACTGTAGAGTGTAGAGTGTAGCCTCGTTTAAAAGCTTACTGGATTGTAGGCCTTGGCAGTGTGGGTCTTGAGTGGGGAAGCAAATGCGGGAGGAAAGCACCTACAAACGACCACGAGGAGAGTGATAATACCTGGCTCAAGCATCGAAGACGAGGCCACAATTGACAGCGGATTCTATTTAAAACCGATCGGCTGCTTGTGCATGAGACAATGCAATAGCGGGGCGTAGGGACAGGCTGCCGTCATGTCATATGGAACATTTCTGAGCCAACACCTCGAAAGGAAATTCATGATCTTCTTATCTGCCTCGCGCTTGGCCTACTATCACATAAACACTGCCGATTCACGGCGTTTATGGGGTGTCTCTGATCTATATACTCTTCCTGGTCAGGATAGTTGGCCATCATAACGCGGCCCCACGAACCAGCCCGTCTATCGTTTCTCCACCGCCCCGGCAAGGATCCGATTCGCGACTACAGTAACGAGCCTTCGAAGACTGGTCATTGACCCCTAGCTGTGAAAGGTATCTGACTGCCGTGCAGTGCGCTCGATAGAGCTTTTGGGAGGTAGACTCACTAGGTGTAAGATGATCTGCCCGGAATACTCAAGGTGACTATCAAGTCTAATGCAAAACAACTCGTGCGTTTGTGTCTCTATTTTGAGACTTCTGTTGGAAGAGGGCGGCTACTGTAACCGCTGCCACTATTGCCGACTAAGCTTGGATTTGTTCGTTGGGCATGTGATACTGCCGTCTCACCGCAGTACGTACTACGGAGCCTACCTAGTAGATAGACTCTCTCCTCGCCGGACAATCTCACCCTCATCCCTCTCTTATATTGTGATGCTGGACCTACTGCAGGATTCAATTTGAGAGCTGAGCTATTTCATCTTCACGACGCTCGAGCTGTCTATATCAATATTGTACCTGTTGACCATGAGGAGAAAAAGTCGCTTCAAGAAGCAAGAGACCTCTCATTAAGTACTTGTCCGTCAATCGAGCCTTCTCAAGGTCTTGGCGCCAAGACGCTCGTATTCGAAGGTTCAATCTTTGAATTTTCAATCTACTAATTTAGTAGTTAACTATCTAGTGTCTACTAATCTAGTGATCTATATACCATGATACCACAAGTACCTAGCCCAGCGTCGTGGCGACGGTGCCTTGAACCCGACAGTGCCATACATTGTTCGGTTATAATCCAGTCAAGAATTTTGCCATTATCCGTTAAGACTTCAACTGTGACCGTGAATATGGTTATTCAACCAACCTGGGAAATACTACCCAGTACCCAGTTCATCAGGGTAAAAAGTCCAATGATTGGCATCACCCCTTGCTAGATTAGGGTAAGGAGAAACCTCAACAGTTTGGCTTGTGAAAGACTTGGTGTAGGCGCGGTGGGTTTCGCTTCAGCGCAGACGTCAGTGTTTTCTAGTTAATTGGATTTGGATAGTGGCTTGTACGAAATAAGAAGGATGTGGTATTTCGAAAGTGATGAGGGAGTATGGCGACTCCAATAGAGGAACAAGTTAATTACTGCATTTGCGAAGTGTTACGAATCGTTCAATAAGTCAAGGTTATTCTTGATTTGCTTGATCTCGTAAGACATCACAGATACATAATCTCATCACATGCGCAGTAGACGAGACCCTCCACATTCGTCAATGGTATCAGCCTCAATGGAACAAGAAAAAAAAAATTGACCAGCAAAATATTCTTCTCGACACGAGACGCCATGATCAGAAAGACCGCAAAACATAAAAAAACGCATCCCATCTAATGATTCTCCCGAACATCGATAACAGTACCCCTGAACTTTCTCGCCGGCGTCTTGCGATTGAACAAGATATCCAGTTCCCGATACGACCGGTCCTTCAGCTCCGGCAAGAAGAAGTACGCCGACACCCAGCAGACGACGGCCGTTGCACCCCAGACATATCCACACTTGCCAGCCAGATCCCAGCCCGTAGCGTTGAGCATCTGCGAAGCGAGATAGATCATGGGAATCTCCGCGACGTAGTATGCTGCGCGGCCGACTCCCGTGCTGAGGGCGCGCAGACGCACGGAACTGGTCTCGGAGATGATAGTGTAGGAAATGGGGCCGATGGAGCCGGCGAAAACGAAGGAGATGAGGATGCCCAGGATAGCTTGGACGTAGTTTGTGGCGGGGTTTTGGGGGATGGAGGCGACGATGCCAAGGACGAAGAGGAAAGTGATGTTGGTGGCGGTGCCCCAGAGGTAGATGGTGCGGCGGCCGAAGTAAGGGGTGAGGAACCAGGAGAGGGCGTTGGCGATGAATTGGAGGCAGGAGTTGACGAGATTGAGTTGGAAGGACATGTCGTGGGAGATGCCGGCTTCTGTGAGGGTTGTTAGAACTCAGTTCAGGATAGAGATGATGATTTTGGGCAGCGGAAGGGGGAAGCAGCAGGATCGAGAGAATCGAGGGGATCTGGTTGTGTTGGGATAGACGTACGCTCAAAGAAGAAGGTGGCCTGATTCGCGATCAAGTTACCGGCAAAGTTCTGCGAGGCGTACACCAGACAGGTGATTGTGGTTCGACGCAGATCGACACCTTTGAAAAGATCGAGAAGAGTGGGAGACCCGCCCATTTGGGCTTCGATCTCGACCGTGCGCTCCATCATGGCCAGAGATTGTTGCGCATTCTCCGCATTTCCATCACCCAGGCGCTCGATGCTGCGAAGGGCCTCTGCCTTACGCCCACGACGGATGAGCCACCAGGGGGATTCGGGAGCGAAGAAGAGAAGGACCAGCAGGGGAGTCTTTTCAGTATTTGTCAGTATGATGAATCTCAGAGAGTTTGATCGATAGTCAACTATAAGTCAAACTTCTTGGGTCGACACTCACAGGAAACAGCCACTGCAGAGCGAGAGGGGCCCGCCAGGCCCATTCGTCCGTGCGCTTGTTGTAGCTATAAGTAGCAGCGGCCACGATAATGGATCCAATGGACCAGGACATTTGCAGGGTAGCTGTGCAAGCACCTCGCAGCGCAAGAGGAACGACTTCACTAGCATAGGCGGGTGCATTGGCGATGAAAAAGCCCCATGGCACACCTTCAAGGGCTTGACCCACGACCAAGAGAGCAAGCGAGTCCGCCTGTCGTGAAGACATAAAGTTGTCAGCTGACTAAGTCGTGCCATGATTCGAATTTCACTGTAGGACTTACAAAGAAAGAGATGAAGATTGTAGCATTCATCATGATCAGGGCCAGGATGGTAGTCCAGCGATAACCAATCCGGTTGGTGACAGGACCGGCGACGAAGACACCCACAAAGGCACCACATTGACCGGATTGGAAGAGGGCACTTTGCCATTTGGTGGGAATGACATACCCGTCACCGACGGGCACACCATATCGCTTCTGGAAGGCACTTTGAGCCACAAAGTTTCCATTCAGAAACATGTCGAAGGATTCCATGACCTATTGAGGAGAGGTGGGTGATTAGCTTGAGATCTGATAGCTTTGCTCTTCCAAACACCACCGGGATACATGAAGAAGGGGCATCGGCTGTTCATCGCGTCCGCATCGACAATCACGACGGAAAATCTGCAGGGCACTGGAAGGACTCACAATTGTAAAACACATGGTAAAGGCCCACAGACACGCCCAGGGATGCTTCTTTGCCGCCTCCCACACGCCCATCTCATGTTCCTTATTCTCAGCCGCGGCGGCCTCGCTGAGCAAATCGCCATCGCCAAGCACCTTTTCTCTCTGCTCGACCTCGACTTTTTCCACTTCATGGTGCATTGGCTTCTCCATTGGCGTGGAAGTGTCTTGACTTGAGACGGACATTGTGTACAGTGGCCGAGGAGATTGGGTGGCGTAGGCGCAGCCTCAGCACCACACTCGATAACACCGGATATGGTAGACAAGGCACAAGAGGACGAAGTGAATCCACGCCCGTAAGTGTGTGGTGGGTATTATATGAAAAAGAAGAAAATGGAGGATGACGAGAAATGGTCGTTCAAGAGAAGATCCCTCGAGGTGGTACTGTGGTCTTTATATACAGTCGGAGGTCGATGCTACGCTGCCCTCGTTTTGGTCACGCAACCGCCCATCATGTCTCATTCATTGAGCAAAGGCGGGTGAGGGAGCCTGGGGGAGACTGGAGAACCTGGACATGATCTCCACTTGTGAAGCGGGTCTGGGGAGAGAACACGGGGAGCGACCTCGACTGGGGGAGTGCAAAAGGGTGGGAAAAGTGGGAATGAAGCCAAAGTCGGGGGAGTCGGGGAGCGTGTGGGCCAGAGCGAGACAAGACTCGACTTTGGGATGGCGGAGGAGAGAGAGAGTTGTGGAGATAAAATTATCATAACATGTCTTACGTTTAATACAGTCCATGTGACATGTGAATCAAGGGATTTTCCACCATATTGACAGGACAGTATGTTGAAAACTCAACACCTAGTCCTAGACCTACAGTATCTGTTGATACTTGAATGGTTGGGCCAAGCCAAACACTTGCCCATATCCCATGGGTTGAGTTCAGGTACGAAGAATCTCCAGTTTCGGTACACCGCGAGAGTACAAAACCCACCACTCTCGGCGTAGATTACACTGAGAAAACGACTGCAGTCCGTGGCATTGGGTCATGGGCATTTTGTTCACACCCGAGTCACCACCATTTGATTTGACCCACCCAGACTTCCAAGGCAACACCTCTTTCTGTGAATTTCCTCGAATCCACCGCGCGGTTAATCGTCCACATTTACCCGGCGATGGGAGATTCGTCATGGACAGGAGACCAAGTGCCATCTTTTGCAGCTGTAATGCCACTGAATTATGGCTGAAGATGTCATTCTATTGATTTTCCTACTCTCAAAGATCGTGTAGTGTACTTGCAATTCAGCATAACCACCTGCAGAGGATAAGTGAGGTCTACGCCTAACTACCTGAAAAGCCGCCACATGTTTTCTCTATCAACCCAGCGAGGAAAGTGAATCACACTAATGTCAGAGTCAGACTAATCACATCAGGATGTTCGGCAACGAATCTATCACTCCCTTTGCTATACAGAACCAACTTGAAAGGCCTTTCCCGCCAGCTCCGTACGACAAGACACCTAAGAAGTAACGAGTCTATCGAGCATCGACAGCCCGGATACCCGACTGGCCCTAAAGCGACCACCAAGCCGGCGTTGAACTCGCCAAGAACGGCTTAGCCCATCTCGGCCCGAGACCGCATTTGGACGAAGTCCCCGAAGTTTCACTTTTGCCCGACCCTCCCCCTTCGAGCCCATCTCGAACACAGCCCAACCAACCCTCCAGCACCTGTATCTGCATCTGCAGCTCTGGGATAGGCGGGAAAATTGGGATGAGCATCCGCTCGCTCCACTTGATCACTTTATTACCACTTTGCCCTTACCGTACAATTCTTCTATGTTGTCGTCTGGCTGTCGGCTAGCAGCTAGCGTGGTTCTGGCCTGCATGGCCTCTGCCCCGACGGGAGAGGCCCGGTGTGCGATTGGTGAGTGACGGGTGTGGACGGGCCGGAAAGCGGAACAAGTGGTCGGTTTGGAAGGGAGGGGAGGTGGAGAGAATCTGGTATTCTGGCCGGAGTGAGTGCGGTGGCGTTTGTTCCGGGTCGGGCGTGGACTGGGAATTGGGATGGTTGTGAGGAGGGGGGGGGACGGCCAATTTGGGGAGAAGCTCGGAATCCCGAGTCGATTTCGGGGTTGAACAGGCGTCGGGTAGGAGAGGCGAGAAGCCGAGATCGGTTTACTATGGAGGACGGACTCGGGGGTGCTCTCGAGATGCTGGTTCTCAGCTTGAGGGAGAATACCGTAAGTGTAAGACTGGATTTGAAGTTCTACTGACTTTGTGGAATTGAGCCTTCGACTGAACATGAGAACGAGAGCCTGGCTCCGTGGACTTGTGGAGAGATCCATATTCCATAGTAACTGACTTGCTGTGCTGGAGTGGGCCGCTTCAACATGGTCGAACCCACCGCCGACTCCTCCACACTGGATTTTCCCGCTTCTCCCCCGTCTTTGTGGGTGAGAGAAAAATACGGAGTCGCGGGGATGCCCCAGAGTCGAAGGGTAGGGACTAGGAGAGAAGAATAAAAAAAGTGGGCTGCAACAAGAGCGCAAGGCACGTAGTCTATGGCTCGACTACAAGATCACAGAATACAAAGAACCATGTTGATACCTCACGCAACGGTAGCTTGCGATGTAAACGTCCAAAAGAAACATCAGCCACCTGCACTACAACAGCTGGCTATGGGACACGGCAATGGCGAAAGTATATACGCTGTTGATTGTACAGTGCTTTAGTCACGTCTTGACGTCGATCAACTTCGAGGTACTACAGTACTTGGTTGTTTGAGAAACAACCGAACCACTTCCCCAAACCCTAACCTCGGGAACCGCTCCATGTTCCCGGCTGGAATGTGCTGCCGATCTGACAGTAGTAGTAGTGAAAAATGGCAACCTCCAGACACTTCCATATACTACTACCGATTCAACTGAGTAGTGAGTAGTGAGTACTGAGTTAGGTAGTGAGTACTACTGAGTAACTTATTGAGTACTCGGGCTGCTACTGAGTAGGGGTACTAAGGTAGGTACTAAGGTACTAAGTCTACTGACTGATCGAACAGACCCTGACCAAGTCACTTTCCGACCAAACTTGCACATCCCGACCGTCCTTCGCCTCACTTTGGTATCAGTCGGATGCCGAGGCCTACATTACCCTAATACAGTATAATAAAGTATTAAGAAAAGGAAACAGTTGAATTGAGCCTTATCACCTCACGAAAACCTAGGAACCCCTCCGCACGTCGTAAACAGAATAAAAATTCGTCTCAAAACAGAAAGCAGCTTAGCAGTCAAAACCATAATCATAGACACAACAGGCTTCAACATGTGATTGTGCTCCTTTTGCCATCCATTCACACGGTACCTCTAGACTCCGTGAGTCAACCACGACTCACCTCGATAACAACACGTCACTTTGACAAGTGGAAAAATATAATCTTATCAACCTTGAATTAGCCACACTACCTACTACCTACTAGTACCTAGTCCTACTACTTACAGCGCCGCAGTCCGAATGGCGGACGGGTGTTGGACACTACCGTACTAGTAGTACTGCTATTGCTCCTGCTACTGCTAGCTCTCGGCAATATGACAATCAGCCAAGCTGAGCCGAGCCGCCACGAGCCTCGATGTCGGAGTAATATACATTAGTCGAACGCGCTCCTTGAATCGGAACCTGAATTCTCCGTGAATGTCCCGTGCGGGCTATCAGGCTGGTTGGCTTTTATCGCAATGGTGCGGGATTGTAATTACTACAAGTACGGGGTACAGAGTAAGTTACAGACAATATCTTCAACTCGGAATTGGAGAGGTGGAGACTTGGGGTGTGCAGTCAGCAGTGTGCAGGTCCGCTGGGCAAATAGGTCAGCCAGTGAGTAAATAGTACAATAGTAGATTTTCCGACAATGGCGACATTCATCTGGTGGGCTTGTGAATTCCACTAGCATAGATAGGACGGAAAATTGAAGTTCCGAAGGCTCAAGGTTGAACTTTTGAAGGCAGAGGGAGCTCTTAGGATGAAAATGCCGGACGGGTGGACGTATCGAACGCATGCTTTATATTCCAGTGACTGTACAGTATACTCTCTTGGTGCTTACGGTGGGATGCTATCGAGTCCGTAGACGGGAGTTGCTGCTATCTATCACGGATTCCACCCACATAAAGTGCATATACGATAAAGGTCTTCCTCCCATGTCTGCACATCATCTGTTCGTTGAGATTCCGTCCCAGACAGGCTTCAAACCTACAAGGCAAAGTCCGTGACTTCTATCTAGGGCTATTTCAAGAGAGGAGTGGTGGACATAAGATATTTCTGTTTATGATCTATCGTGTCTGGAAATGCATCGGTGTGAGAGATTGAATCGCAAATAGTGAGGATACCGGACAAAAAGAGGAAAACATGGAGGAGTCGAGGCTCAGGTATGATGGAATCACCGGGACGGCGAGAATGAGAATGCCAAGAAAGACAGGAATTCGCTGATTTTCGAAAGCCCCGACCTGCGCTGATCCAAAGTTCGGGGCTTAGCAATGACAAAGACATAATGCGGATACAAGTGGAAGCGGTAACAATGGAAATACGATCACCCTGGCCAAAGCTCGCTCGAGGGCCAAAAAATATGCAAATGCGCAAATGCAATGATATGATGAATGTACAGGTAAGTCGGCCAATATATGCAGAAGATGTTTTGTTTTCGAGAACATTGAAATGGGCACATGATACCGCAATCAAATGACCATCAGAATCATAGACTGAAGATACCGCTCCTCTTCTTTCCATGCGGATACACAATCAGCGCAGAGACAAACAGACCCACTGAGATACCAATGGCCGTTTGAATCATGCCGTAACCCAATCCCAGTAGGTTACTGCCGCTGGTGCTGCTGTTTGTGTTGGTCACATCGCCGCTCTTGACAGCCTCGGAGTATTGCAATCCACTGAGGATCGATCCACTGCTGGCCAGCCCAGATGGGACGAGGGTGAAAATACCCGGAATGATTGCTGCCGCGGCGTGACCGTGCCAGATGCGTGAATAGAGATTCGCCAGCAGGCCAATGGTGAATGCACCAACGGTGTTTGCGACTTGATTTGCGCCCAACTTCTTGGTGGAGAAGTAATTCGTAACGTATCCGCATACACCCATGATGACGGTGACGGGGAGTTGTTTAAATTTGGCTTGATTGATGAGTGCAGCGAAGAGACAGAAGAGAGCGACAAAGGGGAAATGCTGGATGTATTCATTGCCCCATGGGCCGGTGGGATTGGGACAGGTAGAGTCGGCAGTGGCGTTGTTGTCCATGAGGCCGTAGATGGTGGTACCGACGGTGACACCGTAGCCGAGGAACAGAGAATAGATGAGAGTGAAGACCATGCGGATGGATCCGGCATTCATCTGGTGACTTTGCAATTCGAGAGAGGATGAAAGAACGGCAAATCCGGGAAGGATCATAGCGATGGAGGATTGAGCCATGGCGGCGAAACAAAACACTCGCTCGCCGTTGTGACTGATACTTCCAAAGGCGCGGGCGAGAAAGGAGGTGAGGATTGCGGCGGAGACTTCAAGGACGTTGGTGTACGTGGCAGATGAAGGCGCAAGGACATGTTGCATGAATCCGACCAGACAGCCTAGAATGAAGATGATAGGAAGGTCGATGGGCCGGGCAGAGAAGGCGTAGGGCCCCACCGCTACACTGGCCAGGCCTGTGAGGAGAATGAGAATCCAGCGGTTGTATCGAGGTGTACGTTGCATGATTGTATCCAGTTGGCCGGTAGCCTCGTCAACACTGATCACATCGTGCACGACGTTCTTGTAGACATTGTGAGTCTCGGCCAGTCGTGAAAGATCCAGACCCTGCACCACACGGATAATCTTCACCTCGGCGGTGCGAGTTAACGGATCGTCGAATGACATGAACATGCAGCCTGGGATATAAAGGAATTGGGCGTTGACGTCGAGAACATTGGACGTCATCACCATGTACTCCTCCAGACGATGAGTGGGTGCACCATACTTCATCAATGCGCGGCAGAGCTGCATGATGTACTGCTGGCGGGCAAGCATGGCAGCAATGTGGACGGTCAATTTGACTTCCTTTGCATTCTTGCGTTTCTGCTTTCGTCTCTCTTTCGCTGTCATGGGGGGAGGGCCATGAGCGGCTGGAACGCCGACTCGACCCATACCCATGGATGCTGAGATGAGGGATGATGTGTAGTGATGACCCGAAGGTTTCTGGCTCACATTTTCCCTGCTGTTGTTGGCGCTCTTATACCATTTGACCTTTTCTTTCTTTCCCGTCGGAGTTCCAACCGCGGGGGTCGCAGTCCCTGTGTTCGTTCCGGTATTCGTCCATGTAGCCACGCCCGGCATGGGCGTGGCATTGCCCGGCGTCCCTGATCCAGAGTGTCTGTACGGGAGAGTCTCCGTCTCGGGGTCCGAGGCGGCTGCCGTGGTGGCCACACTCATACGACTTGCCGATTCCATGTTGTTGGCATACACACGGAGGAGATGTGACAAGAGGCCCCCATTGAGCGGCGTGGATGCACCGCTCTCGCCCGGCGTCATCGCCCCTGGGGTGGTTGCGCCCGATTGCCCCTCACCCGTATCAGAACCTAGAACACCGCTCGACTGTCGCCGATGATGTCGAAGTCCCAATTGTCGAAGCAGATGCTGCGCTTGTGAGTTGTGGTCGGTCCCCATCAACCGCTGTTCTTCATCCGCCGCCATGCGCGCTTCGTGGCTTTTGATGTCGTCGGTGGCACCATAGTATTCCGGACCCATGCTGGCCGCCAGGTCGTCCGAGTCTCGTTCATGTGGTCGACCGAGTGCCTGGGCTACTGTGCCCGCCCGTTCGCGAATGCGCTGACTGACTGTCTTCCACCGGCTGGGAGCGGATTTGGTGCTGTCTTTTCCAATCACATCGTCCTCGGCGTTGGCGGTTGCGGCAGGACGGGGACTCTTCGGTTGACCTGCATCGGGCTTGGGCTTGGGCTCTGGGTGATGCTCTGGATGATGCTCTGAGTGATGCTCTGAGTGATGCTCTTCCTCCAATCTTGGCGTTTGGGACCCTGAACCTTGACTAGACCGAAGGTTAGGCGTCTCCGGGTTCTTCTCATCAAAATATGACATTCGGGTTGAATCGGTGGCGGCAAGAAACAAATCCTGCCGGAAGCAAGCGGAGATATGAAACGAGAGTATGTCAGTGGGAGGTGAACCCGCGATGGCTCTGTTGAATCGACCGTGATGAGGCAGAAATGTGCGCAGGACTGCTTGAAGACGTTGCAGACCCAGTGCCAAGAATGATGGCGAAGGTGGAAAATCTGGGGAGGGTAAAAGAAAGGGGAAGCAAAAGCCACGCGGAGCCGATGCTTTCTTTGTATGTAGTATGTACAGTATGCACTATGCACTATGCACTATGCAGCAAAGTAACGAGGATAGCCGACAGAGGGCCTACAGAGGAGAGAAAGTGGGGTGGGATTGATTAAAATTGTCCACTCAGACTGGCCACGCGTGGAGCAGATGGGAATTTCGAACCGGCCGTGGTGGATCCCCCCGACGAGTCATGTCGGGTGAATTGGTTGCCGTCGAGCCGAGAACGTCTGGGCCGCGTCAGAGAAGGAGGAGAAGAGTGTACCCTGTCGGCCTTGACCATCCGAGTCATTTTCACAATGAGCGATGGGTGTATCACTCATCGTTTCAGTCATTTGCAGCCGACGGTCACTCAAGTGACAGTTGCGTTGACAAGCTATCTAGAAATGTTGTCTCACTAGCCTGATAGTAACCTATGGCTACATACATCCGGACCAGACTGGATGTGCCACTGGGACAGGCGCATTGGAACAAGGGGACACCAAGCCATCGGGTCGACCACCTCATGGGTCTCCCCCCCATCATTTGGAATGATACCAAAAGGACGAGCACGCTGGTGGAATCACACCTGTAGACATGATACGTCACGCGTGTCTGTGGTAGAGCCATGGGTAAAGACTTGGGTTATGCGTCCGAAAAGTTAAACCGTCAACAACAGCAAATCCAACGAACTTTGGATAAAAACAAGCTTTTGTCATTTGATCGCCGGGCGTCAAAGTGACGCTAGTCCGGCACTATCTAGTATCTACACCGCGGAGAAATGATGTGGCGTGGAACATAACTTTATACAGATTCTCACAGTGATCGAGGGTATCCGATTTCGCCGCGGACCGGACTCGTCGTCAATAGATGCACAGTCAGTGTGTTCATACAGGATCTACTGGTTGTGCGGACCTTTCCCATTACCATGATGATTCTACTTCGTCATCCCTCACCGCCCCATGTCGCTCCCTCCACATGGGTCAATCAGAATGCTGGCCGACGACATCTGATACGCGATCAGCATGATGCAAGGCCCGCAGATGATCTGGCACTTGAGCAATTCAGACCAGTCACCTTGGAAGCATGACCAGCAAATAATATGTGTCAGCCAAGGGCTTGCCCTGGAGTCGCGTATCTAGCAGCACAGCAAGGACCGCACTGGAAATGCCTCGAGCAAAGTTGTTTCACGCCCTGGATCAGACCGAAGAGTTTGTAACTTTCCCAAAATAGAGGCCGACTATTCGCGGCACTTGAAATTCTCAGCAGTTACGCCGGAGAACCTCCTTGGTTGGTTGCTTGTTCCCGTCTTTGCTCTTGCGCCTAACGGGAACAATTCTTCGCGTGGCTTGCTCGGTCCGATCATGTGACGTTCTAGAGCCCGCGTTGCACGTTTCACCTGACCATTTGGCTTGCTTGTCTGGGCACGTGTGCTGCTAATTTTAGATTGTTCGGTCCATCGCAGGGGCGTGTAGAGCACATAGCAGGTCGATCAGGGTCATGAACCTGCCTCTGAACCTGCCCTCAAAAGGCACCTTTCCTGACAAAGCGGAGTGATGGCCTACTGGACTTGCCACTTTTTGAAATGCCGAGCCGGACAACATCGAATGCCAAGCATTATCTTAATTCCTAACGGCTGGTAGAAACCGGGCCGAGGCTTTGCGATCCACTCTCTATATTCAAGCCCAGACCAGTGGAGAGATCACGAGATAATCGATGATGGCATGTGCTGTAAATAAATCAGAGCCACTCTGTTGTAATCACTCATCTGACGCACTTAGTACATTGGATGAACTCTTATGATTAACCCCAGCGAACTTGGTTGAAAAGAGGCATCGGCTGAGACGCAAGTCCGATAAATGCAAGCTTTGAATTCAACAAGAAATTGACTATGCAACCCGTATAGAGCCCGACCGAGTCTCGAGACACGTATGAGTGAACAGCATCTGAACTTACCTGAGGTCTCCAACTTGAGGTTGAGCAATGAGGAGTTCTAGCCTAGCCAGACAAAAGGAGAAGTCCGCCAATTGATGACTTATAATACAGTCTCATCCGCTTGAATTCTCTCAAAAACCCTGATACAGCTATTCCAAGTCCCGTAGGAAATCTCGCGGCCTCGCCACCCACTCATCTAACACGAAGTTGTATTTCTCTCGTGATTGAAATTAGAAGAGGATAGACCGATAGAGTTTGCGGGTAGGGTAACTGTGAAGAAAAAGAGAATCAATGCGAGGACCGAGCTGAATACCTGATCGCTTTCAGTATTCGACGATAGCTAGAATATACCAGAACCTGAAGGCTTCGACACCCACAAAACCACAGCAGTATAAGGCCTCAGATCGAGAAGAAGTAGATATTGACTGTGACCCGTGAAATAACAAGGCCGGCATCACAGGGCAGCAAGTCACCGCATGAGTGGAAGCCAGTAGCTATCAAGGTGCCGCTGTATTTATCGGTTTGACTCCAGCTGATATTACTTGAGAGATCATGGGATGCCGGTGTAGGACTAGGACAGAACTCTGGGCAAATTGTATATTTCCTTCGAGCCGTCATTGCTTTCTGTAAAAGGATCAAGAAGCAATGTGAAACAAACAGCATTATTTAATCATATTCTCGCAGTGTATTTATCTTTTCTATTGAACGAGATTCTCCTCCGGTCTCCAGTCCAATAAGTCTCGATAAAATCGACCTTGATTCAATAATAATCGACGTGATCACCTGAAATTCGGTCACTGGGCATAGACAAGTAAGAAGGGTACCTTGCCAGACTCGAAATAGCTACTTTACTGAAAGTATGTATCACTTTGAAGAGCGGATAATTATATGTGCATTGGAAATAGATCCAAAGTGAACTAGAGATTTGGCTTCCCTCTTTTTTTGAGCATCTTATTCTAACAGACCAGCGCCGGCCATGGTAAGGACGTAAGGTTAATTAAGATATTTCACCATTAGCAATATTCCTGTCTCTGTCTTCCCATCATTTCTTCAGTCGGCTGTAGTCTGTACCACTAGTCATGGCCGCCTTTCAACACATTCAAATGAGTAATGTCTGTGGAGTGAGGTCATTCTATCTTCATCCCTGCTGTTAGAAGGGTATCTTTTTAGACACTTCTCGCTCGCATTGGAAATCTTATTGGCATAAATAATATACTAAGTATACAGTGTGATTTAATCTTATTCATTTTGAAAAAGATGCGGGAGATATAAAGCCATCAATTGTACCACTTACATCAAGAACCTCATCCATTCATCAAAAGCCTTGGTGGCTTATACGCATTCCATCACACCTCATGCCCCAAAATTCTCCGCTCCAACAAGGTTAGGTTGTCCAACTATTTCGTTCAATGAGTACCTAGTCTGTACGGCTGTTCAGTATTCTGCTCAACGACCTCTTCAATTCTATCAAATCTCTACGCGGGTGAAGTTGGATATCCAATGTCCAGCTATTAGCGGGATTTCACAGGCGGATCAGCAGGCTAGATGCTTCGTTGCTTCTACGAATTCGTTTCCCGTACTTACTTGAAGTAAGCGTTGGAATTGTAGAACCTTTGCTCTCGAGATCATCATATGTCAAGGCGTACTCGAGAAATAAAGGGCTCTCTCATTCGTATAAAACGATAATATGCAGAAGCCATAGACAAAGGCTTTAGACTGTTGGAAGTTACCGTACCGAGAAAAGAGGGACTGGGTATGCGAGTTCGAAGGTAGTAGATAAAGGCCTCGATAATTAGACTGATGTAAAGAGCTAAGTCTCCTGAAACTTGGAGGACTGCCTACATTAGCCACTCTCGCTTAAGTCTCACTGGGATGGTGGCAGTGTCCACTCTATGGCTCCTTCAAGGTTGGTGTTTGTATGGCATGTGATACTGCCGTCTCACCGCAGTTCGTGACTCGGTGGTAGTTGAGATAGAATTTCTCCTCGCTGGTTAATCTTATACTTAACGCTCTAACACCATTATACCGCTGTACCTAGTACCTAGTACCTACCCCTATGACTGTATTCCATCATTTGGCACTTTCAAACACAGGTCCACTACAACGGTACAACCCTGTTAGGTTGAATAGGTTCTAGTGCAAAGTTACGTCAATTACCTATGCTGCAAGGCAGTTTCTCTCCCGGTCTCCAAAGCAGAGCATTTAAGATTGATCTCGGCCCTGATGTCGACCATCCAAGCCTATAGACGATAGTCATTCGCCACCTGTATTGTATGTCTGATCTTGTGCATGACTTTGGCTATGGCCGTTTTCCGGGCATCTGTCAACCTTCAAGTTACCTGGTACCTTAGTATTAGTAAGGTAGACATGTACGCATGGGCCATCAAGGCTGTCACATGTATCTGATCTGACACGCCTGGGATTCTCCGCCGTCTTCCTGGGCATTGTGCTTGGCGGTGGTCGTGCGCATAACTCGGTAAGCAGTGGCAGTACCTACTAGTTACCTAGTAAGTTACCTACTACCTAGGTAGCAAGGATGCCAAGTACTACCTTGGGTAGTGGTTACTCGGTAGCAGTGCCAGTAACAGACTTGACTGAATAGCTGTATATAGGTACCTAGGCCGGCAATTACTTACAGTGCTAGGTTCGTTTCCTGTCGGTCGTATTTTATGGATGCCGAGGATGGATTTCTTGGTTTTGGGCGCGGATGGCCCTTACGTTGGCGGTGGAGTCTTGGGTGGATCTATCTTGATTATAGAGGTAGTTGAATAGGCCCCGGATGGAGGACTTTTGATGATGAGGTATGATAATGATTATGACCAGAGTCATTGTGAGCAGTTGAGCACAAGTGTTGCTAGTGCTATTGAGTACAGTACTACAGTTACTGTGTTGATACGTGTGCGTGAGAGTAGAGCGGGGAAATACGTCTGTCAAACTTGACAGGAGCGCAGTCGTGCACTGGTGTAGTACCACAGTGGGGCGAGATGTAGCGGGACGGGAAGTTCCTGAGTAGTCGACCTACTTGAAGACCGAAATAGCTTACGAGCATCTCCCGTCTTAGGCCTGTGTGTCGGGTCTCGTGATGGCGTAGAAGAGCTGGAGGCCTTGTATGATACAGAAAGATCTATGGAAAGGTCTTGAAAGAAGAGCGTTGGGTTGATCAGTAGTGAATTATATGTACTGTAGTCTGTAAATCCATTGCACATGACTTCATGAAGTTCATGCCATGCCTTCCGGGCCAACTTGATCTAAGCGGATCCACTCCCCAGTCCCACCGAGTCGATCCGTCATGACTTGGAACTTGCAAGTACTTGCGCGTTCAGGTCAAAGGTGGTGCCGGTCTACCTAGTACCTACAGTCTCGTAGTCTGGCACGACCAACACGGTCCGGTTGGGTAGCTAGTAGCTACTAGATACTGCTAGCAGCCACTGCTATTAGCCACTAGCCACACGTACTATACTGCAGGACGCACCATTCCGTGGACCGTGATCAAGTATGACTTTTCATCCTTGGAGTGACTTTAACCCCCCCCCCTCCCCCCAGGCCATGAATCTCCTCCGAGTCCCCGAGCTTGAATCTGCCGTTTCGAGCGGGCCATGCCAAGATTTCACCATCACACCGATAGACCGATCAACATCGCTGCCTAAATCCGATCCATCTGGATCCGCTCCTGCGGGATTTTGTGAAACCCGTCTCAGTCAGGTGTGAGGGAGTTACTGTGCGTCCACTGTCCACTCGTCAAATCCCCGAGGCTCCGAGGTACGCGTCCGGACGTGGTGGACTTGTTGCCAAGGAAAGACGCTTGGTGGGTTCCCGGTTCCCCTCCTCAGGCGTTGGCATGGAAGCATGTATGGACGGGGTGATGGACATTGTTCAATATGCATACCTTAGTCTGTACCAGGTCACTTATGATCATGATGGATATGATAAATTAAAGAGGGCTCCAAACCTAATCCTCCAAATACTCACTACCTGTACATTTACCCAGGCCCAAGGCCGAACTTGACTCGCTCACTAGTATCATGAGGGACCTGAGCGAATCAGCAAAGTACTCCCTAGTTCCTAGTCCTACTAACTTAGTCGAACATACATGATTCACTAGTAGTGAATCACTACCAGTTAGTCACTAGGTAGTTACCTATGACTTTTTACTTCTACTCCTCCCTCACTTTCGTACCCTCCCACTTTCGCCCACTTTGGCCCCCCGGCGCTTGGTCCAAGCTGAACTCCGCACTGCGCCACACTTGGTCTGGTCCCCCCTCGGCTCCACTCTGTACCCAGGTTTTGGTCCGTGGCTGGCAAGGTGGGAGGAGACGACGACTGCTGCACGGCATAGCACCCGGAAAGTCAAACAGCTTGGAATTGATCCGAGATCCACCGTCAAACGAGAGGCAGAGAGCGAAGGAGGGAGAGAGAGAGAGATGACGATCGAGGAATTCCATGTGATGTAACGACTCACGAGTACCGACTCGACCGAGTCCGGTGGAGACCCTTACTTCAGCGGTGTCCCAACTACAAGGGAATTGCATTTCATGAGGATGCTGGACGGCGTGATTCACTTTGCAAAACAACATACTATCAATCAGGTCCCAATTGTCCACGTCCTCTCTCCGTCTCGGTGACTAGTCCCGTACTGCACTACGGTTAGTGTTCACTCTTTCTTCCGGGATTGGTTGCACGGACATTCCACACTGCACGACTCGTGCCAATGTGATGAGGACGAGGTCTCTCATTGCACACTCGCAGTACTAACCATGTAGGCGTGTACTAACTTACTGTTACTAGTCCTCATCCGATAGTATCTCGACGAGAAGCGGTCCAAACACATCCGCACAGAGAGAAGCGAGCCGCTCAGCAAAGCCGCTTCTCCTCCCTCCATTAGCTTTGTCGCTGCCTCTCCCTCTTGTTTCTTTCTTCCCCTCCACGCTAGTCAAGGGGCACGGCTGCATCTCCCCCGTGCCTTTCCAGCCGCGAAGCAGCCAAGACGACAGCTCCGCCTAGACCGGTCCAACAGTCCTGAGTCCAGGAGTCCAGTGGGTGATGATCCCCGACTGACCGTTCCGCAGTGATTCGATCCTCGTCTGCATGTGGTGGGGAAAGGGACGGTTGTACTGTAGTCTAGTAGTCTACTAGTCTGTACCTTGGTCGGCTGCCCCTCTTTTTTAATTTCCAATTCGATTTGATTTCGGTCTTTTCCCCGGTCGGGAGCTCCTCGACTCCAGTTGCCAAGCTACTGAGCTGACGGAAACGGAGGAGGAGACTGTGTCACGGTACAACAGTACCAACTTACCCAGGTCGGGACTACCTTACCTAGGTAGGTACCTAGGTGAAGAAGAGGGTCAAAGAGTGATCGAGCAAGGTACCCGGTAGTCTGGCCTGCTATCGTCGCGGGCTCGGGAGGAACGGTGCATGTCACGGTGGAAGGTTGGACCCCGTAAATAGTAGCTGCGTGCCCCCCTCCAGCACCACGAAGACTTGACACCAACTCCACGGATACCTCGCAAGTTCCCTTTCAGTAGAGAGCACAGTAGTAGTAGTACTCTGTACTCTGTAGGAGGCTAGGAGCACTACCAATACCGAGTACCGACTACACGGACTGACAGTACTCCATCACTACAGTACTAGTCGGCACGCTCTCCCACTCTTCGTGGTCTTCTTCATTCTTGATTCCAACCTCTGCCTTTCCTCGCTCTACTCAACTCTGAGGCGGAGTTCGGCCGTGAGACTCTTCTACAGATGATTCCGAGGAACAATCAATAACCCTACCTCCTGCCTCCTGCCTTCCGTTGTCAAACGGCAAACAATTACCTACTCCCTCCCCTTCTCGAGTGAAGCTGAAGCTTCACCCTCTCTACTGAGCCTACGTGACCAGCACCACCTCCAAGCTCCCAGCTCTAAGCTCCCACGATTCCCCCCCCCCTCCACAAACTTGTTCTCCACCATGCCGACGGCGCTTCAACCCCCCGATCATCCGATCGCCCTGCGTCGCACGCATCTCATCGCACCCGGCCCAGATCGCCTCACCAACACTCCCACCACCCTCACCATCACCCGCACCAACGCCCTCTCCGGCCGCGGCTTCATCATCCACCACCTCCGCATGCACGAGCCCTACGACAGCCCCACCCGCCGCGCGCTCCTCTACACCGTCACCGGCAAATTCTGGAGTGGCACCCAGGCGCGGGAGATTCGAGACGCCGCCGGTCGACCACTGCTCGAATTGCGGCGCAACTGGTGGCAGCGCGAATGGAGTGTCAAACGCGCGGGCGCCGGTGCGGGCAGTCTGGGGGGAGGCGGAGGCGGAGGTGGGGGTGGGAATCACAGCGAAGAGCTGATGGGCGCGGAGATGCGCTGGAGTACCGGGTCCAAGACGAAAATGGCGGTTCGCGTGAAGAATGCGTTGTTAACTGGCGCCGGCCCTGGACGACGGGGAGGAGCAGGAGCAGGAGGTGGTGGTGGCGGCGTCTATGGCGATTATCCTCCCGATGAAGAATTCCTCCGCAGCGAGTATTACCCATCGTATAACCACACGCGCACCGGGGGTCGAGGCGGGGCTCGCCGATCCCAGTATCATCAATATCGCCGATGGGCGTCCCCGCCCCCACCGTACACCGCGACAGCCACCTCCAACCCGACATCCAACCCGGGCGTGTCCAGCGCCAATCACTCGATTCGTCGGCGGCACTCCACCGACACGGTCAGCTCAAGGAGTGTCCATCTACCCTCGTACGCGTCTGCGCATCGACGGTCCACGCATTCATTGCGCGAGTTGCTCGAAGCCGTCGAACCGCCGGCGGAACCCGCCCCGGCGACGAGTTTTGCATACTCCTTCCCTCCCGCGAGACGGTATTCCGAGGCTGCCGTGGGTGAACATGTGGATCTGCGGGTGATCCAGATGAGTACCACGGTGGCGGCCGTGATGATGGGCGAGAAGAAGATTGTGTCGATTCGACGGGAAAAGAAGATGGATTTCAAGTTGGGAGGGTTGATGGATCGGTGGGAGGTGGGCATTGCCGAGGGAGTAGATTTGTTATTGGTAAGTGAATACTCGTGCAAGAAGGCACCCAGGCTTGTCTCAAACAGGGCGCTCGCTGACAGTTGCCCGTGTTGCTGCATTGACAGGCCGTCAGCATCGTATTGATCATGGCCGAATTTGTCCGACATGACTACCGCGTGCGAATCAAATAGCACATGGAACAGCACCACAGATGACAGCACCACAGATGACAGCACCCCAGTGACAGCACCACAGTTGGTCAATCTCGAGCTTGTACTAGTCTGACTGTACGATCCTGAACTCGCTCCAACAGACAATGTCCAGCGGCCACTGGCGACACATGCCTCGAAACAAATCCTCCGCCAATTCAAAGCCCTTCTCCAACCCGACAGAACAAAGAAGAATGTCCAAGCAATGTCTGCCTCCTACATTTATTGTTTTTCCGCATATTAGCTCGCATTTGCAGCATTTCAACCCATCATTGTCTTCCCAATCAGCCCTCGTCGCATATATTCTTGCCTCGATATATCAACCCCCCCCCCTCAGGGACATTGTCTCGCTTCGTTTCTACATCAGCCTTCTCCTCTCTTTTGATTTTCCTGTTTGACTGCTACCTAGCATTTGGTAACGACTTCAATGATTCCATGACCAGCCACTGCTTCGCCTCCAGTGTTGCTTTCTTTTTCCCGCCCTTCGCTTGACGCCGTGTCGTGTATCTCTCCTCTCCTCTTATCCCGTCTGAACGTTCCTAGCTTTACATCCTCCCTTTCCATCCTCCCGCCACCAATGAATCTCGTGGCAACCACATTAGATATACACCCGCCCGTGACCATCCACATCTCCGTCTAGCCTTTTATGCCTCGGTAAACACAAGGAGGCTATTCTCCTGCTCTGCCCGCGGACAGGTATGAAAGTATACAAGAATAAGCATGGCAGTATGGCAGTATGGTAGTATGGCACTATGCACGTTGTCTCTGTTCAGCTCTCCGCCTCTCAATATGAAACGATCAGCTACGTCTGACTCTACATTCTCCAATCATCTGGTGTAGTGCGTGTTTCTCGCCAGAAGACGATTTCTTAGTCAGGGACCGGGAGACGGGAGACGGCGGGGGGGCTTACTCTCGGAATATACTCTGTACTCTGCAGAACTACCAAAGGTCATGTGCCTAGGTGCCTAGGTCGAAAGATGCAAGAATTCAGTGGAGGGAACTCTATTATATTGAAGCCGGTGGACAGATCTCAGAAAGGTACGACGCGTGGGCACGGGTACTAGGGCTGTGCTGTGCTGTGCGTTATTTGAGGGGGGATAACCTGGGTCTAAAAACGTCTTGATTCAAGGAAGACGATATCTACGTCCGGGCACCAGCTCGGACTCGGCGCCCTGCTAGGACGGGACATGACCGGCTCTCGAATCTTTCTATTCTATTCACTTGCGTAGTAGACTAGACTCGGTAGTCAGCAACTAGTAATTAGTACTAGTCCGTAGTCGGTAGTACTAGTTGGTATACCAAGACATCGAAATAAAACATCTCAGCCCGAGCCCATCCACGCCAAATCTCCCCGTCTTCAAATCCCGAGACTGTCTGTCCATCTAGATCTGGGAAGAAAAAAAAAGGAGGTGTTCGCGTTCCACGCTCACGCTCACGCTCACGCTCAGGGCATATACACCGCGTTTTCCTCCCCATGGACCATAAAATCCAAATCAGTCAGATTCCACAACTCTTCAAAGTCGAAGCCGGAGAAGAATGCTGTTGCTGTTGCTGTTGCCTGGGTTGAATTGGCGATGGCGGTCTGTGCATGTAGGCCATGTACTGATTCTTGGCTGTGGCCGTTGTCTCTCGTTGCTGGGTTGGGGTGAGAGGGACGAGGGAGTGTGTTGCTGCTTGGGTTGGGAGCGGGAGCGGGACCACTGAGGCTGGCGCTGACGCTGGCACTGACGCTGACGCTGTTATTGCCGGCACTGGCGTTGGCGGTGGAGTCTCGGAGTATACTAGTAGTATGTGTTCCTTGTTCGCCATGTCCATCTCCATGTTCACATTCGGCTCTACCACCCCCCAAACCAACTCTCCCCACCCTCTCCCTCAACAATCTACACGTCCTCGTAAACTCCCCGCCAAACCCCCTCGCCGCAAACCAGCCCTCCACAAACTCCGTCGCCGACGCCAAAAGCTCCACGTCAGATCGTACAAGCCTACTGCGCGGCTGTCGCAGGACGACGAGCGCCAAGATCACGGCGGCCAGATAAGTCGGGGAGACGGAGAGAAGGGTGGATCTGTAATTGTGGCTGTGGCTGTGGTTTTGATCGAGGTTATTGTCCTCGAGGTGTAGGGACTGGGTGATTATTGAGCGGGCGGCGTGGGCGCAGGTTGTGGCGCCGGTGTGGAGGCGCGAGAGGATCGGGGTGGTGTGGATGTGGGTGGTGATTTCGCGGGTTATGCTGGGTTGGGGGAAGAGGACGGAGACGCGGAGGATGCTGAGTTGGGCCTGCGAGGGCAGTAGAACAGGGGTTAGGATAGTGTTCTAGGCTGCGGGTGTGCATGATGGAGCGAGTTATTGGGGAGGGGGTGGAAGTGTGCTGTGGACCTACATGGTAGTATTGCTGAGATAAAAATGTGGCAAGGATGTGGTGGTTTGATCCGACAGCGTCGATGAGTGCTCGTTGTGGTCTCATATCTGATGGCAGGGAATTCTCCCACTGCGATAGTTCCAGATCAAGCTGAGCCACTGCACCCAGCATCTCTGCTGAACCGCCCATGAATTTGTGCGCGTAGAGACGGTGCGAGATGTTCCCCATGAGTGTAGCAAGGCCGATCCAGGCACGGAAATACCTCGTCGATCGAGCCGAGTCCAGATGCGACTCCGACTCCAAATCCGACTCCAGCTCATCGCCAAATGTGACTCTTAGCGAGTCGTAGCTTCGATCGATGATAGACGGCCGTCCGCATTCAAGTTGCATGAGCTTCTCCAAGCCGAATAACGCCCACCACAGTCGTTCCCGTAGACCCTCCGCACCAGGGCCAAGAATGTAGTCTTCGCCCGATTCATGTCTCTTTGCTGATTTGTGGAGACCGATCGATTGGGCTATACGGATGGCTTGGCCGAGGATGTGCCAGGCTTGTCCGTCCTTGGCTACAGAACGAAGTGCAAGGGCAAGGAGGAAGAGCGCTTGGACGCTGGATGAGTATGGCGTGGCGGTCAGATGGCCATGAAGACTGTGGCTTGCCGTTAGGTATTCCAAGCTGGAGGTTGGATTGTCTGACGTTTCGCTGATACCGAGAGACACGATTGCGTACATGGAGACGAGGGTGGGAATCTCTGATAGCGATATATCCTCAGGCCATGTGTGGCCCGGCGCTTGCATGTGATAGATGGTGTTCACGTCTATTTCGAGCTCTGCACGGTCGATGATCGGATGTATTGGCCAGATGTTGGCGAAAAATACATCCAGATAGGTTGAAAATATCCTTCGATCCGGAAGAAGAGGCATTTTGGGAAAGACCGGCATTGGGAACTCCTCCGTATGTAACATTCCATGCTTGAAAATAGGTGGATCATGACGGAACCCAAGCTGTGTGAGATGAAGATCCACGAAATTGAAGAGACATTGAACGCTACTAGCGCCGAGATGCTAAATCGGCCTCAGCTTAGACCGTGCACTGGAAAGGTATGCGTAGTGGAAACACAACGAGTATGTTCGGAGTCGGGTTGGAAAAAACCTACTTTTGTTCGTGGTCTGCTCACTTCTTCAGCATGATCAACTTCTTCTGTAGCCTGCACCTCTTCAGAGTCTGGACGCTGCGCCTCTCCCCCTGCTCGAGCGCCATCCGCGCCGTCTTGACCATGCGTCTCCTCATATGCTCGGCTCTGCCACGAGTAGTGATCTTCTCCCAGCCGTTCACTCTGAGTAGTTCGCCATGACGAGTTCGCAGGACTCACGGTCGAACCATTCGACCCATTCACAGCAGACTTCATCGACCGAGCCTCGACACTCGGCGAAACATGATGATCAACCGATATGATACTTGGTGAAACCCCCAACTCAGCTCCAAACACCACCGGCTCCGGCACAGCGGCTGACCCTGACCCCGACATCACCTCCTGAACATGCACCGGCGCTGCATGATTCAGAACCGAATTGATCGAGTTCACCGGCACAAACCCCCGGCCCGGATTAGGATTTGTAGGATTTGAATTCGAATCCACAATCTGCCGAGCATGCCTCTCCGCCGCAGCAGGCGACAACCCCCTGTCAGACTTTCCCCGAAATCTTTTGCTACGAGCACACGCAGCCCGCCGACGCACAGCAGGGTGACTACCACCCGGCTTTCTCAAGTCCGAGGTTTCGCACACATCGCCCCGCACGCTGCAATTCCGACACTTGGGAAGCTGTGCATCGCATCGGACCTTGCGTTTGCGACATTGGTAACACGCGAGAGCGAGCCGAATCGGCTTACTCGGTGGGGTGATGGAGTCGTTGATACCGGTGCCCTGTGTTTCGCTGGCGTGAGCTTGTGTCTCGCTTGGTAGAGCGAATGGTTGGCGGTGGTCCTTCAGGGGATCAGACATGTCACTTTGGTCACTTGGACCGAAGCCGTTCTGTTTTGGTAACTTGTAGTTTGGTCTGTGGATGAGCACCAACCGAGCTCGGACTCTCGGGTGGAGGTCGCAATAAGTGGTTGATCTTCCCCTCTCGGCTGGAGGTGACAGTCATCTGTGCCGATGTGGTCGCAAATGCAGGTCGCCGCAGCCGTCGCACGTCAACCCGCACTGCAGGAGTGCACAGTCCATTCTTCACAATCCACCATCGCAGCTGAAGTAGACTGAAAACCGGGGAAGGGGTCCGTGCTCTCAGTGCAGACTCTCTGCAGTACTGAGTCTCTGAGTCTACCGTATGCAATCTTAAGCTTACGTCTCTACAATACCCTCGATCAAGCTCAGCCAAGATTTCGGGTGTAGAGTTAGATACTATTATACCCGAAGCTTTATCACAGGACTCTCCGATTGCTATATGCGCGGGACTATAGGCCTCTTCCCATCCTGATTACCATTCACAACCGACCCCTCAGACATAGAAGCCTGTTAGCCGGTAGCCAGAAGAATGAATTTGATCCCATCCTCCACCAGTTTAATGGGAGACAGCGTTCAGCCACCTTGATTCCAGCACAAAATGGGGAAAAAAAACTCAAGACTCAAAAAGAAGATGCTCACTGCCAGATTTGAACTAGCGACCTCGTGATTACTAGTCACGCGCTCTACCAACTGAGCTAAGCGAGCGACTTAGTCATCAAGTAACGACGGAGTGTGATCTAAGATACTGAAACACAATGCGTTGATCCGAATTGAAGTACCTCACTGCGCTATGCCGCATGCGCTGGCCTCGAACCGAATCTTATGGGCGCACTTTGACTTGAGATTGAAGTCGTCTCATCCTCCGGAGCTATACCCTACTTGAGCTTGGCTTTTATTGATGGATGAGAGTATCCCTAAATTCTGAATGCCACATAAATGGACAGAGTGTGACTGTGTGAGACGCTTCGTGAAGGATGACTGTAGCTATGTGGCAAGCAGTTAATGCCCTGGAAGGAAGTCAAGTGATTTCCTTCAGTGCAACATATCATCTCTTGGAAGAGGATCTATCATCCGGCCAAGGTTGAGATTTGCACCGGGGAGGTGGGTCAATCACACGACAGCACAACTCATGCGATCTCAGAGTGAACTCAAACAGATACGGATGGTTATCAAAGCGCAACAGCCGTTTTGACTAGTCTATCATAGTATTTCACATTCGTCATTCTCATCCTCATCCATCTCCTCACTCAACTGGGACAAAAGGCAAAATCACCTTGCTCGGGTATTCTCCACCGAAATGAATCACATGCTCGCCCTTGTTCTTCTCATGATCCGGTCGAGGCTTGCTGAAAGCAGCCACCTCCGTAAAACCTGGGAATTGACCCAGTATGTCCACCTGAATACTCTCGCCTTCGTCATAGTCCACACCCATGGCCCAGATACCAATCTCCAACTTGACAATCTCCCCTCTAGGAATCTTCTGAACCTCGTCATGGGGATGGAAAGGGAATTGAGGATGCAGGGACCGAGATGAGTCGATCTTTCGCTGAGAAGCACGAAGGATACCGATAGATCCGTTGTGCAGAGTAAGACTGGCACGGTCTTTCTCGGCCATGTCATCAATCGACTTGACGGGTGCACGGCTAAAGGGGAATTGAAGCTGAGAGAGCTCCTTGCCATCTTTATCCAGTTTCCGCAGTTGGATGAAGACGATCATGTCATCTAGGGCTTCGCAGCTCATGTAGAGCTCGGCTTTAGGAAGACCGATGAGACGTGCCTTCTGGTTAAAAGTGTACTTGAACTTGGAGATGGACCATCGGTCTTCTGAGTTGTGAACGGATGTGCTCTTCTCACGAGGTAGCGCGTCGGACAGAGTGCCGTTTGGTGCAAGGTAGAGTGTGCGGTAGTCGGTGTTGGGAACGGGGAAGTCCGGGAGGATAATGTCGTGGTTGACATCTCGGTCGCCAAAGGGAAGAGTGGCCCACCGGACTTTGGGCGTCTTCTCCCAGTCGTTGTCAATTCCCTTGAGATATTTGTCGAAGAATTTCTTTGTTTGAATTCTCGTCAGCATTGAGAGACCATATATCACGTGTGGGAGGAGTGTGAATCTCACCTTCAACTCATTATAACTCTCGGGCACCGAATACAATTCAAACCACTCCTGGTATCCGCTCCATTTAATCCACTTCTTGTCCGTGTTGGCCTCCATCCACCCTCGAACCGCACCCATGGTGTGAATCTGACTAAAATCAGACCCGGTGATGAAGCACGGGATATTGACCTTCTTCATATCCACGCGCTTGTCATCCCAGTAAATATTCGCCTGCGGTTTGCGACGGTACATTTCCGCAAAGTCTTCCACTCCATGGTGACCCTTGATGACCAAAGTCGTGATCAAATCGTAGTTACTCATGTTGAACCAGCCCCCGCGACAGAATTGTTCACGGAAAATATCCCCCGAACCCTCCCAGGGCGCAATGGCCTTGAGTGATGGCGGGTTCTGAGCAGCGGCATGCCACTGCATAATAGCGAGGTAGGAATTGCCGGCCATACCGACGTTGCCATTACACCAGCCCATCTTGGCAAGAGCTTCAATCACGTCATGCGCATCCTCAGCTTCCTGTAATCCCATGCATGGAGTGTCGCCGTCGCTGTTCCCGGCTCCGCGCGAATCGACACTGGCAATGGCATATCCGCGCGCCACCCACCACGCTGGATCCAACCCTTCGAACTTTTCCAAGCCGCTCACTTCGTCTCGCTTCATACAGCAGGCCCATGTGCAGACTTCGAAGATCATGTCTAGACAGGAGTACTTTTTGCCGTATGGCGACCAGGAAACAATGACGGGGACTTTCTCCTCGGTTGTTGGCCGGTAGATATCGGCATACAAGCGGCAGCCATCGCGGACGACGATTTCCACATCGTGGTCAATGCGAATGTCCGAGTCGAGTGTCCTCGCATTAAAGGGTGCTGATCCCTTTGCTAGCACCTCTGACTTGCCGGGCGTTGGCTCGACATAGCCATTGACGCCCACCTCGGGCTTATTGAGGGGTTTGTAAGCGACTTGGTAAGGGATAGGCATGGCAGGAGAATGGGATGCTTGAAGAATAGAGTATGTTGGTGAAACAAAATTCAAAGAGCTCGGAGGAATTGAATCATGTTAAATTGTTCCGATCTCTGCAGTATTATCGCAATCGCAAAGCACAGGAAACACCACCTCGGTCCGGGAAATGGACACAAGTGGTCTGTAGTCGGGTCGCTCATCTCCTTCGCGATTGCTAATTTTCCAGCCCATGTTGGCCAAAGTGATTGTAGAAAGAGTGGGGTTTGTTTTCATTGCGGGCGGAGTTGTCATGGCGGCTTCCCCACGGGGAAGATGTGCCGAGCTCGGCTGAGGCCTACTCGGTTGGCGCATCTCGGTTCGTGCAGCTCCGCCCACATAGCTCGGCTGGTTCTGCCTTTGCTCTTTCTCTCACTCTCCTAAGTGGAGGGCAGGGAACATAGCTTTTGACTGGCACCCCCACTACGTCCCGTGAAGCACACGGCTTGAATTTGAGTTCGCCAGTGCAGCATGCCTGTCGGGCGGGGCTTGCATCATGCACGTTGGCGGGTCTTCCTTTGCTGGTTTGCCGGGAGCTCAAGCCCATCGCAGCTCGAATTGCCCGGAAGATGTGGGGGATCCGCGACTGGAACAAATCCAGACAGCCGAGTTTCAGACCGATCTTCTGCTCGAAGTAGCCCAGCCGAAGCGAGCCGGACCGGGGGCTCGTTCGGCTCGGTTATGTTGCGTGTCGCATTCAAGTAGATAAATAACTTCGCGACGAGGAACTTCAAGGTCTCATCGTTTCATCTTTTCAGGGTTCCCAAGAACAGAAAGAACAAGATCACGCAATCAGAAGCCTTACACAGAATGTCCACCACCACCGAGACAAAGCAGCAGCGCAACTTTGCGACTCGCTTCGAGACCAAGGATCTTGTGACTTTTGACAAGGACACTATCTACGGTGACTGGCGCGACGAGTTCCACAAGAATGGCTGTGTCTTGATCAAGGGCGTCATCTCTCCCGAGCGAGCTCAATACTACTGCGACAAGCAGATCGAGTGGTTAAAGAAGTTCGAGCTCGGATTCGACGAGAAGGATCCCAGCACCTGGACCGCTGAGCACCTCCCGGTCAGCTTCAAGGGTGGCATGTATTTTGGCTATGGCTCCAATCACGAGAAGATGGCCTGGGAGGCTCGTACTGAGCCCAACGTTGTTGCTATCTTCGAGAAGCTCTGGGGCACCAAGGAGCTGATCACCTCTTTTGATGGCATGAACATCTCCATGCCTAACCGAAAGGACTTGACCTGGAGCCCTTGGCCTCACTGTGATCAGAACCCCAAGCGCAAGGGGTAAGTGAAACCAATCTAGCGATTTCGAACCTTAGGCTCACACTTCGATTGTACTATAGTATGCAAGCAGTCCAAGGCCTCCTCAATTACGCCCCGAACGGTCCCAAGGACGGCGGTCTCATGCTCATGAAGGGTTCCGCTGCCCTTTTCAACGAGTTCTTCGAGCAGAAGCGCGAGTCCGCCGACCACGAGGATGCCCCACCCCCCGAGCTGGAGATGATGGATCTCTTCCTTTTCAGCGAAAAGGACAAGAAGTGGTTTGAAGATCGCGGCTGCGAGATGATCAAGGTCAACATGGAGCCGGGTGACTTTGTCCTCTGGGATTCCCGCACCATGCACTACGCCTGCCTGCCCGAGGGTGAACAGATCCGTCATGTGCAGTACATCTGTATGACGCCCCGGAAATTTGCCGATGATGATGCCTTGGAGGCAAAGAAGTACTGTTTCGAGAACTGGCTGGGCACTACCCACTGGCCGCATTGGTAAGATTTTCCTACTCCTGCCTTTGGTGTCGCTGTGAGTGCATCTCAACATTCAAATGCTAATGAATTTCCTAGCAACATCCGCGTGGCCGAGGACAAGCCCATGAGAAACGGAAAGATTTGCCCCAAGTACCGAACAGAGCCTTTTGAGAAGCCCGAGCTCACCGATCAAGTTCTTCAACTTGCCGGTGTCAAGCCTTATTGAAGTTTGAATTGGCAGTGATGAGAGACATGTTTCATTTTTAAGTAGCTTTGTTGTACATTCTATTCATTATTCTTGCGGTGCATTCTTCGTTGGTCGAGATCACTGCCTGTGGCAAATTTGCGTGCAGTTAGTTCATTTGAACAAGAAATTCAAGATTCAAAACATACTATTTCCTTTATTCGATGAATATGTCGATCATGGAGGTGCTGGTCTAGTGGAATGGTCGGTACTGAGCATATTTGATCAAGTATTTTTGGTCGATCAGCTCTAAGACCACCTTGGCCGAGCAGATAATGCCTGCTTCGCTGGGACGAATTGAGAATGATTGCTGGACTTGCCTGCGCCCAGATCCATGGTTTTGCCATCGATGCTTTCAATGCAATCCTCTCTACAATACAGACAAACCAAGAAAGAGTGAATCTTCTAAGTAGGCACGAATTTCATTCCTAAGGGAGTGAACCTTGCAAACAAAAATTTGCGACCTGTAGACATCATTGAAAATCAGGTAGCAGTTCGCCCCACGCCCAGATTACCTTGAGCCATGTGCATTTAGACCATCACAGTCCATGTGGGCGAACCGAAGATCGGAGAAGTGGTGTGAAGGGGGAAACTCTAACGTCTCTCGGCTCGGCTGGGTCACCCCATCAGCCTCTTCCTGAATACATCCAGAACTGGAGCTCTCAATGCCGGAATCCCCCCCCAGAAAAGCCACCCCCAACGTGTCTGCCAGTGCTCCACCTCCCTCGTTTCCTCCATACTTTCCCCACAACTGCCGAAGACACGAAAGTGCGGGGGATTCACTTTCCATGTGGGCGGGCGTCTGGCTCTGGCTAGGTGCGAGGTCTGATTCGGAGGGAATAGCCCGAGTGGGCTTGGTTTGGCGAGCGCGCAGACTCCCGTTTGAGTACCAGCGACGAAAGGTTCTGAGCATGGCGTGCTGCAGGTGTCAGTGCAGCGAATAGACTTGTCCTGATTGTCATTGATGCTGTGGAGGAGACCGTGTTCTTCTATATAAAGATCAGCATCCCCACGCTCCTATGCTATATCTACTCCATCGCATCGACGGCTGTCGTGCAATTGTCGCTGCTCATCCCTATCATCTCCAACGTCCTTTGACTCGACATCCTTGCAGAGATGACAGACAAGGAACCTCCAGCAAGCCATGTCGAGAATCTCAGCGCCGAGGAGCTCGGCGAGGATATTCATATCTCCAAGTCCAGGGTGAATGTGACTGGTACGGTGCAGCTCACTGCCGGAAAGATTGTGTACATCCCAACTCCGACCAGTGATCCTCGAGGTTCGTTTGAAGCCCTGAAAGTCGTATATCATTGTCTGTTTGTTAATGGAATAAAACATGAAGACCCTCTGAACCTGGGCAAATGGCAGAAAACGATGATCCTGATTTCAATCTCGTTATGTGAGTTGCCCTTCCACAGGTCGAAGTTATGCCTTGATATAGAGGGACTGATTCGGAATAGTTTCGACTATTGGCCTGTCACTCGTATCTGGGTTTGGTGGTCTATTAGGCTTCTATATTCCTCAGTATGCCGCCGCCGGCAAGACATATGCGGATATCACATCTCTGATGACTTATCCCACCTTGACCATGTATGTGTGATCGTCTCTGATGCGCAGACTTGACGGTCAACTGATATCACATAGGGGCATTGGGAACCTAATTGGCATGCCATTGGCAATTGCAGTGGGTCGAAGAGTCGTGTTACTTGTTGCGACGGCAATCATGGTCATTGGTGCCATTCTTTGCGCTTATGCCGACAATTTTGAACACCATCTGGCGTTCCGGATGTTGATTGGTCTTTCTGCTGGTCAGAGTGAGGCTCTTATCCCGATGATAACTCAGGTGAGTGATAGAAAAAGACCGCAGTGCTAGTCCATCGATATCCTGAAGATTTTATCGTTCAGAAATTAACTTCAGCTGCTCTTCTGATAGGAAATCTTTTTCCTCCACGAGCGAAGCACATTCCTCATGCTCCAGCAGAGCATCCAGACCATCGCTACCGCCGTCTTCACTTTGTTTGCTAGCCCAATTGCCAACGCTATCACTCCCCAGTGGTGGTACGGTCTTGGTGCTTGCATCTCTGGTGTGTCCTTGATCATTAGCGCCGTCTTCGTTGTCGAAACAAAATACGACCGCCCCAAGTCTTCATTTCAGGAAATTGAAACCGGCGACGACTCAGATCAAGTGTCCAATAACCAGGGGAAAACATCGGACCTCACTGTTGCCACTGAGCGGCCCCCTCTGGACTTTGTCACCTACCAGGCGCGCACCTGGCGCTCTGACTTGCGCCTGTGGGTTGGTCGGCCTGAATGGCGGAAGGGTCTGGATACTTTCATCGTAAGTCGATTCAAATCACAACTTTATAGTGAAACGGTGTGCACAATGGATGTTTCTGACTTTCCCCACTCAGCAATCTTTCCAACTACTTCTCTTCCCCAATGTTCTCTGGGCCATGGCTCTGAATGGTCTCACCCTCGGCGTCAATATTGCCATCGGCACCACCTACGGAAACATCGTGACAACCCTATATAACTGGCCCCAAAAGTCCGCCAGCTACGTCAACTGCGGCCAAATTGTCACTTCACTCATTGCCCTCCCCGTCTTTGGCTTCGGCTCCGACCGACTCATCAAATGGTTCGCGAATCGACGCAATGGCATCCACGAGCCCGAGACGCGTCTCCTACCTCTCATCTTCCCTATCATAGTGGGCACATTCACTGCCGTGCTCTACGGCATGGGTGCCACACACCCAAGCGAGTACCACTGGTTTGTATATGTGTGGGCCGTAGCTGCATACTACTTCGCCTTCGTCGGTGCCAACATCGTGGCCATCACATATCTGCTGGACAGCTATCCACAGCGAGCGAGTCCCTTGTTGATTATTATTTGCGCTTTCAGGGGCATTATCTCTTTTGGAGTGAGTTATGGTATTCAGCCTTTCATTGATGAGAAGGGGTACGATGGCGCGTTTGGCACCTTTGGGGCTTTGACTGCTGTTTTCGGTTTGCTGGGCATTCCTGTGTTTATTTGGGGACGGCGAATTCGTCAGATCACTGGTAAATATACCGTGGACAAGGAGTGAGAGCCAGATGCGCTCATTCGTGTGTTTGCTTATGGAGGTTATTGTTTTCTTCCTGTTCACTTTGGTCTTGTACAGCAGCGTAGCAAGTGTCGACCTAATGATAACATAAACAAGCTTGCTCCATAATTCAGAGAATCCAAGTCTGGTGAACGGTAAAAACGTATGAGAGGAAAATTAATGACTCGCTATGGAACCTGACTGCCCCTTAGATGTGTAGAAAGCTATCAAAAAGACCGGTCAAACATCTATCAGCCAACGAACTTGAATGAGCCACGTTTAGGTATCGAACCGGAGCAACAGTCTGAATGTACTACTAGCAAAAGACTCTAGGGCTCTTATTCAACACCGTAGATAAAGTCATGCTTCATTACAACATCACGCTACATATGGCAGCTTGTTGAATGAATCTGTGATTCACACGTAGACCTTCACTGGCTGTCTTTTCTCATCATCACGTAAATCTCCAACGATAGACGCATGCACAAGTATACACTTTGCTTCTATCATCGAGTGAATCCAAGCTTAAAACACCCACTCCGTGGTAAATGATTCCTGAGTCCTTCTCAATCAGCGACAGTCCGCCTATGATCCCTTTGTAGTTCATCCAATGCCATGCTGTCAGTCTCGGCGCCTTCATAAACATGGCCGAATACATGAAGTTTGGGCCAAACTTTCCATAGTGTCTGCAAACGAGAAGGACAGCCATATTAGCAGATCGAGGCGCAAGTGGTAGGCTGTGAGTGATGCGACTTAGTGCTGAGTCAGTCCAGATACCAGGCTGTTTGCGAGGGTATCGAAACGCCCGGTTTTCACATTGAGTGGGGTGAGGACCTTCGTAAATTCGAATCTCACGCTCTCGATCATTCTTGATGCGGGTTCTCATCACGTCCTCATTTTCCAGGCAGGTATACAGAAGATCTTTTTTGAGTTTGACAGGGGCATGGCGATGATGGGACGGTTTCATTTGTAGACTGTTTATGCGAAAACAACGATCGGCTGAGTCCAGAATCCCTGCCATGCTTCTGGTCGCCATCGAGAGATGATTTCAGGGAGGTTGGACATAGCTTGAGACTTGAGATTCAGCATTACGTGGTGTCTTCAAGATCGAGTGGAATGTTGAAATGGTCTCAAAGTTAGGGTTTCCTTGCATGGCATTTGATACTGCCGCTTACCGCAGTCCATAGCCTATGTAAAGAAGAACCTCTCCTCCCAGGGCAATCTCACCTTCATCCGTCTCTCACATTCTGCAGCTACCCCTACCTCAGTGGTTGTATACCATCAGGATTGACTCACAAGGCACCGCAGCGGTATAGTATCATCTTCGGTTGATGGGGAGCAACAGCTTTCTAATGCATGGAAATAGCGTTTCTGAAAGGTCCACATGCCACCGCACGAAAATGGGACAGCAAGATGTTGCTGCATTAACCTGCTTGCAGGGATTTTGTACAGAGGATTATGTTCCTGTTGGCATAACACAACATTCACGACGCGGTGAGATGATCGTATGACCGGCCCCTGAGTTCTTCTACAAACTTTTCAATCGGTCACCTTCCTCCAGGTAACCTTCTGTCCCACAAGACATTCAATGTGTCTTTTTCATACCAGTCTCTGAGAGGCCGGACCATTCAAGAGATTGTACGGCAATTTGAGAATCTCCAGAAAATGCCAAACGTTGTCAAGTCGGAGAGACGTCGGGTTTGAACTGCGTTTCAGACCTATTTCTTAGGTGAGATTTCATGCGAATCTTTACTTCATCTCTTGGTGAGTTTGAGTGAGCTGTGTCCGAGACAAAGGAAAAAACATGATGGATACACTTGGACTACTACATAATCCATGACATCGTCCAACAATCGGATATCAAATTGACTCAGAACATAGCGCTCGGGCACTCTTCGATATCAATCTGCAGAGGCTGCGTCTGACAAGTTTTGCACTTCTGAGGACTATAAAATTTCATTTTGCGTCGAATGTCGGCCCTGTTCTACTTCTCAAAACCGGGATCTCACCGAGCGGAGACACTAAGACGTCAGGCAGACGGACACGATATATTGCAGAGCTCAGAATCTCTGAGTAGAACACAGGTTCTCTTGCCAGCACTCGTTCGATCTGAAGATCATTTTGTCTCAATTTGATCTTATCCCAACACAACTCCCGTCCTCCACGTCACCTACTCTCCATACGCGAGCTCGGCGTTATTTCAGATTCGACTGTCATGGCGCCCATCATTTTCTACATTTTCCTCGCTCTGCTCGTCTATCTGCGGTATTACCTGCTCTGGAATATGCTCACTCAGTATCTGACTCGGAAGATCATCTGCCGAGACACACACTGAGTACCCATCGGTCTCGTCTTTTGACTTCTGCCTGTTCAACTGCGAGCACAATGCAAAACATCTGGCCGATCTCTTGTGTTTCTTCAACACCAGTCTCCTTTTTGGTTATTCACTTCTGCACGTCGGGACGTCACTACACCGGCGAATCGCCGAACAAGTCTCCCATATGGTCTTGCCCTCCTACAGGTTCGACACTTGATGACATTCAAGAAAGTGCAATGGGGTTTTCCCATTGTTACTCACAATTGCCATTTCAGTCCCAGAGCCGCCCTCCGTTGAGAGTCATCTAAATATCTGGAACCCGATACCTACATATGACGCTCAAGGTGGCTCATCTATCATTTCGATTCGACCCACACATTTCGGACATTGACGAAATGCCAACACTGGCAAACTTGAACATCGTGAATACTATCCCATCCCCAGATTTCTCTTTCGAAGTGACCGGTCTTCTCCCAAGGCTTTACTCTTACATCGCTGGTCAAATGCGTGAAATCGGGTGCACTTGATCAATTCATATGATGGAGTGATCTGAGCTCACTGAAGAATTTAAAAAGCAGCTCGAGGTCTGCGAGATGGATGGCATCGAACAAATTCCTCTGCATATTCTTGACACCGCGTGAGAAGCAGGAAAAACAAGTTGCATGCAAACACGTTTCACAAAGGATTTTATGGTCTGTTGACTACTACATGACAGAACACGTGCGATCAAGTTAAGGATACGAGATCCTAGCACAGAACCAATACATGATTTATGAGTTGTGAGTTCTCGGAGACTTTATTTGATTAGCCTCCATGAGGTCTTCAGACTAGTTCCTGTAGAGTAGAGAAAGTACGTCTAGGACGAGGGCTAATGCTAGCAGCCTTGGCGATACCGAGATACTTGAGGAGAGCTTGAACGGAGCCTGGGTTAATCGAATATTTTGTCGTCTTGTGCCATAGTACATAACTACATACTGACACTGATAAGCTTCATCTCTAAATCTCTCAGCTAGAAAAGTACAGCAGCTCACGCCCCTGTGTATATGAGTGAGACAACTATAGAGCTTAAGTAAGTCTTAATCTTCTCCCAAATACACTCCTGTGCATATAAACACTATAGATCATGCACAGCAAGTATCATTGATCAGAGAATCTGCACTTCGAGATCTAGAAAGACTTAGCATTATCGGTACAGTTTTCTCCCTTCAAGTTTCAATGCCACTAGAGCATGTATCCACCCACAGTGCTCTCTCCACCTTCCACATCACCCTGGGTACCCTCCAGTGGATAAGGTATACCTCGACTCACTTCAGATGAGACTTCAATGACGCCCAGGTAGAGCTTCCTATATCGCAATTTCTATCCATCCCTCTTCATAGTTCACCTGATCTTCTCCCGTCTGCGTATCTCTACTCAAGACAATGATCACATTACATGCTCTCCCGCAACCCTCGATCTACCCGTATATCTGCGACAAAACACCCCGTGACATCGACTCATTCACTGAACAAATGAGAAAGCCAGCCCACTTAGAAGTTTTTTCCGGAGATACCAGCTTCTTAGGCTTGATCTTCCATATTCGAACTTGTCCGACGGTCTACCAGCAGACAAACTGGCCAATTCATCAGGCCGTTAACTCGGTAACACGACGAACAAGTCCAATTCGCATATAACACAGGCCATACTTGTACCTCCATTTCGGTCTGATCCTCCAACTCCAGAAGTTCCCTCCCTTCAACCTCACATCATCGTCAACATGCAGATAAGTCAAATGCAGTCCCCAAACTCTCCATAAACTGATATTCTTTCCATCCGGCAACAGCAACAACTTGAAAGTTAGCCGGTCTTTGCTCTTCGCTCTTCGCAGTCGATCTCATCATAGAAAGCTGTCTGGCTGGGCTTTCTAACAAAGCGCGCCGAAGTCGCAGCTGCTCTGTATGGGGTTCCTGTCTTGAAAGCTGTTCGTGGCTTTGAATTTATGGAAACAGTGGAGTCGGGTGGATGGAGATAAAACGGAAAGAATCGTAAAAACTTCCAATTGATAATACAGGTCTGCGCAACATCGGATCCGGGTTCACATTTTATTACATGACTTGAATCCTGTCCGACACAATAAAATCTCACATTTACAACGGCGCGCGGCTAAACCTGAGACCTGGAGATAATACCGGGCCACGCTTGAGGTGCTCACAAGCTCAGGTTGAACGAGTATAACCAGACTATATAGGTCGTTGTGTGAGCATGCATCCATCTAGATAGATACCTTGGACGCTTGGATGGGAGCTACCGCTACCGAAGCTGAGCGGTAGCTTTGATAGCTTGCTTCTTGATAAGCATGAAGCTTATCATCGCGTGATGTTTTCTCTCTTCAAATAACAACATCTTATGGAAAGGTCCCGGCGTTTCTCAATCAAGACAAGTCTCATTCGAATGTACCTTGCCAGCTTAGACCTACGAAAAGCCTCAACTCCCAAGGCACAAGAGCACAATACATGAACCAAATTCTTTATTCATCACTCAGCTCTGTACGGAGCTGTGTAGGAAACAATCATAACAAATAAACTCGACTTTTTCTAAGCCATACAATCGTCACGTTGGTAGTTATTATAAAGGTGGCATGGGGAGAAAGATTGGAAAAAGCATCAAGCTTTCTCCAAGACAAAGGGGGTGGGAGAGGGATATGAGATGGTGCCTCAAGTAGGCGGGCGAAAGCACGGCAAAGGAGAATGCAAAGATGCAAAGACCCAGGTTTGATCCCGGAAGACACGAAGGGCGGAAAATAAACAATGAAAGAAGTGGCAAATCCCCCATCACAGTCTAAGAGGACTGGATTTGGACAATACGCTGGGTCATGCTGTTCCAACTGTCAGTATCGGCCGCATCCGAGAATTGGAGAGGGGAGAGAATGAGAAACGTACAAGTCAAAGAAGGAGAACTGGCTTGGCTGGTTGCCATACTTGTAGACGAAGCGACTGGCCAAGTGGCTACCAAAGATGGCACGGAGGTAGTTCTCGGGGACCTGAAAAGAAGGAAAAGAGAAATTGTTAGTTAGAGAGACACCAACAAAGCAAGCCAAAACATGACACAAGAGAGATTGGAGATTCGATCCACTTACCCGCTCCAGAATGGTGTCCAGACCAATCTTCTTCAGCAACAGGTTGGGGAGAGCATCGCTGAGCACAGAACGGCGAAGGGGAATGTTGTCCCACAATGCCGTCTGCTGCAGTTCTTCGTCCAGCTTGGTGATCGCCACGCTGAGGCGGTCACTCAAAACACTGCGCAGCACGCCAGTCTGCTCATGCTCACGCCAGATGGCCTCAAACTCCAGCTCGGCGTTTTCCTTGATGATCGCCTGAACCTGCTTGACATAGGCCTGGTAGAACTCGGGAACGGTGCCATCCTCGGCGACGCACATGTTCTCGACGAATTCCTCGTCGTTGAAGGACAGCGAGGCAAGGACCTCAAGCGAGGAAGACGTCACACCACCCTTGTTGGCAGATGCATCCTTGAACAGGATGCAGCCGGCCTTCTCGAGGCGCAGCTTACTGTCCTGGGTAATGAAGAGATTGGCGCCCTCCACGATGTAAGGAATGATAGCCTTGTTGTCCTGGATGAGCTTGCCCACAGTCGACAAGTCAATGGACTCGGGACGGCCACCGCACGGAACAAAGACGTCGAATCGCTCGCCCTCGGCATGACGCAAGTGGAAGGTGTTGCGGAAATTCATGCCATTGTGGACCACCTCACCCGAAGGCAGCTTGACATTCTTCTCGTCCACCAGCACGCGATAGCCAGCCGGGGACAACTTGCTCAGATCAAACTCGGAGATCATGACCCGCTTCTTGGCCAGGCGGAGCAGCTCAGCGTGATCCAGTCCGTTGGGGTCGACGAGAACACCCGCACCATCGACGATACCAACATACTTCTCATTGGAGAGCAGGATCTCGTTGGAACCGAGATCGCCGTCGGGCCCACCAGTCTGCAGCTTGCGCATGGTGGAGGGATCGATTCCGAGCTTGCGGTAGATACCAAGCACGTACTGACGCACGGAAAGAGTAGTCATGCCGTAGGTGTCGTGGGGAATACCACCCAGCTTGGGGCTCTTTCCAGTGAAGAAGGACTTCCACCATGGAGCACCACGAGCCCGAGCATGCTCAGTGGCCCAGTCCACCAACTCGGCAGTGTTCTCATCGGGACCCATGAAGAGGATCTCATCCTTGCCGTGCAGGTCCACGATGGGATCCTTGATACCGGGGCTGACCGGCGGCAGCAGCAGGTCCATGATAGAGTCGATGTACTTTTCAAAGGCGACCCGCGCCTTATCCTGGTGATTCACGTCAAGCAGGATGACACCCTTGGCTCCACCTTCGGGAATGTCCTTGTTCTTGCGTTGTTGCGTGTTGGCCAGGTTGTAGTTCTCATCGAAGAGTGAGCGGGCATTGATGCTGTACGCCTCCTTGTTTCGAGACTTGACAATACGGATACCACCGCGGGCGATATCACGGAAACGCAGGTGGAAACCGCGGAACTCGGAGCTGATCACAAGGAACATACCGTACAGCGGCTGAGGATACTCATGCTCGGGCAGGAAGTCGGGCTTCAGGCGGAAGCTGAGCGCGACCTTGGTTGGGGTGAAGAAGTTGGTCTTGAGAACAGAGTTATTGAAGACGCGGAAGGAGTTCATGACCATCTCGTCGTGCTCGTTGGCGGCCGTGTTCCGGATCAACTGCTTGAGCTTCTTGTCATCCAGGACCTCGTCGACCTGCAGACGGAGGTAGCTGAGGGTGGGCAGGAAATCGTCGCCGCGTTCCGTGATCTGAACATAGTGGGTGTTGGCGAAGCCCAGATAGAGCTTGTGAATCAGCTCGGGGTAGCTGTTGATGATCTCAAAGATGTAGTCCGCGGTAAAGGTCTCGGTACGCAGACGCTTCTTGATCTTGGAGAGCAATTCGGCGTGCACGCTGTTGTTGGAGTCGAGCAGCGCCGACAACGATGTGTACTCGGAGCCGAGACGGTTCAGGAACTGCTGGACAAAGACCCAGGCGCAGTGAGCGTAGATGGTCTCCTGCAGACTGAGGCGACCCGTGGCAAAGTGGTGCTGGAAGCGATTCTGAGGAATACAGTAGAGCAGAGAAGCCTCCTTCATGATCTGGTGGATCGAAGCCTCGATGGGAGGGAACTTGGCCGACTCGGCCACGGCCGAGGGACGCAGGTACAGGGAGATGACGGTGATGCCGTTGGAGAAGTTCTCGAGGTACTTGCGGGAGCTGGTTAGGCGGTAGTAGTGGTACAGGTCCGAGAGGGCACTGAACAGGCCCATGGCGGAACCCTGGCGGTAGGCAATGACCAGACGCTTCTCGCGGCTGCCTTCGATCTCGAACATCTCAATGACGGGGCCGTGGCGACCGACGGCGGTGCTGATGATCTCCTGGTAGATGGCCTTGGTGTTGGGGGTGGCTTTCTGCAGGAAGCGCTTCTCACCGATGATTTCAATGTTGGTCTCATTGGGGTCGGGGTTGGGGTTGGCGAATTGGCACTTGTAGACAAAGTAGCAGCGCAGCTGCTGGCCCTCGTCACCGGGGAGAGTCGTGGGGGATCGGAAGGTCTCCACACGGTAGCTGTCGGCACCCTTGGAGGTGTTGATGTACTTTTCGTCGATGCGCTGCTCGTAGCGTGGCCCGTTGACGGTTGACACACCAGGCCTACTGGTGTCGATGTAGACAGCGTGGTCCTCAGCTTCCTTATCGAGGCGGATCTCCAGCTGCTTGTCATCGCGGGCATAGGCGGCGACCTTGGCGGCGTAGAGGGAGAGGATCTGGGTCACGATGTTCTCGACGGACTCGGTCTGGAAGTAGGTGTCGTCGATGCCCAACATGTTATAGAACCAGGTGGTTTCGGAGAGGACGAAATCGCTGGGGAAGAAGCCCTTTTCCTCCAATTGATCCATCACTATGGGGCCGAGGCCACTCTGTTAGTTCATGGTTCCCCATTGACACGTCGAGTTCCACCAAAATTGTATTCTTACACCATCCGGCTGGTGTTTGGGTGAGGAAACATTCGTACCTTGCTCCATTTGCTTCTGCTTGCCCTCGAATGTCTCAGCAATGTAGCCAGGGTCCTCCTCGGAAAGCACACGGTGCGGGGTTCCTGGAGTGCCCGGCGTGCCCGGAGTACCGGGGAGGCCCAAGTGAGTGGGCTGCGGCGATGGTTGCCGCAACGCCGCGCCGGCGACATGATCGAGGTGCTTGTTGTGAGGGAATCGCTGGAACCCGATGGGAGTGCCGGGCCCAGAGCTGCCTTCGCGGCTGCTGAGGCCTGCTGCGGGGCGGGTAGGCAGCGCGATGCCGTTGGTCTCCGTGGGAGTGCCGAGAGCAGGAGACGACATGATGTGTTTTTGGTGGTGTGGATGATGAGGGACAAACGGAACGGGGTCGAAGACAGTCGAGAGAGAGAGAGAGACTCTAAGCACGAGGAGAGAAAATCAGGTGCTGGCGAGCCACCAGAGAAACGAATGTCAGTCCCCGCTGTCACAACAACTCGAATCTTCAAGGGTGTAGGTGGTTCCCAATGCGCAAGAGAAGAGGGGAGTAAAACAGTAGTAGTAAGAATACAAAATGACAGAAATCCCAAGAGGCGAGTGGGTTGACCCAAACAGGAGATTGCAGAAAAAGGTTACGATTGAAGCCAATCGACGCGCGCTTATCACCGGGCAGTCACAGCCGCGCCCACCGCAACATTGACCGGGAAGCACCTGCCCCTCTGCCGGTGATAGCTGGGATGGCAGCGATAAGCCGCGATAGCGGTGATTATCAGCTACAATTGCAGCATTGACTGCTGTCGCATTCATAGCTATCGCAATTGCAGCTGCAGCTGCTGACCGCGATTCTGGACATGATTGTGGCGCTTTTAGGGGTTTTCCCCGAGGGCAGTATTGCGGTCGTGACAATGCCAGATAACAAGCAAGGGGAGGTCATTTCAGAGATAAGGCAGCATTGCGATAGAAGGTTGATCCATCACTTCGCCCACTCGGTGGAGGGGTAGCTTCAAGTTCTTCCTCCAGTCTCCTCACTCAGTACGGTCATCTAGGATGCCCACCAGCAGGATTTGAACAGAGGTATAAACTGAGCGTCCTATCGGCCAGGAAGATTTGCGCAAAATGGGAAAAGCAAGACGATTTGTGATGGAGACAAGTAGTAGTAGTGGTAGCGGTAGTAGACGAAGAAGAAGAATTGAACTTACCGTCGCCATCGACTACAGTCGAGTATAATTGTTCAAGGAATCTGTAATCACAATGCTGGGATGCAAAATGAAAATGGAAATTTGGAGATCGAGATGATTTCGTAAATCCGGGGTACCACCAGCTACTTAAATAACAGCGCAATTGCGAGACCTTTTTGATGTTCTGCCTCCATGGGTAGAGGGAAGTATGGACCGGGCCATGATTTCATCGGATATGGAATTACGATTTTAGAAAAAAGGAAAAAGATCATGGAAATGCGTGATTATCACTCTTGGCATTTCATTTTTTTGGGAATTATGATTTTCTGTTTTTGTCTCGATTGCCCTTCTCGATCAGGTCCCATGATGCATGTGACCAGAGTATATTTCACTCATACTAATGGACACACTGGATACTGGACACTGGACAGTGGACACTAACAGGAGATACTGAGAGTAACATTCTCCATTGCGCGACTAAACGTCCCCAGCACGTCTCCAACAGGAAGAACCTTCCCACCCCTGGGAACCAGTCATAGCCGATGCTAGGCGGACCTCTTCCAGCAACCAGAAAATCCCCCCTCCCCATGATTAATTATGCTTGCTCTACACTCATTACACTGACACAGCCTTTCCAGTACACAGTAGTACTTGGAGAAAGTACTTACCAAGTGGCCATTTGCAAGTACCCAAGAGTACCGGCAGAACCTGGCTGACTTCAAACCCAACTCCATCGTGACCGGGTCTCGAAGTCTCGAAGGCCCTTGATCCGCACCCGACTCCACTCCGCCCACGCTCATTCCAGTGATTCCACCACGCGTCTTCCCCCCTTGGCCAGTTCCAGTTCTAAAAAAGGGCTCAACGGGCCCAACTGGCCCAACTGGCTCGGGCGGTGGATGTGAGAAGTTTCCAACATACCAGAACGTGACTAAGAGGACACCGCCAGGCGGCGAGTTCAACCCAGCCCTGACCTCTCGGCGACTCGGTGATTGGTACACCAGACCAGCGTTGAACGGTGCGCCCCTCCTGGTCCCTCCGAGAAGCCCCAGGCCCTCAAGGGCCGCAGCAGACCTCGTGGGGTCACTGGTAGGAGGCGTCTAGGGAGAGACATTGGTGACGGGAGGAGAGAAGAGCATCGTCGAGCGACGGAGAATGGCAGAAAATCCCGCTGCGTCATGCGGGCGGGACAGAACAAAGTGGGATAGTAGATCCATTGACCACCTGCACCAACAGAGAAGGCGCGGCATTGGGTTTGTACTCGAAGGAGGAATTGCCTCACTTGGGGCCTAGAACAAGGTCTAGGAGAGTTTGATACTGGACATTTCAACAGTCATGGTTAGACCCTTATGATCATTCTAGTAAATGTTGAAATAGTGTAGGACTAGGCGCATCATAGAGGCTAGGCAGGAGGAACCTGGAGGACACCTTCGAAATAGATACATACATCTCATTCAACTCAATATGATGGGTTATCTCGAAATTCTTTCTCTGCCATACACTGGCCATGCATCCGTATCATTTCACCTGATACGATGGATTAAAATAACCATGCCCTTTTTCATCAGAACTACACTGTCAAGGTACCACCCAATTCCCAAAACGATGACTAGTAGTACTACGAGTCATGAATTCCGTCCAGTCAACCACCTCCAAAAAGCGGACTTGCCTCTCTCGCTCTCACAAATAGATCAGGTCAGGAGTCCAAGTCACAAGACCTCAGGCCTTGCGGAGACCGGGTACCGCCTCCCGAGATCCAGAAATAAAGGAACGCCTCAAACCAAAATCACAGCGCTCATCAAGATCACATTCAAGGGAAGAGTGAACTTTACGCGGGGGAAGCATCGAAACGGTGAAGGATCCAAAGTCACAGGACCTGACGCTTTCCGAACCCATCGAGGAAGGGGCTGATGTGCATTACCAAGAGCGTGGACCATGGAAGACCATTACAATTATGATCGAGTCCCGAGTCAGAAGTATACACGTGCACACGGTGGGAATGTACTAAATGACTAAGTACCTACTTAACCTAGTTTTGTAATTACCTAGTAGTAACTTACCAACTTACTACTGTACAAGTGTACAGTGTACAATTGTACATTGTACAATACGAATAGCACTCCCTTGGAAGACTTCTCGGGTCTTAGCACTCAAAGATGCGGATGGTGGATACCTCACGCAAAGGAGCGTGGACTCCACCACAACTTCGATCAGGTCACCTGAGCCGGACCGCAGGGTGCACTGGCAGGCTGGCAACATTCCACGATCAGGTACCGTCTTGCAGTACGCCGTTTTTAATTCTCGAGAATTCTTGAATAAATTTCATGCACGAGTTACATGAGTCAGTGACTCGATAGCGCTGCAGAATCAATCATTGATGTATATGACGGCCCTAATTTCCATGCTCAAACGCTCCCTAGTCCCTACAAGTCTTATGCGAAGAACAACACCAGCATAGGGACCCCAACCCCCTCCGGACCACTTCAAAAAGGACAAAAACAAACCATCTAGCAAGTCTAGACTCCCTGGAGTCCCTGCTCAAGGTTATGTCACAATATGACTTCTTTTTCACTACTCGAATCAATTAATCGCGCATGTCCATGGCGCAATAGCGAACGAAAAGATCAAAGTAGAGTGACCCGATTAAGGAGCCAGGAGAAAGAGAAAAAAAAATAGGAGATGCAAAGGGTCATCCTGACGATTGATTCGATTAGAATTCCGAATCTGAGTTGATCGTCGACTATCGTGGATTGCGATGTGTCATGGCGTCCCCGGCAGATCCTGTTGCAAGACATCGGAGTCGGAGTCCCCACGGAGTTGGCTGGGGTTGGGGGAGGGTCGGACTACCGAGAGCTGCTCCGTAGGGGGAGGACCTGGCTGGATTTCACGATGTACCTCATAGGATCATACTGTACCTGAATCGGATGTGGATAAATACTAGAGATTCTGAGGAATGAACGGTCGGTGGTCATGCCAATTGGAAGATATGATACGATTCTGAAGCCGTATGCCTGAGAAGTGATTTTGGGGCTTTGAGCAGGAATAGGCGAATGCGAGACTATGTATCTACCAGCTAGCTACTCAGGTCTTCATCCTTCGATCTTTGATTATCCTCTAGGAATATCATTACATGTAGTGAAGTCCCTGTCATGGACAATATTTAAAACAAATAAGCGGTATAATATTTCAATCAGAGTTAGTTCAACGTCTCATACACATGGTACACAGCAGGAGCACACACTAGACAGCGACACATCATCATTTGCTTGCCCCGTGTGGCTCAACAGCGAAAAGCCCATCCAAAACCTCAACCTCCAAATCCATTACCTTATCGACCCTCCACATCCCTTCCCGTCCGGGGGATTTTCGCCAACCTCCATCCTCCACAGGAGGCGATCCTGGGGTATGGAGATATGTACCACCGCCTAAGGTTCCCAGTCCACCATGGTCGAGATCATCCGTCTACTGAAAATTCAATCCATGACAAAAATAAATGGAGCCCCTTCCTAATATGCCCTAGCCTGCATTTGCACTTGCATTTCTACTGACATGAATAATCACGCAAGCGACGAGAATTTTCTTGCTCGATTACTCGATCAGGATACTTATAATGTAATAGCCCGCGGCTATGACACAGAGATTCGCACTTCTACGGGGCAACAAGTAATGGTAACTCTAAAATTTCCATTTGGTTTCTTGGGGTTTGCCTCTTCCCCAGGCCGGGCCGGCTTGGAACCGGAAGACGACCAGAGCGGAGAAATTCGCCAACTTGGCAGACCGAGTCGGTCGGTACCTGGATCGCCGGTTATTGCGGGGTAGAATGATGAATGATGAAAGATGGGAGAGATTTTTTTTTCTTCATTTTGTCTGCGACGCAACTACCGGAATCGGTGTCAAATATGTCAAGCAATGTCTTTTGTCTTCAGTACTAGCCGGATGTTTTTTTCTACTAAGTACACAGTTCACAATGTATATTGAAGCAGCCTCAATCAATTCCCTGACTGAGGCTAGTACTACTACTACCTATCCCGGCGTAATATCACAGACTGTACCAGTATTCAACTGGTGAAGCCATACGCCATCCAGAAAGAAAAAATTCGAATCGTGGCGCAAGAATCGTCCTTCTTTAACTCGGAAATCGTCGAGTGAACCACGTTTCATCAACACCACGTTCGGAAAACGACGCAACGAATCACAAAGCACAGCGAGACCATCATGGCTCAATCAATTCGTCCACAATGACTCTCGATCTGCAGAGATCGCTCTATAGCATGTGCGACTCAACTACCTTAGTAGTAGTTACTAACTACTACTTCGCTGACGTGCAGGTACTGTCCGCCGATATCCACGCAAGTTCCCCCCAACATTTCGGAATCTTGTTCTCGGCGGGGCGGATGTACATAGTGGGGCAGGCTCGGCGGGTGCGCGATTGGAAGACGCGGCCGGTTCGGTGTCAGATGAGGTAGGTGGAAGTGTGGAACGGTTGGAGACCAATGGATTCATATTGAATTGCTGTAAAGTGTAAACTCGTCGAAAGGACAAGGTGCATTTGAGGCCTACAATACTATAGGTGTGTACGCCGTAAGGTACGGGCTGGGTGGGCATACGAAGAAAAAATGGGCTATTGAGGTGAGTAAAAAAGACATGAGGAACGCGGTGTCTGAGAATGACAGAGGAAGCATGTTTATGCAACGGGGTCATATTCGATTCTCTTCCCTGGGTCGAGCAAGAGTGGCGGCGAACAAAATGCAAATTTGTGCCTAAGGTGTCTGTGAGGCTCAACTCGAGAGACCGACTCAACCTTGGCATTCTCCTCGTGTCTACATCCTAGTCTTTTTCGTACAAATTCAACGTGGGAATGAAAACCCTGCGCGGTCTGTGAGGTTCCTTCTCCTTGGCTTTGGACTGAAGGAACACTTGGTTATCCACAACCTGGTATTCCTCCCGTACTTGATCAATGTCAATAATCAGCTACCTAGGTGATCGCTGCCAAGGTTCGGACTGATACGAGGATGACAGCGCAGAGGAGTAGATGGAGAGACCGCATTGGCCTGGAAATCATCGGCCAGAGATGTCTGTGTATGATGCATCAGCTCAACGAAAGCAAAAACTCCATAGTGGGAGGAAAGGGGTATATTACACGCAGTATCGAGTACGTGGACCCAGAAACTAGAGCCGGGCAGCTCTTTGAGAATGAGACACCTCGTGAGACTTGAAGATTCTGTAGAAAATACCTTGCTGCCACACATGAACCCTCTTTCATTCTATCAGGCATGAGACCGAAAATTCGAAAATCAACTGGTAGTAGTGATGGAGGTCTCGAACAAAGCAGGAAGCATATCTTGATGCGGGGGCGGGTAAAAGCGGGCCTACAGCCCAGGGCGGCCCATGATGCCCTATTTGATCTCTGGTCGACGAGTGACGTGGCGTACATTAAAAGACCTGAACATCCATTTCATCGACTGATTAGAAATGAAAATCCGTAACCATCAGCCTCATCTTACACATTAGCTATGTGTTGAAGTTCGTGTCGTGCGGCAGACTACAGGGCTGGCCATTAGCACCCAGCGTTCATGCCAAGCCTTGATATCTTGCCCTGGCTACCACGAGGCCACACGTGGAGGCGGGAAGCCCGGCGTAAGCCGACGGTTCCTCGAGCTCAAATGACTTTTGCCGATGCCGAGGGTCTGTGGCGTTGAATACAGTAGGTGGGTTGTTCTGGTCATGTGCAAGGCTGACCTGGGCAGTCTCTTAGTGCGGGATTTCCCGTGGATAACCGAGGAGACCTCTATATACCTGAAGTCAGGGATTTTCTGGAGAGGGGGGTGTCAGCTATTGAGATAGGTACCTACCGAAGCCTACGTTGGTTGATAATACTTCTAGTCATTTCGTTAATTCCATTCACATGAAGCCTACGCAGCTTGCTGATCATTCGAACTAGTGCGATACTATCAACTCTCTGGTCTGGGATTCTACTTGTGTTATACTTCGGTGAAGTGATATGTAGATTTCAACAGCCTTATCTGTAAGATCAAATTTCAAAACCATGAGATACCTAGTGTGACTAGAAACTCGAAGACCCGCTAATTCAACAAGAAGAAGAATAGAGGAGAGAACAGCAGGGAGAACAACAAACTACTCAGAACCAATGTTCGATCGTCCGACCTTTGGCCTTTATCACCTCATCATCCTCAGCTTTCAATACACGAAGTGCCTCCACTCACACCCGTCAGCGAGTTTGCTGTCTTCTGAAGACCTTAGAATTGAAACTTTTCTTCCATCTGCTTCATCTTCCTCCTCAATATCAGCCGCTACTAGGTCACGAACCCCTTTTGATACCTTGTACTTTAACAAAAACATTCTTTTTTCACACGGCACACCCAGAGCAAACTCAGGCACAAATCTCCTCTTTGGAAGTGCTCGTACCATCATCTGTATATCGAAGTAGGTATATGGGACACAGCATGGGTAGATCCCGAGAGGAACTGCAATTATAACGCCCTTCAGGGTAGAGGCTCGTAGTAATCAAGTTCATCCATATCGTGATCGGTATCGTGGTGTTGGGAGTTGGCTCCTGTATGCGCAGCATCACAATATGAGAGAGGGATGAGTGTGAGGTTGACTAGCTAGGAGAGATTCTATCTAGGCTATGGACTGCGGTGAGACGGCAGTATTCTATGCCATACGAACAGTGGGCTTGTTCGAATTCTTTTAAGACTGATGAGGCTACTTCGGTCTGAGACGTGTGAACCTAGATGCCGCTTGACCGTGTAAAACATGCCAGGAACAGCCTTACCGGCTATATTCTCCGAGGCCATTCTCAGCTCACACATACCTATACTGAGTCTGACAATCATCATTCGTACGCCAATAAAAGCCCACACCGGCGACCCTACTTATCGTCATTATCACTCATGGATCTCTATCACGAGGGTCAGACATCCAACTTGTATACTCAGATTCGCCATCTGACTGACCATCTCAACCGCATTCGGAGATATTCGGATCTCATGCCTATTCATCACATGGTTCCGGTGGCGGGACTTAGCGCCGTTCTGTAAGTTGGATATGAACGCTGTGACTGTTTTTCATCTCTTTCTTCACGATGATATATCCCGTATGGATGATTCGCTACGCCTTCGTGTCGATCCTAAGGAGTGGCTTGCAGTGGAAGTAAATGATTACTATATTTTGCAGTTTATCACCTCTGTACTGCAATTCCATACGAAGACGCAAAAGGAGGCTTTTTGTAGACCCCGCTCGAAGGCTCGTTCAGGCAGTAGAGCACTCCCCCGTCGATGCTCATCTGGTGTTTTGGCAGTTCAGAATGGTTTAGTATCCAAATAGGTGTGAGATAGTTTTAACTGGTCCGGCTATTTGGATTTGAGTATTGGATAGGTTCTTACTTCCCCGGATAAATTTACATCAGTGAACTCCGCAGGATGAAAGGAAATCAAATAAAGAAGGTCATTGAATGTTGGGATACAGGGTCCAATTCTCATGGAGAGAATGACAAGTTGATGGATAACTCAGACCGAAGACTGACCATTCTTGGCTGACTCATTTGCTTCAGAAGGATCATCTGTTTGATCGTGGCAGCTGATAGAACCTCTAATCCGAAGGCCTCACTGAGATCATAATTGGCTATGAGTTTTAGCAGTAAATTAAAGAGAAAAGGCAAAAGCTGTTGGTGTAAAAATGAACAGCTGCGCGCCTCCAATCCTGATAGAAGATTGATCATGCCTTGTTCGATCTCCGAGTAGTCATGTAATATAGTAAGAGCTCCCCTTCCTACTCGTAGGCTTTTTTTCTTTCCCTGGCCCTCTGTGAATCTGTGTATAGCTCAAAAGCACTTAGGAACGAACGTCATTTTTCGAAGGCCTGCAACATGCCCAACCTGGAGAGACTTCCGCTGATGGCAAGCCAGAAAGAGAAGCTGAAGCAAGAAAGAGCCTTGATTCCCTACTAAAAGGGGAAATCTATGGGCGCTAGCCATATGAAGCTGGAAACGGAAGCTTCCAGGAAAGAAGGAAAGCTTCTGGAGGGGAAATTCCAACAACTACATCAGGACTCTAGGTATCAAGACGATGCATTGAAAAGATCTATCTAAAGACCACTTTCAGAAGTTGTTCAAAGTGTCAGTAGAGCTAGGATATGGCCAACTCAAGAAATCATGCGATGTATTTTTCTCTCGAGACTGCAGTCTCCCCTTCTGACGGGATGAGAAGGGTCGTCGAAAGGTTTCATTGCCTTCCAAGATTGACGCTAGAATGTTTGAGAACAACTTTTGAACGGGATAGTAGGAACATGGACCTAACCGCGGCAGCGGCTGCCTCAACTTACGATCTGGGGAAGTGGCGCTCAGGGGACCAATAGTACTTACGTAGTAATTACTGACCAAGTCTGAAGCTGATTTGAATTTTTATACAGAATTCATGGAGTTTCCTTCTCGATGACAACGTAGCTTTCCTTGAGCGTGGATGTCATCAATGACTCATCTGACCGGGAGAGACACAATGTAGTTGGTGTTCGTCATCGTCGTGATAACAGGGTCTTGCGTCTCAGGAGTCAGAATTAACCCCGGATTTGGCCCTGAAACCAGTACATACCGTTTTGTACCACAACCAAGTTACCAACAGCCACCAGACATCTCCGGGTTCTCCGCCTCAATGGTTCTGGATCTAGAAGACCTTCCCCGGACGCCCTAGAAGCCAGAGAAGCATCATGGCGGCCCCTGAAACAGTGGGCCTGGAACACCCGAACCTCCCTTCTTCTCGAAGGCTGGAAGCCTCATTCTGATCCACAAACGCGCTAGTCGAGTAGGTCCGCCTCACTTCAGGATCCACCCCCCTTGGTCCATCCGGGCGGGAATTTTTAGGCGCCAAAGAATACGACTGTAAGGTGCGGAGTGTAGAGTTCTAGAGTCAGACACTTCCGCACGTCATTCAGACACGAATAGAGACGAGGTCGAGTTGTTGAAGATATTGAATGACGCTTCCTGTCTTCTACCTGAAAGTATTCGCTAGTAAGTGCTGGATAGACATACGGAGGGAGGGTGGTAGGCGAAAGGAGAGATGAATCGAATGGATCGAGTGTGAGAACCCCTTCTTGACGCGTCAGACAATTTGTTTGCGCTAACAGTACAGTAGTATTGACTCATTGAGTATTCGGCTTCTGATGGATATGTTGTATAGGTACAGCCCGATCCGGTATCTTGTCTTGTGCCCTATGTTTCATCAGACCGCTTTATGATTGGAGAAGGTATATACCTTCTTTGCACCATCGCCCCACTCTTTTTCAATGTGAGACTCTCAGGGGATAATCATACACGTCACCGATGGCCGATGAGCTATCGACGTCAACTGTCATGAAGACTCATTCCGCACGCCCCGAGTCCATGTTTGACAAATCGTCGACCAGTTCAGCACTACTGTAGCATCTTTCGCCTGGATCGACACCTGTATTTTCGATTTATCCAATCGATGAATAACCGATCGAGCGGGATGTGCCTCCACTTGAGCACTGCTTTTGGTATTGTCTGTTTAGATTGCTCAGCATACTGTAAGTATTGCAGTACACCTTGCTGTTTTGATTCGCGGCGATCAGGGTGTTTTATTGGCTCTTATCAGTGGCAAATGAACATGTCACCAAGCGAAGTTCGGTACCTCATGGACTCGGGTGTTCTTTGGTTCTCCAACTGGACTGGGCCGAAAGATCGTCAGGGCAGTGAGGCGTTCTGGATGAAGGGATCAAACCTCCTTTGCGCTTGAAGCAGGGTCGGTCGCCCTTCCGAGGCTTCACCAGAGCACGGAGAGTCTATTTTTCCAAGAAGAACGACTGTACTCCAGTGAGTTTATCGTCTGTCATGGTCAGTCTCGAAGAAGTTGCTCTATGTGATCATGTTGACATAGCATGAGAAAGGGAAATCTCCAAACTTATACCGTATGGCATGTATGGCTGGTGCATGTCAAAATGACCTCCGGAGCTGAAAGGGCGACAACGTGTCATCGATCTTGATCTCGGTCGCCAATAATGACTAGTGGAATATTTGTGGCTGACGGGATTCCTTTTACCCCGGAGCCACAGCAACTTAAGTGGTAACTCCCTTCCCCATATGTTGATACAGGCTCGAATCCCCGGCATTTACCCCAGCATGGAAGGAGGCCTGGGGCAGGACTCCACAACGGAAATTCCTTCCCACTTCCCCGGACACTCTCAGGAGTACAGGACTAGCTTTTGAAGACGCCCTCGCGCTGATATTGGTTTGATCGAACGAGCTGCTAGCTTTACGATATTCGTGTCGCGTATGCTTATCGTCCCAATTGGTCGATCTGAAAGGGATGGTTTGTTTGATCCGACCGGGCGATTTATCCGTGTCGCTCAAGAGTCAAACAGAATAGGGTAGCTCATAGCTACGGGGCGTCGACACGGAGTCGCATCCCCGGGTTTTTCTTTCAGGATGCAATTATATCTGTTCTAATTTCCCCGGACTCTCCTTCCCACCCTGACCTTGTTGATTCCCTCTTTTCAATTTATTTCCACCCTCTTCTCAACAGCTCCATCATTCTTAACAACACGCAACTTGCTCATCACATCGACCTCTGATCGCATTCCAGATCACACCCACATTACCTCACTGGACGAAAGCTACTGAATCTCACCTGACACAAATCTCACTCGTCGCTCACGCCGAGAGTCACTCACTTCCAACTCAGCTCGTTCATTCGCTAGCATTGGTACCTGACCCTTGCTCTCTTTCTCACACATACCGTGTCACCGCACATCATCCAGTGTCCAACGACTTTCGAACACATCTCGCCTCATTTCTGACCGCCTCTTTTGGTCGGCACTTGGCAAGCACTCTCGCCTTCATGTGAGTACGGCAGAGCTTCTCCCTGTTTTTCCTCATGATGATCTTCTTTACATCATCTTCTCTTGCCACATGCGGCAACATCCGAGAGCTCCCTTCTGACTTTCGGGCGGGTTCCAAAAAGGCTCTTTTGATTATCTATCACAAAATCCCAATCCAGAGCTTTTACTAATACATGAGTTTAAGCATTCGAACGGCCCTTCCAACATTTGATTTGAAGCGTTGCCCGAAGATCGCGCATTCGCTCGTGGACCGACACCAGCATCCGGCGCCAATCTTACACACGATACACTTGCAAGTGTGCGCTTCATCAAACGTGCCGAGGCTGTGAACACGCTGTACCACCCCGATCTCTCGCCCACCACCCTCTCTACCTACCCATACAAAATGTCTGCCCAGTCATCCTCCATCGTTCCTCCCACAACGGGAAACTCGTTCACGGCCTTCTCACAGAACATTTCTCGCAATACGACGAGCTCGTTCCAGCCCGCCGCGTCTTGGCGCCCCAGCACCACTCTTAAGATCTCCACCCGTCTCGTTGACGGAATGCCTCCTGCGCCGCCACCATCGCCAGTCAGCTTTGCAATCGATAGCGATGGTGGCCAATTCATGGACCAGTGGGACGAAATTCATCGTCTGAGTCTTGAGGGATGAGCACGAACACTCGAAAAGAGTGTCCCGAATGCCGGTGCGACATGATCACTCGAATGAGGTTCATGAATCTCGATATCCATGGCTCTTCGACCATCGCCTTTGGAGCTCGAGCGACTGCGTGCTTGGACTCGTACATTGTCTTGTCTCTCTGGACAATGATTGCTTCCTTTTTCTTTCTTTTTTTCTTTCTTTTTTTCTTTCTTTTTTTCTTTCTTTCTTTCTTTAAGGCCAGTCTTATTTGGTTCTGACTTTGTTTTTCGCATGGCTACTGGGACCAGACAAGACCTTGAACTTGCCTTGGTGTTTCTCTCGGCGTTCGTGTTTCCAAAAGGCCTTCGCAGCTGCCATTGGAAGGCATATCTAGTGCACGATTTTCAAATCCAATTAGGCAGGAAGGGCAGGCGTTTCTGTACAATTTTCTCACTTCTTCTCGCTTGGAATTTCTTTGGGGTAAAAGCTAGGGGTGTTCATTTGCTATTTTTGGCTGTTTCTCCAGTTCCATTCCGGTTTGTCTTTGGGACATGCCGCCACGGCCGTACTTGGTCCAGGTTCTTGAATCAAAGATCGGGCAGTGTTGCGGATCTATCAAATAGACGGCGTTTGTATACGTTTTCACACAGTCAATACAGATTTTTTTTTTGTAGTTGAGAACGTTACTGATCGTGTAATACGCTGGTGGGAAGGATGGTAGAAGTGTACTTTTCCTGGGTTGTTAAAGTCGTGTGAAGGACGCAAGCAATCATGAGGTTGCCATCGAACAGGTCAGTAGAACGATCTGTAGAGAGATCAGTGGAACGATTAGTACGAAATCAGTAGACCATGAATACCACTATTAAAGTACAAACCCGCTAGACACCTAGACACGCTCCATCCTTGAACTTCTCGGACCACCACGCCACTAAACGAACCATCAATCCAAACTTGATACAGCCGAAGAGAGCGCACATCTGTCAGTCTGTCGTCCCCGGCCCATATACTTTAATAATGCACACCTGTAAAGGTAGATACGCTACGTAGTCTTATCAACAACGATTACGAAAGATATTCAACATACCGGAATAATATTCAATCAAGTTGCATCGCTGATCGATTCCTCCCTTCACTCAAGAGTATAAAGAGAACAAGCCGGACTATTGAGAGATCATAGATGCAAGTGATCTCGTGTCTCGTCATGTACGCGCCTAGCCTCGAGGTGCCAATCACATAGCTGGGCGATGCCAGCGGGAGCTGATCTCCGACGTTTTCTAAGGGAGATGGGACGCTGTCTCCTGGGTTTGTGCGGTGGCTGCGTGGCTGTGTGGTTTGAGAAAGAATGATAGGTGGTGAGAGATCCTGGGAAAGCTAGTATCGAAGCCGGTGTTTGACTTTGTCCTGGACTGGATGGGTTGAATTGCGCCAATCGAGTGATAAGTCACTCAAAGATGAAGTCTACAGCGGTGTTGGGGCTTTTTTTCTAAGACGCAGAGAGATAGAGACAGAGACGGAGGGTATTCAGGAAAAGGGTCTTGGACGGTGGGTACTTTGATTTTGAGGTCAGCTTTTTGGGTCTATGTACATTCATATGTCCTGGTCACAGTCTGTCGTGGGACTTGATATCCCCGGGGTGATGAGTAGGAGAAAAGCCACTGCTCGTGAGTCGTGATCATGGACAGGGAACATACCGTAAGAGTGAAGGTGGAAACCCTCGATGAACAAAGTATGGAACCCAGGGGAAAACACACGTTCCCGGGCATGAAAGCCGGGATGAGAGCCAGCATGCTCGAGAAAAAACTCCCCATAATGCTGAACAAGTGCAAGTTGGTGAGGCAGGCGTCGGAGGGGAAGCCCGCACGGTAATCTTCAGCTCCCCTGACCTCACTCGAGGTCTCTAATGGCTATTGTGTGCCAACTGGTGGTGGACGACCTGTAGAAGATTTTTGTTGCATGAAAAGACAGCAGGTCATGAGACCATACACGTGATACGGACATCTTGAGTCCGTGGCATCCCCAGCCGAAGGTCGGTTTGGGGGAGCAAGGGTTCAGGCTAGATAAGCCGAAAATCGAAGCGAATAATCACACCCTCGTTTCTTGATTGAGCATTCGCCAGATCCCGGACGCTTGACACCATGGCTGACATTCTTCCCATCGGATGAGCTCGCGCATTCTCCGGCCCACTGAATGGAGATAATGCTAACTCTGGGCTGTCTCACATGAGTTGTGGGTCAATGGGGAGAGCCTCCTCCGCTTCTGATTGTGCGGAGCCTTGTTGCGATGAAACCTGTGCTTGAGCCTCTTGGTTCTGCTGCTGCTGCTGTTGCTGTTGCTGTTGCTGTTGTTGCTGCTGCTGTTGCTGTTGGACAATATCTCGCATCATCTGCTCCAAAGCCGAAATAGCTGCCTGGTCTCCCTTATGCGCGCGTTCATTTAATGCATGAATCTCCGCCACTTGGGCTTCGGTCCTGGCCCACGCGCCTAACCTCTCTGCGACAGTCACATTGCGCTTGGTGCTAAAGGTCGTCCGAACAGTGTCGGTCTCCCCTCTGGTGATCTTGATATTCTGCAGACGCGCAAGGAAATTCGCCTGATGGGATGGTTGAATGCCGCGACGGGGCACGTTTATGGATGCCGACGATGCATGGACATCGGCCGTGGAAGTTGAAGAAGCTGTGTTGGACGTTGGGCCTCTTTGTTGGGCATCGCCTGCCCCGCCAGAGTTACTGCTTGAAGTGATGTTGGCCTTGTGGCCGAGGATCTTCACGCTGTTAGCGGCAAGCAGCTCAAAGGACGGACCCTGCAGGAGCGACGGCAAAGATTGTTGGCTCGGGTTATTCGAGTCGGTGTATGCATCTGGGTGCGCAAAGATGAGTTCTGTTCCGATTTGATCTGCCCATGTACAGCTGAAGAGCTGGTTGCAGTATGAGACGATTGGGTTGCGCGTGTGCAGCCCCAGGATCTGGATTCGTTCACTGGCTAGCGCTTCTGGCTCGGTGGATTCCGGTACGGGATAGGATTCATTGGGGTCGGAAGGATCTGTGGGATCGCCTCCTGGCTCGACGGATGCCAGTGTACTTTCATCTGGATTGTTGGTGGTGGTCGCTGAATCTGTGGCGTCTTGTTGCTGGCGTCGCCGCGCTGGGCGGATAGGACCGTGAACCGAGGAGAGGTCCAGGTTTAGGTAAAAGGACTACGCGAGAGATGTTAGTCCTGTGTATGTGTGGGTGACAAAGGCTAGTTTCACTGCAGTAATCTACCTCGGTTTCCGTCTCATGATATTCATACTCCCATTCCTCGCCATCCGAATCAACCGGTTGATCCATCTTGATGCAACGCTCGTGTTGGGTTTACATATTTTCCTGCGGCGCGATCGCGATATGGATACTTTGGGTACAGTGCGATAAGATAAGGTCACTGATAGCAAAGTGCGACACGGGGCAGATCAGGGCGGTGAGATGGCGGTGAGATGGCTAGAACAGCGGGCTCAGTCGCGATGCGGAGTCTCGGTCTCGTGACGTCAGATTGTATCCAGTTTGTACACAGAGGGGCAGCTTAGTTCGACTATACTAGTCGATCAATTGCCCGGCGTCAATCACGCCATCCCACTGTCCTCACGGAATCTACAACTTTGAACTTAGACGGGGCATCATCCACGCGCTTACTGACAACTACGTTCTGGAGGCTGATTATTTGGATAGCTCACTTTTGCGTGCCCTGTCCCCAACGAGACTTTGGGGGAGCCTGTCACGCCCAAGCCGATGCAAATACTTCAGATCATGGATCACTACCTTTATAATCATCGGATGGATGTTGGGTGCATATAGACGAAAGAATTTTCTCGTGCGACGCCCGATGAGTTATATCGGTGCAACTGGACTTGGAGGTCGGTCTCCCTGAGAACCTGCATACTTCTGCATCTCGCCGCAGTAAGCAGACGATTAGGCACCTTCATTACAGTCCAATCAAGCTTTACAGTCGTTCGAATGATTGGCCACTGGACCCTCGAAACGCAGCAGTGTTGTCTTAGTCTAGTAAGTCTATCCAACTCCGGGCGCAATGGCGCGAAGAGAACCAGCCACCCAGAGGTATGTACGACTACGTTGTACACTGTATAAGACTACAAGTGTAGTAGTGTACAGTCTGGAACTTTCAATTGGCACCGGTACTGATTTCGTCGAGTCCTGCGCTTCAGAGTTTAGGCACCCGTGTAGATCGTTGCATTCCACTTCTTGGCTTCTCGCGGACAGATGGTGATCGTGCTCTGACCCCCCGCCAGTGGTTGAACTCGGAAATTATTGGTGAGAATGAAGACGATCAAAAGTCAATTGTCTGTGTGTCGTGGAAATATCGGCTGTGTACATCAAGTCCGCAAAAGGCTATTCTTGTCAAATTAGATGAATAGCACAACTTCTATCATAGCAAGGTTCTGAGTGTGCTATGAGCTACATGCCGACAGCCAAAACCCCGATCTAGTAGTTTGATTGTTCAGCATCGGAGTACTTTATTGAGAGGCAAGCGGTTGTCAAGGGCCCGGACAGGCGGTGAAAACTCGGGCGATGTGATTGTGCTGACCTTCCGGATGTGCCGAAAGCGGCGGGGGCGGTGGGGCCGAAATGGATCCCTTCATCGAGAAACTGGGAGAACAACAAGCATGCAGAGAGGAGTCAAGTTCTGGTAGTGAGGAAGCTGGACCCTGAAATTGAAGTCATAGTAGACCACGATCCAAAGCTTGAGTCATGCTGAAATTCGCTATGACGTGGCCGCGGTGCTCTATGATAGAATGTCTCGGTAATCGAAACCGGGATTCCTTCTTTTTCGATACCTGCAGTTCACGCTGCACAAGAAGGGAGCCTAGATCATGCAGGTCTTCCGTGGCTCGTTGGAGATGAGGTATTGTAGAAATATGTGCCGAGCTGAACACACTGCCATGCATGGAGAAAGAAGATTGATTGCCCTACTAAATAGATGGTACTTGGAAATCTCTGATCTCTGGCAGACAGGGGATCGTTCACTCCGTGCTGTAGTACCGACTGCCAGTGTCAAGTATCTCTACTTGGTCTGAGGAGTGTCTAGAGAGTCTAGGATGGTCACTCTACTAAGGAGTAAGGTAAGTACTAGGTACCTTACATGCGGTCCTTCCCCTCACCCTGCCAATGTGTCTTACTCAGTAAGGTTTACTGCTGTCTTTCTCTGAATGTACCAGTACTTCCACAGCCCCCACAGACAGGACATCAGAGCGGTACCCCATGTACTACTGCACCTCCAACAATCTCAGCCTTACGGGTCAGCTGCCCTCAATCAAAGGCGTCATCTTCCAAGTCCGACCGCCATCTCCCACATCCATCCTATACCATCCGTAGTTCCGTACTACTGCCATCGCCTATTGTTGTGGTTGTCCACACTCCTGTTGACGGATCCTTTCCTTCTTCTTTGTGTCACTTCAATTGTTCTCCCCTCTCGCACGAACACCCTCTGACCTGTTCGCTTCTCTCTCCCTCGTGGCTCAGTGCCGCCAGAAACCATGGCCCCGTCCGCAAGATGGACTGGTAAGTCCAAGTCTCGAGTTCCGACTCTTCCGTTGATCCCGTTCATCCCGTCTGGGCCCTCAATGCGTCCTGACCCTGCAGGAGAGTCATCACAATGATCAATTCCTCAATTCAGGGCTGTCCCCACTTCACATATTCTACCTCTGCGTCGTTCATGCTTTGGAAAGACCGAAGAAGCGACGGATGGGCCCCGCCTCTGTTGCGCGATGAGCGCATCCGGCTTGGCTCCCTGCCATGCAGTTCCAATTTTCCGCACGTTCCCGGATGTCCACTCGGACTTGGTCGAGATCGTCCGTCATGCTTGTATAGACCTGCGCTTATGTCTTCATTTGGGGTTTATACTTGCATTTGTAATAGTGGACTTGTCTCTGTTTTTACCCTCTTTTTTGTCACTTCCCAAATTGGGGTTCCTGGGGGTTCTCATAATACTTCTCATTATTTCTTGTTTTTCTCCCTTCTTTTTTTCAGGCCCTCCACTGTCTTTCTAAGCTGGTGCCAATATGTGCAATCGATGGACTTTTGTGTCATTAATTTTCATGATTTCCTTTTTTTTACCTTGCCCATGCCCATTCGCCCACGAATCCATCTGCTGGGCTCGGAAGTGTCGGTTCATACGGGCAAGACAAGACCAACTGACTTGTCCGATTCTTGCATATTTTTATAGTACTGTCCTCCCCGCGCCTCTGGTCTCTCGTGGCTGCATTTTTACTCGTGTCGCTCGTTGCCTCTCGTCCAACTCGACAACTCCGAGATTCCTCCTCCGCGGTATGCTCGCCGCTGACCACTAATCCACTCGCTCTTCCTTGCCTTGAAGTCGAGGAGAACAACGGTCGTTCGGTGTTGTCTGGTCAGATTGAGACGTCCACTCTTGCAATCGCTCACCATTCCGACTTGGCTCCCTCCTCGACGAGCTCAGCGCGGGAAGTCGCTGCTCGTTCGATACAGCAAATGGGGCGAAAGGCGAAGGCGACAATTGCCGCCCTCACGACATTGGTTCTCTATATCTCAATCAATAGTATTGCGCGAACGGTGAATCCAGACGCCTGGATTTGGTACGAGGAGGACAAGGAAGAGGCGAGCTGGCTGGCGACCTCAAAGTCATGTTTCGACCGAAAGGCATGCCGCTGGCTCGGCGTGTGCGGCGCATCGCATTTCTACGTGGCCCAAGGCTTCTACGGCTCGCACGATCCCAGTCGCTGGTCAAATACAACAGATGATCAAGTGGAGGAAAAACCTTGGCTCAAGTTCTGGACCGGCGGGGCTGATAAGAACGATCAGGCCGCCTGGAACGTCGATGAGCGGGCGCGACGGGAAATCCCCGAATACGTCTTTGAATATGCCCCGCTTGTGCATCTGTATTCTGGTGAACAGTTCTGGCCAGGCGATATTGCCGAGCACATTTACCACACGACACCGACACTCAACTATACTCCCATTCAGGCTCAATGGGATCACCCCACACTGGAGGATCTGGATCAACTCAATCAGTGGCAGGGTGGTCGCAATGTCTTTTTGACTAGTGACGATGACCCCACTTCCCGCCCGCCGTGGCTTGAGGGTGAGAAGAACATTCCCGAGGAGCCGCAAGATGGCCAAGATGGCGACGGCGACGACGACGACGACAACGAGAACGATCAACACATCCCGGTTTCAAAGGACAAAATCTGGGACGATTATGACCACCACTTTGAAGAAGCTGTTGCGGATCACAGTGACGACGCCGAGTGGGATGACTTGAGGCGATGGACCCCAGCAGGACGAGCGCGCCTCGAACAAGAGCAGCTTGCGCGCGAATCGAGACAGGCGCATCGCCAATTCAAGCAGGAGCTGAGGAAGCGTTATGGGGGACATGCGCCCACGCAAGACCACCTTGGCGAGGACTCTTTCCAAAGCCCTGGCGGCCGTAGCGAAGCGCCCGCCATTCTCCTTGTAATGGACAAAGGAAATGGAGTCGTGGATGCATTCTGGTTCTATTTTTACAGCTTTAACCTGGGCAACACCGTCTTCAATGTTCGCTTTGGAAATCATGTGGGTGACTGGGAGCATTGCTTGGTGCGCTTCCACAATGGTCGGCCAAAAGCTCTGTTCTTCAGCGCACATACTGCTGGCGAAGCCTTTCGTTACGAGGCGGTCGAGAAGATTGGCAAGAGGGTAAGTATCTCACGCAGGCCCTCTATGGAGTTTGTCGAGGACTTGAATTTCATTGTGCTGACTCCATTTCTTTTTTCCTCAAAGCCCGTCATCTACTCAGCTAGTGGCAGTCATGCAATGTACGCTCATCCGGGCATCCACGAATACGTTCTGCCTTGGGGCCTTCTCCATGATGTCACCGATCAGGGTCCTCTCTGGGATCCAGTCCTCAATTCCAAGAGCTATACTTATGACGTTGACAACGATAAACTCCGCTCCTCAACCGCCAACCCCGAAGCGCCAACGGAGTGGTTCTACTTCCGAGGCCACTGGGGTGATAAATTCTACCCATTGGATGATCCCCGGCAATACCGCTTTGCTGGTCAATATCACTGGGTAAACGGACCGACAGGTCCTAGATTCAAGCATCTTGATCGCAACAAGGTATGCCAGGGTCCTGATCGGGCCACCTGTGTGATTCGAGACTTTGCCGATGAGCCGAAGAGAGCTCCGAAATGGAAAGGAACCGGAAATGGTGATTGATGCACTATAATAGCTGCCTCGCAGACGATCCCGGCACACTGGTCCAGACCGTTTCTTTGTCTTTTTGGAATCTCGATACACCCCACTTCCCTCTCCATCACTGATGCTCGCATGTCTTACACTCTCATGTTACTACCCCTTTGCCTTGTTTCCAAAGTATACCCTTGCGATATACCCATTGTTTTTGTTACTTCCTCCCATAAACTTGTCCATGAATCATCCCTGTGGCTCCCTGCCACAGCCTTATCACGTTATACCCTCAAAAGACATATTTCGGCCTGGCGCCATGACGAAAACGCAACACCCACTTACATATGACCCGCGATCCTTTGCTGATGGACCACAAAGAAAACAATTTTTTGTCTGTGAATGTATTGAAATAGCCTCATCTGATCTATTATATCTTGAACTTGAATGTTTTTGTCATCTGTCCGCCGGTATAGTGGTATCTACGTATATTATGAAGACGTTTCCCGGGCTTCTTTTCCCTCGCCAGCTAGTTTCCGTTTTATGCAATGCTCCGAACGAGAATACAGAAGGAGTACAGAGATGGCATCATTATTGTGAACAGTCAGAATAACTTCGAACATCGATCCTGGTCTAAACATAACCTTATCACTCGATCGTGATACACCTCCAGCTCTTTTAAGGTTCCATTCCGAACCGGAACGAAGATTAACTCGCAATCTATGCTTCACAGTTCCTATCAAACACCTACCTAGATTAAATGTGTGTTGGACTGTTTGCACCCAGTCTACCTCAAATTCCAAACTCTGGCCCCGTCTGAGATCTCCCTGAGGTAAGTTCTCCAACTAGTTACTACCAGTACCTACGACTTACCTCGGGAGGGATAGAGTTTCCAACTGGACTCGACGCCCCGAAGAATGACCTCGACTTCTTCTGGGGTATCGGGAGAAACGTGTATGTTCTCTTGGGATATCCATGGATGTCCCTCCACTCGAGCCCTGGTATACTGGGGGCCTGGGGGATGAATACGGACGGGAAGGATAGTCGTTGTCGTGGCATTTTGAAAGTATACAGGGTTAGGTATTACCCTCTCCTCTCTAGTATGGAGGTATGCCCGGCCCATTGATGAGAGTGCAGAGTAAGTAGAGTAGAGTAAGGTAGTGTGCGCTAGGGGAGGTATGAGCCTACATTACGTGATGTTCACATTATACGAGGTGCGTCAGCCATAAATTGTTTAAACTTGGGACCCTGCCCGCCAGACACATGCTGATCTAGAATGACAATGGCATCTACCTAGCTGTCATGGACGGACCAGCCAAGCCTCGCCTACGGCACTTTTCTTCGAAAGATTCTCGACGTTGACCTCTATACTCAATACTGTATTGTTCGTGTGTGTACCATATCCATGTACATTTCCAGTTCGTTTCACTGCTCGTCTAACCCCTGATTTCAAACAAACGGATACGGCCTTGCTCGTTGGCCACGGCCAATTGCTCGTTATTGGGAGAGATGGCGACGGATGAGATACGGCCCAATGGTGTGCTGGATGTGGGCCAGTTGCGGTAGACGGTACATGAGGGGAGATGCACTGTAATTGATAAAGGGAAAGGTTAGTTGGGGGTTGTGCTTTTGTTTTCCACGTAGATCCTAAGGTGGTACAGTTATGGTTGGAGAAGGGAAGACGGAGGAATATTTGTACATACCGAGACGAAGAGCGTCCTTTTTCCATCGACTGGCCATGACCATCATCTGGCCGTCTGGTGCGAATACCAAATGGCTCACGGGTGTGGTGAGCTGATCGAATACTCGGATAGGTGTCGGGCTTCGCGGCACACCCGCCTGTGTCGAGTCATCGTTCTGAGCAGAGGAGGCCGCGGCGGCCCAGTCGCGACGATCGTAGATGTTGACGATGCCGCTGGTGCTACCGATAGCTACCCAGCGATCTCCGCCGAGCTCAGTCCGGCCGCTACGACCACCTAGTGCAATGACCGTGTTGCCAACTGCACCGGCATCCAGCCAACGGGCGATGATTCTCCGCTGGCGGCCGTCCCATTCGGACACTTCGCCGTTCTTGCTGGCCACCGTCATACCCTCGCCGTCCGACCACCAGGCGAAATCCGCCACACCGCCACGACCATCGACGCGGACTTGGGCAATCCATTGTGCGGTGCCCGAGTCGAGGACGTTGATCAAACCGCCACCCTTGCGAGATGTACCGACCAAGCCGACGTAGCGTCCGCAGGGAGACACCTTGAAACGTTCCATCGATTTCTGCTCTTCCTTGCGGTCTGCGGAGCCGTTGACTTTGTCGACTTTGCCGGTGTCAAGATCCCAAATGTGGAAATATCGGCGACGGCCGGAGGCGAAGATTCGGTTTCCGCCGGGAGGCGCAAACGCCGACGTGTGAAGAGGAGTGCGCTTGATGTGGAGGGAAGTAAGGAGGGGGTTAGGCGAGGGTGCAGAAGGGGAGATGTGATGCAAGAAGAGCGTAGAGGCGGGTCCCGAGGAGAGCAGAAGGGGATAATGTGGGTGGAACGTGAGAGAGTCGATGGACGACTGCGAAGGTTGAAGAATATGTTAGTATATCTGCATTTGCGGTCTTTTGAGTCGTAGCGTGCGGCCTTACCGGTTGCGCCTTGCCAACGTCTTTCAATCGCTGGATATTGACCACCTCCTGTCGGAGTCTGCGCTTACTGCCAGGCTTGTTATCCTCAATTCGAGTCAAATCAGAGGTGTTCTGGAGGAGCTTGGCGAGCGGCTGGGCGGCCAATGGCTCATCCTCATCAGAATCCATTTCCTCGTCTCTGTCCATGTCCGAATCGTCCGAGTCGACCCTGCGACGCTTAGCGGCAAGTTCAGGGTCCGCCCACTCCGGCAGTGGGTTCATGCGCTGAAACTGCCTGCGTAGTCGTCGCGTATATTCGGTACCGCTAATGATGTCCTCTGATTCGAAATTGCGAAGCTTGCGCAGCTTGGATTGGCTCGCAAGAGACACCGCAATTCGCTCGTCGTCGCTGTCGTGCCAGACCGCAGGCACAACATCATCATCTTCTTCTTCATCCGCTTCCTCGTCAGAGGGCGTCTCCGCCATTTCGTCAAGATCGGTAGAGGTCTGCACATTGCCAGAGTCGAGGAAAAAAAGCTATAACAGAATGCATTGTTAGACGCTTCCGGTCAAGAGCCTTGCGATGGTCATCGAGCGATTATACGTACATCCTCATCGGCCATGTTAGTCAGATCAACTTCCTCGTCCTCTGCCTCCTCGTCAGCACTCTCATCGCTCAGGACGGCAAGTCGCATTCCATTCTCCCGTTGCTGCTGGGCCTTGAGGGCACCCATGAATCCCTCGTCGTCACCGAAAAGCATCTTCTCCAGCTTCAATTCATCCTCGTCCTTTTCAGGAACACTCTCCTCGTCGGAGCTCGTATCATCATCCATGTCGATATCCTCGTCCGCGGAATGGGTCGCGGCGGCGGTGTTTTCGAACGGTGACCGAGCGGAAACCCGCTTGGTCTTGGTCTTGAGCCCTGTGCTGGACATGATTGTGACAGTCCAGGTGTGAATTGATGATTTATACCCGAAGATTTTCAATCGCAGCAACTCGCGATCCCAGCTTGCTTCGGCGGGATCAGAATTATTTTCGGGTTGGTTTTTTTTGCATATGCGGGCAGAAAGAGGCGGTGTGTAGAGCGGTTCTAGCTTCTCAGTAGCATCCTTCACCATCACCTGCAGGGCTGTTTAGTGTTTACCCGTTTCCGACCAGGCAGTAATTGATGGCCTGAGGCACGAAATTTTCTTCTCTACTGTACGCATTTTAGCCCGAACCTTTGAATGGCCTGGTCTAGACTCATGCGAGATACTCCTGCGCATATGCTCTGATGCTCCGAGCCTGGGTGTGATTATGGCTTTCGTGCCAGATGCAACCCAGCTTCAAGAAGCCTGGAAGATCTCCATTTCGCAGCTCTTGATCGAGATTTCGAAAGACTGCTAAGATCGCGTCGACTGCCTCATGTCTGATACAACACTCACACTGGGGATCGAAGTGCAGATAGACACTCTACACATTTCGCTCAAGAGAAAGGATCTGGCCTCACCGAGAACAAATTGGAGATTACTGAAGAGCTGACGTCAATACTGAAAGTGTCCTCCAAATGACAATTGAATGACAGCTCTGGACCGAATCATGAGCACCCGGATTTTGCATCCCTCTTTTTGAGTTCTCGTCTTTGTCCCTGTTTCATGTTCCATGTATATGAAAGGTCCGAGCTTGCATCAAGTGCCGAGGGCATCAAAACATGGACCACCTCTTTGAAGGACGGCACGCGAGGTACCCTGCGTCGCTGGTACCCGAACACGATCGATTCTGATTTCTCGGATATTGAAATTCTCTTGGTTGTCGTAATCAGTTGGTAGGGTAGGAAGTCACCGGCTCTGCACCATAATCTCCAGTCGCGCGGGGATCATAAAGTCTAGTCAGTTCCCGTCCACGTGCTGCTTGTCGGTATGACGATGCGGCCACGGTCGACCATTGTCGACGATAGATGGTAGAGTCAATGTGGTACTCGACGGAGAAAGCCATCAATTCAGCCTGTTGGGAACTGCAACCCATGGCGTGGTCAGCATCAAACAAATTCAAGGTTGCTATGGAAAACCAAACTCCTTGCGAACTACCCGACCTCAGTATTGGTTATTTACATAGTAGTAGACTAGTACCAGGAAGTTGGGTATTAGGGTCATATTCAATTATTGTCCTTCCTACAGTTTCCTACACTCTTTCCATTGAAGGGTTTGTGTTACAATCCAAGGGTATCCTCTTGGAATGTTGATGTTTCCGAAACAGTTGCTTTTTTCTCTATGTACTCAAGCGCGCTTACATATGCGCGTCTGAATCAAAAGTATTTTTTGGCGACCGACATGAATCAGGGCACAAGGCTTGGAGACACACGTGACACAACTGCTCATTCCCGTCAAGTCTCGAGATGCAGTCCGGTGAAATATCAGAGCTCAAGTCTTTACATCTGACGGCTCAATGCCGTATTGATCAACTGTGTACTAAAGTATTTGTACGAAAGTAACAAAAAGACTTTGGAAGGTAATGAGCCGCGTAGTCCAGGCTAGAAAGTTCCAATTTGAGACATATTGAAGTTTGGGGAAGCTGTGGATCACAATCTGGGCAGTATTCGAAAGTAAGATAGTACGCGCGCAATGACGTTCCGCAGGTACAGTTCCAGTAGTACTTGTACTTTGAATGGAAAGGAAGAACGTGGTCGAGATTGCCTCAGTTGCCTTTTTCTCTTTACCCGCTAGGATGATAGGATCTGCCGATTTTTAGCAGAGCACAATCAAGCACACGAGCTCGGTATCATACTTTTTCATGAGGTGTCGGAGAGACAAAATAAGACGCGTTGAACCGTGGGTTAGCGCGGGCTAGCGGCCCAGAAACACGTGCGATTTACCGATCGGGTAAAGCCGCCGGCCTTGCACTGACCCTTCCTTGGTAATCCTGCGACCGAAAGCCATATGCAGCGGGGCGACAGTCTCAGCAACTCTGAGATTCTCAGTCGGACGGGATTTGGGATCATCCCAAGCTTTCGTGCTGAGACTGAGTGGCCAGGAAACTCGATCAGGTATATGTGCCGGTCTTGGGCTTTGATCTATGCTCAATTGCTCACACAAGCTCTTCCACGTTCCGGGAGTTCACAGTACGTCCACACTCCACAGTCCACACACATGGACCGGAGACGGTCAAGTCCTCGGTATTTGGTCTGTTAGTCCTGGACGGTGTTGTCTCCTACCTGACTTCCTCTCCCATCAGCTTCTCTGAATGTGACTGTCGGTCTTTACTTTGACTCCGAGCGAGTTCCCAGAGAATGGCCACACAACGCCTGTCAACGAGACTCTACCGCAACCCCGTATACAAAAAGTCTAACTCGGTCAAAGTGGAACATTCCAGCGATTCTGGACTGACAATCAAGAGCCGCCAATCGTCGGGGTCTCCCACAGTGGGTCAGGACCCCTGTAACCTAGCGTGGCCTCTAGCGCCGTTTGTCGAACCTCGGATGACAATCGGGTGCCAGTTTGGGTCTCGAGTCTCTACCATTTCTCATCTCAAGCCGCAGCTGGAGACAGGCGTGTGCCAGTGTGGCCGCGTGTCTACTGCCCTTTGGTTCTGCAACAAGTCATGGAGTTGAGAGGGAGTGGTGGGAAGAAACGCGCAAGCCACTGTGGATTGGAAAAGATTGATGCACTAGTGTTACAGATCTACATCTTGTGCAGAGGAGAAGACTGGACGATCGATTTGCAACCAGAGCCGACGGAACAACGGGCTTGATTCCTATATAGGCATGCACGAAGCTGGAGGCTTTGGGTCTAGTGACACCCAAATCGGCCTCGGTAGCTTTATTCCATGCTGTGTTCTCCAGTGGCGCCCAACCTTGAGAGAGGCTCGTGGGATGGTCCCCCGCTTCATGTAAATGGTTCACAGTCCCATGCGGGAGATCCGGTAGTACTTGACTATCGTCTAATCAATTGTGGGATTTGTCTTCTGATTCATATTGTACGTGCACGGCTGCAGGACAGTGCTCTGGAAGACAAGCGAGAAATACTGCACTTTCTTCGTCCACTCGATTGACTGCGTATACCACTTCTAACGCCGTTCCGAATGTATTAGCCGGCCACGAAAAAATCACATCCATCTGACAAGATCAGAGAGCCAAGACCAACGGCAATGTCAATATCACCCTCATCGAAAACACACATCGCTGCACCATGCTTCCGACATTACCTTTGATTGGGCCGAGTCTGGCGATTTTCGTCGTCTCGCTGGTCATGTTGATTCTTGCCCTCATTGCCGTCTCCTTGCGGATCTTCGTTCGTGTTCACGTGGTTCGTGCCTTTGGCTGGGATGATACGCTTATGCTCTTGGCACTGGTATGTACTATGGAAAAAAACCCTCATTCCACAAATAGCTTGCTTATTCCAACACCAGGCCTTTTTCGTCGCATTCATCGCATGCAGCTTTGTGGGCGCTCTCTATGGAGGCGGTCGTTCAGCAAGCGAATACCCAAATTTCGCATACTACAGAGTCTCACTACTAGTACGAATTTGCCTGCCCTCAACTCACGATGCCGTGCCCATCGAACTAACCTGCAAATGCCCCTTACTCAGTATTGGTGGCTCTGCGAAATCTTCTATACCTGGTCCTCCGCCCTCGCCAAACTATCCATCGCCGTTGCGCTCCTCCGTCTGACCATCAACCGAGTTCACCGCATCGTCATCTTCCTCGTCATGGGCTTCACCGTCGCCGTGAGCCTCATGTTCTGGATCACCCTTCTTCTCAATTGTCGACCTGTCTCGTTTTTCTGGAACTTTGCGGATCCCAACAGCTCCGGGGAGTGCATGTCCTTGCATGAATTGGCCAAGGTCGTGTATGTGTATAGCAGCTTCACGATCGTTTGTGACTTGACGCTGGCGATCTTGCCGATCTTCCTGGTGTGGAAATTGCAGATGAGTTCCCGGACGAAAGTTGCCGTTGTGGTGATTTTGAGTATGGGTGGAATGTAAGTCTATACTTCTAGTTTTCGGTTGCGAGTCTCTGTCTGCCTGTCCCCCTTTTCGTTTATCGCTCGTCAGAATTACTTTGCTCATACGGTCTGCATTTTTTGAACAGCGCAAGTATTGCCGTGATTATTCGGATTCCATATTTGCATTTTCACGCCGACACGAGTTTCCTCCGTAAGTCGTTACAAAGAAGTTTTACCAGATCGCTTCTTCGAGCATCAAATCTCCCCAATACCCTCCCTCCAATACTCATTCCCAAATCCAACCCAACGCAGGCTCCACTTTTCAAATCGCCATCTGGTCCGTCATCGAAACAGCCCTCGGCATAACAGCCAGCAGCCTCTTCACCCTCCGCCCCCTCTTCCGCTGGCTCCTCGATGAGAAATTCTCCAGCGGCCGCGCAACACGCAGCAACGCACCCGGATACAGCAACTACCCCCTCGGCACCCTGGACCGAGATGGACTGAAGGCGATGCGCGACACCCCGAGCTCAAAGACGCCTAGATTCGGAACTGCAAGTGAACATGGACACCGGATGTCCGGGGGTAGCGTGGTGACTGTTCCGGCGTCGAGGAATTTCATCATGTTGAATAATAGCGAGGAGGCGTTCATTAATCCTGAGTCGCCGGGGGTGATTGCGTCTGAGGGGGGCAGGATTACGGTGCAGAAGACGTTTATGCAGTCTGTTTCGGAAAGGGATCAGTAGTGGGATGGAATTTTTGGGTTTGTGAGGGTGTCATTGATTTGGTGTGTTTTTTTTTACCTATATACCCCAGGTACATTGCGAGTTTGGGAGTTAATGTGTCAATGAGGAATGAATCGGTGTTAGGGCTTTACTATTGTTTAAACTTTGTGATTATCTTGTTTTGGCTGAGCAGCCCCTTCCACTTCTAATCTATAGAGGTATGTACCCTAACCAACGCTTGCTTCCATTCTGGATTTCTATTCTCGCCGACCTCAAGTACCGGACGAATCAATAAACTTGTTCTATGGTGACTCTTCTGCAACTAGTGTTTAACAGATCTGTTGACATTCTCAGTGCCTCGGTACCAATTGAACCCCATGCCCGGACAATGAATATAGCCTTAAGTTCCTCACCATGTTACTGTTTCCACCCACGCGGACACTGTTGAGTGTTGACCACCTAGGTTGCAGTATCTGTATACTACCCGACGGTTGTGCAAACCTCAAGCATTCAAACCTAGGTAGGTAGGTAGGTACTACTAGGTAGTATTCCGATCCCTCATTCAGATACTCTACCGACTCGGTAAGCATATCTACCTTGGGCTTCCACGATTTGGGAGTACACTTTGACCTGCGCAATGGGCAAACAACCTAAGGTCGTCGTACAGCTGTGTCCTTACAACGACAAACCCATTGGAAGCTCATCAGTGGATAGCAGGTTTTATCACGTGCTGCATGAAGTATTCTATCATACCGGGATACTTTGAACTCGTGGCTGTCCTGAAAGTCGCCCACCGTTCAAGTCATTCAGGCACAGATTGGCAGAGGTCCACGAGTCCAAAGTAGGGATGAACCTTGCTTGTTGCTCACAGTCTTCCAAGCTGTTGGTATAGGTGAATAATGTTTCAATTCTTTGGTAGGTAAATCGAGGTTTCTGAGTCCTTCAGGGTTACAGCTCGAGGTTCTGTGCAAGTTCGCGAGTGTCCCGGTTGGGCTGTGCGAATAGTTCTTCGAATTGGAAGTTTCGCACACTCTGGTTATTCCAGTCTACTCCACTGTATGGATGGATGGATGGATGGATGGATGGATGTGGAAGGAGTTTTCTTTCTATGGAGCTGTCAGTTCGGAGGTTGAAATTGTCGGGTCAAACCAGAAACAAGGCCGATGAAATCTCGTACTCAGGACATAAGTGCCGAGATTGAGACTCACCGATCACACTTCCATTGACCTTCAACTTCCAGGTCGGCGATATGACACCTCCTTCACGTTGGGCATCATTAATATATTTACCCCCCACCCCCCATTTAAGGCCGTAGAGATCCTCGTCCTTTCAGATCGAAAGCGAGCTTCGTGGTATGTATAAGGTAGGCAGCTAGCCACTCAGCAGCCGGTCTGCGCACCCCATTTTGGAGCGGGTCAGGTATGAGGTATGTTTGCGGATAGATTCGAAGATACCGGTGGGGGGTGGAATGTCGACTGACGTGATGTTATCAGATCAGCGTGTGATGGTAGGAAGTATACACCCGGGAGATCCAGTCGGTATGACTGTGTTTGGAAAAGAAGTATATCCAACATTTGTGCGTGGTGACGGGCGACCAGGGCTGTTGTCTGCTGCGTATCAAGTATCATACATTGCAATTCAGAAGTTCCAACAACATCAGTATTGAGAATTTGTTATTGCCCCCAACGCCAGATATAGATCGATAGCGAAACGAATATAAACCCCATGCCCCTAGCGCATCATACTGAATACCAAAAACAAAGATGGAAGAATAGAAATGAGGCTTATAATTCAATAAGCAACCCAGACGCCTTGATTCGTGATAAACACTCGTGTCGCGTAAACCGATCGTAACATGTTGTCTCGTGTGCATATACAAAAGACCGTCGCCCCCTCGTTTCCTTCCTCGTCCCGCTCATTTCCGCTCACTGCGGCTACTGCTCGAACTTGGGGATTCATAAGGCGGCACCGGCGAAAAATCCTCCGTTAGCATTTCCTCCGAGCCCGGAAGCTCGCTCGCCTTGGTCTTGGGGGTTGCCTCGGATACCGTTACGGTGGGTTTCGAGCCCGACTCTTCGGTTTCGGAGTCGCTGGAGTAGGTATCGTCATAGCCATCTAACAGGGCTGCGCGGCGCTGAGCGTCATCCTCGTCATCTGGAATGTCGGGAGCCGTGTAGGCGTCGGGAGAGCCGTGCTTCTTGATAAAGTGATCGATGATATAGTATTGAAGGGCGTTCATGATCACGGGGAAGAGCAGCATGACAAAGGCGATTTGAAGTGCGGTGTTGCCCTCGGTCCAGCCTAGAGCCCAGTCGCCGACTTTGATGATAAATGGGAAGAGTGAGATGAGGAAGAAGACGCAGACTTTCATGCCCAGAAGACCGATGAAGTAAATCATGGACTGTTTGAGCCACCAGATGGCCCGGGGTGGCTGGCCATAGTTGCCCGATTCGATGGATTCGGGCGGGTTGGCCAATGGAGTATAAAATGCGATGTAGTTGAGTAGTCGGAGAATGAGAATGAGGATCGGAATACCGAGAGTTGTCTGGTCGAGTGTCGGATATTCAGTTATCAGCGCTGTTTTGAAGAGAAATCGTCTTCAAAGAGTCTCACTCACATCGATACCCAAGTTCAGCAGGTAGATCGAACAAGGGTTGGGTTTGTACGACTTTCGGATCTGCATTTCACCCGCCGAGAACATGGACATCAAGAGATTGGCCAAGTGGAGCAACCCCGATCCAAAGACTTGCTTGGACGCATCAAAGGCCCAGACTTTAAGTGGTCGCTGAGGACGTTCCCTCCACCGCTTGTAGACCAGTGACGACAGGGCCAAAGCCCCAAGAGCAGCCTGCACTAGCAAAGAGAACGGCCCGAGCAGTTTGCACTCTCCGTCGTCTTCCCCATTTGAATCGTCACCCGAAGCCGTCGCGTTATAGGAGTAGAGCATAGTAGAAGTTGGTGACGACGACACAGACGCTGCGAAGTAAGGTGATGAGCTGGACACTGGCGTAGCGATAGCCAAGTTGGTGGCCGCCGATGCGACGAGCGATAGTACGGTCGCTGCGTGCATCGTTGCTGTATGAGACTTTCAAGAAGTTGAGAGGCTTGGTGGTTGAGTTTTGTGTCTCGACCTGATTCGTGAGAACGCAAGAAGCGGCCGGCGCTTCGGTAAATGCGTTGTAGTAGTCGTTTCTTGGTGACTGATCAGACGCGGGGGGCCGAACGGGCCTATTTGCAGCCGAGACAAGACCGCATCAACACGTGGCTGATCGTGTCAAATATGAAGAGAGGTCCAAGTGGGAGGACGAGAATGAAGATGAACGGAGAGAGGAAAGTTCACGAGCTCTGGTTTTTTTGGCGAAGAACCGCCCAAAGCTGGGAAGTTGGAACTGGCTGACCAAAGTAACTTACTCGCACTAGTCTCATCCAGTGAGGAGCAGCTGCCGCTTGCTTAGTCGGCGAGTCGTTCGTGTGGCGGGTTGTCCCAAAGGGCTGGGCCCCCGCAAATGTCCCAAACAGTCTGACAGTGCTGGAACTGCCGTACTATGGCTCATTCTCTCCTTCAACGTACGATGCAATCTATATGAACTGCGAGGTACACACACTCCAAATTTGAAAGCCAAAGAGTCAAGTATGAGTCTATTGGAATGTTAGAGTAGAGTCCTTCCTTGCAATTCATGTATCGTCAGAGTCGCGGCCGAATGTGAAGAATCGCCAAGGCGAGCGATCCCGCCGCGTTGCAGTAAAGTGGAGACTGGGCGGTCATTCTGTGACGCATTTGCTGCCTCGATTGCCGCCGTCTTACATTGCTGCGGCAGGTGGGTAATCATTGATGGAGACTGAGCGTCAGGAGTATTTCAGAGATATAGTGAGACTAAGTGGTGCTATAGGAGGTCTCTCCAAATAGAACTAGACTCCCTCCCTGTGGTCGCAAGGAGTCTGTCTCTTCACTACCATAGTGCACTCGTGACCAACAGAGTCACGCGGGCGCTCGACCGCTCACCATGATACACTTGGAGAGGGCAAATCATGTCCAGATCGTTTTTCGTTCTTTTTGTAAGATCATGAGATGTCTACAGTGTAGACATCTGTTAGGTAAGATCTCCATCTTACGAGATGGAGACCCTATGTCTGTTGACAATTCAATTGATCAGGTAGACGCTGGCGTCAAACGTACTGAGCAATCTATGCGATGTCGAGGAAGCCCTGCATCGAAGAGAGACCCTGATACTCGCATAATACTGAAAAGTGGCGAATGAATGTCTCGCGTGGCAAAGCAAAACGGTTGATAATCATGATCATAGACGAAAAAGGATGGCAAAGCCACCGATCGGCGTCTGGTAATAATATTCTGCGGCTCGTAGATGCTTCAAACGAGAGTCGACCGGACCACCATCCAGAGTCCATGGGGTCGTCATAAAGAACAGAATATCCCGAAGGAATTCAAGAGCAAAGAAAAAGCACAAAAGAAACGCCGCGAACCTAGCCCATTCCCAGAATCAACGTGATAGCGGATCCGTCGCACAGCTCACTCCGATCACTCTATCCCATGCTGCTGTTTAAGTCTTTCCAAATTTTCCTGTCGTTCTTGGATATCCTCCTTGGAGCGGACCATTTTCTCTGGCTGGTGGTATAATACTACATTCAAAAACAACAGTCAGCTCTCCATCTCCGCAACAAACAACCAAGGCACGTGAGCACTTGTACGCAAAGAACCAATACGTACCGACCAAGTATCTGCTCTGGAAGTTGAAGCCATTGAGCTTATCGCATGCCTGCTTGGCGTCGTGTACGTCTTCGTAGACCACGAATGCTGTGCCCTTGGAGTTGTTGGCAATGCCCTGGCGAATTTGTCTGCGAAAGAGGGAGCGCCCAGGATTAGCAAACACCCAGAACCGGAACATCGTTCGTAGACCACCGAGATCTTACCGGATGGGACCGAATTTCCCAAACAGGTCAAAAAGCTGCTCTGCCGTTACGTTGTAGCTGGCGTAAATACTGTCAGTTTGTAATTTTTTTCGAGGCTTGTCGGTTGCTGGTCGCTCGGAGATTCGAGATAACGAAAGAGAGGGAGGCGCATCCGCCGATCGTCGGAGCAAGACAAAGTGTAAGCAAGCGTACCTGAGGTTCTTGACGAAGAGAATCCTAAGCAAGAGAAAGGAAACGAGTCAGTACAGATATTGTTGAAGGCAGAGCGACCACGCTTCACTCCGGCCTCGAGTGTCGTGTGAGACCCATGAGGGCGTAGAGCCCAATGGCGGGAGGGGCAGGAAAAGCGCAAAGACGTACCGATTTGCTTCGGGGGCGAGCTTCCGGCTCATTCTTATGTTGAAAATAGCCCTTGGTGCAGTTGGTTGGAATGGTGCAGATGGGTTGCAGGATACCGAGGGTATCAAGGTCAAGTGAGGATTCCAAAGAGCAGAACGATTACGAGTCGAAACAGAGCCACGCAGAGAGAACCACGAGGGCGCCTTGGCATTACCCGTTGGGGCCTAGCGTGAGTCTAAGGCTGGACGGATGAGGTAAGCGTGCCTCTGTCGGTAACCGTACGTGACCAGTGATACCGGACGGCCGTCGATCCTGCCAATATTATAAGCGGTCAGTTGACCGGATCAACGGTCACAGCTGGTACCGCTCAATACCGTATCAGCGCCGTGAGGTATGTAGCTCGGCGAAGACGCTCTCGTCGCAAGTCGAAAGCTCGGAACCGCCTGCGAAACCCTTTGTCTCTTCTTTCTAGGCCCTTTACCTCGCCAAAGGCATTCCAAGTCTCAAGCGCAACAATTGGGTCCGGTGAAAAGCTGGGGAAAGTCCTGCTCGGAGCGCATCCATTACCTCCAAGTCCACAAGCGGCTGCCGCCGTCCAGACGCCGCATACTCTTCTCGAGCGGGCTCCCCGAGCGATCTGCCCTCCTCCCTCCCTCGTCTGCCGCGCTCCGTTCTCCCCTCCTCACTCTTTCAGATCACCCACCCAAACCACTTCCATCCATTCGAATCTTCGCCGCCCAAATCCCAGTCTGCGGGATCTCGTTCCTGCCGACTGGACTCGTATACCCTTCAGCTCTTCTTTTCGCCCGCGGGCTGCGGCGCGATTCCTATCGCGCCTTGGTCAACCCGCCGCCACAACGCTCGCAAACCCCCTCAACCCTCTCCGCCGCGACTGACTTTCGCGCCCCCCTCTTCGTCGGCTATCTCCTCCGCAATCGTCAAGCGCTTCTCGAGAATCATCGGTCATCCGGAGGACTTGCACGTATACATTCGGCTTCTAGGAATGACACCCACTCTCTCTGCGACGGCTTCTCGCTAGTCCGTGGTGATCTACCCATCCCCGCTTTGCACCCACTTCGCCGCAAAGTCGCATCCAGTCGCAGCTCCATTCCACCCATCTTCGATTTCTTCCCCTCTCCGATCTCAACGAGCTCTCCGCCGAAGATGATGAGCGCAGCATCCTTCTCGTTGCCTCTGGGTGAGCGCCCGTCGTATTATCGCACTCCTTCTCCTCCGCGACGCGCCGTGGAGCCGATCACACCGTCGACGGCCGAATTTCGAGGATCCTGGGCTGAACGCGGTCCTCCGCCTACAGCCAGCCTCGAGAATGATCAAAATTCTCAAAATCCTGTTCGACCTATACCTGCCGGTCCTGGGCGCCACCAACGGTCGGGTCATGGACGCTCAAATTCGACAATTGACACTCTTGCCACGATAGCTCTCGCAACAAGCCCTACTTTCGCACCTCCCCCCGCCCCCTCCTCTCCCGACTTTCGATCAACATTTCCTCTCTTCTCCAATGAATCGCAAGACTCTGAGCGACCTATCAAGCGATCTCGGTCGGAACGGCAATCGTCTCCGTATCAATCGCCTCCATCTTCCTCCCACGCGCCGCCGCCACCAAGCGGAAGTTTACAACACTCCGCTCTGGACAGTATGAAGACTGATGCCGAGCTACTTCTCAACTTCGCTCGACCATCCAATTTCTGGCCAAGTGGGCATCATACAAAACGGGTCAGCATTGACGAATCCTATCACAACCACAACCACAACCATGGCTGGGGCAGTGACATGGTACGCTACGATCGACTAGAATTCTCCCATGCGTCACAACCATTCCTGCCGGAGGATAGGAAAGCCTCATTCAATCACAACGACAACCACATCCCTCCGTCCCGATTGCGATCACGATCCGATGGATCAACCTTCCTGTCCCGTCCCATTATCCGCGGGGCACGACCCACGACAAGTACTGGGGCGCTACCGCCGGTTCTTTGGGAAGAAGAAGAAGATGATGCACATGCGGCAATGTCGGAAGACTCACGTTATTTAAGCTACGCCGATCAGAGACATGGCGAGTTTGATCACAACAATCATCACAAATCAACGAAAATATCTCCAAAGGTTGAAGAAGATATGAGAGGCGACACCACAAATCAAGCGAGCTGTGCCGCATGTCACATGGTCCGAATACCAGTCGACTCGGAAGAGCCGCTAGAAGAAGATACGTGGATTGGCTGCGATGGGTGCAAGCGTTGGTTCCACATCGTCTGCGCCGGGTTCAAGAATGATCGGGAGGTCCGCACAGTCGATAAGTTCATTTGTCGAGCCTGTCGGGCCACTCACGGGCAAACGACTTTTGTTCGCAAATCATCAAGAGCTCGGACTGCTATCGATTACGCCGGTCTCAATCAAGGACTGGTAAAAGCTGCTTCGGACTCGGCGGAGCACCACTATCTCGAACCCATCCGCCAAGGAAAGATCCGATTCCTTCCTGAGTCTTTTCCCCGTATGAGGCCGGAGCTTGTCACTGCCGAATACTTTGAACGCGGGAACGGCTGGACTGAGCCCGTCGTCATTCCTGCTGTCTGGAATCACCGAGAAGCTGTACCGGAGCTTGACGAAGACTTTGCTTCACTAGTGGAGAGTGCCTCGACCCGCGAAATGTTTGATGAATTGCTTGAACATATCGACGAGCATCAAACGAGTGTCGAGGAGACTGTCGACTGCGGACAAGATCAACTCGATATGGTTGTTCCTCAAGGGTTAACGGTCCGGGCCGTCGCCGAGCTCTATGGTCCAGAAGAAAGGGTCGAGGTGATCGATGTCAAGTCACAGCAAGGTGAGGACAAGCGGTGGAACATGCAGAAATGGGCCGATTATTACGAGAGTAATGAGCCCGACAAGCCCGTGAGGAATGTGATCAGTTTGGAAGTCTCGCAGAGCAAATTAGGCAGACTGATCAGGCGGCCCAAAGTCGTACGCGACCTCGATTTGCAGGATGCAGTCTGGCCAGACGAGCTCAAAGCGATTGGCGACTACCCCAAAGTCCAGTTCTACTGCCTGATGTCTGTGGCTGATTGCTACACCGACTTTCACATTGACTTCGGAGGTTCCTCCGTCTACTACCACATTCTCAAAGGCAAGAAGACCTTCTTCTTCATTCCTCCCAAGGACAAACATCTCAAGAAGTATGAAGAATGGTGCAAGTCTCCTGCGCAAGATTCGGTTTTCCTGGGTAATCAAACAAAAGAGTGCTATCGCGTGGATCTCTCTGAGGGCGATACCATGTTGATCCCATCAGGCTGGATACATGCGGTCTGGACGCCGGAAAACAGTCTGGTAATCGGCGGCAATTTTTTGACCCGGCTGAACTATGGCATGCAAATCAAAGTTCTCAACATTGAAAAAGAGACCAAGGTGCCCATGAAATTCCGCTATCCGTTCTTCCAGAAGATCCAGTGGTACACTGCCTTGCGCTATCTGGAGCAAGATCCAGTTCCTCAGAGCGTGATGGATGCATTCTTGCAGGATGAAAACTACCGGTTTCACAGACAGCAACCAATCTATTACGAATTTGGAGATCGTTTTCACCGGGAACAGCCAGGGACTGCCTATTACAACGCCCGACTATATTCACAGGCTGAACTAGAGGGCTTGCCGGAGCTGACCAAGTACCTCCTGCGAACTGCGCTTATAGCTAGCTCGTACAACGTTGAGGGAGTGACTGTCGAAAGTCGGAATGCGGTCCGACGGTCTGTTCCCAAAGGCATCGCCGATCCTGTCGATATGATCCGAACTTTCGGTATATGGGTTGCATGGAAGCGCGGCAATGAGAAGGCGCCTCAATGGACACGACCAGGAGTCATTGAATCCAATCCCAAAGTTCCACTCAACGAGAAAAAGTCTGCCGGGCGCCCAAGCCGCCGATCGGAACGCAATGTTGACAACCAACGCACCTATGCTGAGAGACAGGCAGTTCAGCGGCCATCAGACGATATTCCCGATATGCCTGCACCTCAAATCAACAACGCTGCTGTCCTAGCAACCGATGAGAGTGAAGCGCCTGCGGCCCCTGCTTCCGCTGCCGCTCCCGCTCCCACTTCTGCCGTGGAAGTGATCGTTCGAGAACCTCAATTTCCCTCAAAGCCTCGACCTGCTCAACGTGGTTCCGGACTAGGTCCGAAGCGAGTTGCATGTGATGCGTGTCGTCGACGTCGAATTCGTTGTCGACACAAGGACGAGCCGAGCGATTCCGGCAATTTAGGCGCTCACGTGGGTATGAATGGTCTGGGTCTTGCGTCGGGTCTTAGCAATACGTCGTCGTTAGCACAGGATGCTGTGTCGGCACTAAACTCATTGGCTGCCATTGCTTCCCAAGCTGGCTTTCAAAGTAATGGCGTTGTTGGGTTCGACCAATTTGACGGCCCTGGCAAATTTCATTCAACGGTACTGGGTGCTTCTGGTGTGGCGACCAACGGGCTTAGCGAGCTGAGTCCGGACGGTGCAAACGGCGGCAAGAAAGGTCGAAGCAAAGCTTGTGACGACTGTCGAAAGAGCAAGGTAAGCAATTCGGCGCTCCGTGGCATTCGATATTCCAGACCAACAGCTAATCACTCCCTTCTAATCTTACAGCGCCGGTGTATACATGATGAATTTGGTCGTGTTGATCCCATCAAAGCACAAGAGAGGTCGAAACCCCGTGGGACAGCCGCGTCGAAACGACCCCGACCCAATGAAGATGAGGCCGTATCGGCACCTTCCAAGAAAGCCAAGCAGGAAAGCGTGTCCCCAAACATTCATCCCTTGCAATACGAAGATTATCAAGCCACTGCGGTTCTGCACGACGCGCAAGGTGCCTACGACGTACTGAGCCATTCTCACGCTCAATCAAGCCTGGTCGCTGATGTTGTAACCGTCGGTCAGGCTCTTTATGCATCCCCGCCTGTTGCCCACGTTGATTCGATGGACATAAAGGATACAAGTGCCTTGGCTGTCCCTGAAAACCCTACTTCTACATCCCTTGTCTCTCCACCAACGTCGCTGGTCGACGAGATGGACACGGTGCAGGATAGCGAGCCAGTGACATCGGTAGAGAGCGAAGCTCTTGGTGCGCTTCACACACCTAACTCGAGCTCACGCCATTCGTCTCGACAACCTCGCCATGTGGAACGCGTTGTTGGAGAGATGCCCTCATCTCGCTCCTTGCATTCTGCTACGCGCCCGGGTGCTTCACAGGTCATTCCTGGTCCCTCCACAGCTCGAAAATCATCTCCTCGCCCATCGTCATCACATGCCAAGAAGAGTTCACCCATGGTTGAAAAGCACTTTGATCGACACGCGACGACGTCCCTCTCGCCGCGTCAGTCCAAACACAACAAGAATCGTACAAAAGAAGATGCTGACGCTGAGAGTCTACGACTGATCCGTGAGCTTCAAGAAGAAGAATTCGGACTCAGGAGAAGACGCGGCTAGATCGGCACAACTTGGATACGACACCAAAGTTCTCGTTCTATTCTCTTCTTTCCGTTTCCCTTCACTTATATTTCTCCTCTTCCTCTCGACCTTTCCAACCTCTTCTTCTCTACGAGCACGTTTCATCTTTGTTTTTTCCTCTGGTCATTGCGATGGTTATTGCACGGGTGTTTCTTCTAGGATTTGGAATCGACAGATACGGAGTTCATATATCTCTCTTTGCTTACCTGTGGGCGTTGTCATCATTCTACGGAGATATTGCCGGTTTACCTACGGTGTTCTGATAGGGCTGCGTCAATTGACGACATATATTCCCTTTTGTTTTTCTCCTTCATCACTGCTGCGTCGCTCTTCCTGCTATTCATGCTGTATGGCACAATTTTGTTCATTTGCTTGCTCCCCGTTGAATTTTTCTTCTCAACGTTTGGCTTCCTGTGCGGCTCCGTCCCAGGGACCATTGAGCCATTCACCCATACTGAGCAGTTTGCTTTGCCTATATTTTCCTCTGAGATTATGGACCTTTCCTTGTCGTTTTTGTAGACCTGAGGTAACTATAATTTGAAAGACAATAATGGAATGATTTTCATTTTGAATGTTGTTCCTCTTTCTTGTTCTTGTTCTTGTTCTTGTAAAGACAGAGGCATTCCTATAATCGTCTCATCGCCAACTTCTGTAGATTCGCGGTCACGATTGCGACGTGGGGTCTGGAAGTTGAAGACTGACATTATCTAGAGTCGATGAAATGCGTTCATTCACATACTCGCAACAGTATGTCCTCGGCATGTGGATGTCGTATTGAAAGGAGAGCTACAGGTCTACGGGTTTCAGTGGATCCATTTATCAATGAGGCAAACCTGCGAACAATTCCCCTGATAGCCAATTTGCGTGCACTCAGTTGTAAAGGTGTTGCTTTTATTGTGCCGGGGGAGTTAGTTACATTTGAGGCTTGGTAGTTGTGTTTTGTGTCATTTTCCTATGGCTGGCTAGATTCGTTCCTTTTGTGATCACATTACTGGCGAAGGAGCTGGGTTGGTTGAAGACAGATACCACCTGTTTGGATTTGTGTGCCCTTCATTGACTGGGATCGAGACTCTAGTCTACTACCTATACTGGAGGCTAATTGAGGGAGAACTCGGCAGGGAAACGTACAGGAAGACTCAGGCAAACTCAAATTGACTTTCAAAATATTCTATTCTGACTAGCTGCTCGTTTTTTTTTTCTTTTTCTTTTTCTTTTGGGAGGAAAGATTGGAAGGAGATCAATCTAGTTACCTTCCCACCAGGTATAGTTGTTCGTCTCAGCAGCAGTATCAAACACAAGCAGGGAGCTGCTGTTGCGAGGACGCTCAGGCCAAACATTCAACAGACCATCCCAGATCTCAATGTTCGAATACTCGACTTGAGCGCAAGGAGCCTTGTAGAATGCGATACCGGTGCTATCTTCACGGCTGGGATAAATGCGAGTAGTCAAAGCGAAGCGCTCGTTGACGTAGACCTCGAGAAGGGATCCGTCCACGAAGATGCTCATCTGAATGGACTCGTTTGTATTCTTGTTGCAGTCGCTGTCGTGGACGGTGTAAGGCTTGAAGTAGCCCTGGTGCGTGTCGTTCGCGAACATCTTGATCTGGCTGGAGTGACTGCGGTCCACGGCGATACTGTAGTTGGATGGGTTGTAGTAGATGTTGGTGTATTCTTCGCGGTTGGGTGAAGCGGCAATGGTCAGGCCGGCGATTCCGGTAGTACTCTTGAGCTCCAGGTTGATTTGGTATGAGTGGGACATGCTGGTGGGCAGTTTGATCTTCTCTGTGTCGCACTTTTGCTCGTGGCAAGGGAATTTGTGGTGTTTGGCCCCGCGGTGCAGACCTTCGACGACGTCTGGGACGGGCTTGGTGCCTAGGGTGCTGGCGGTCCAGGTGCCATTGGAGTTGGCGAAGAAGCGGGAGTTGCCAGGCATGCAGCTTTCGGACATATCGTGGATCACGTTGTGGGTGTCTTTGATGAAAAGCTCGCGGGGGAGAGCGAAAGACCCCTGGTAGCCTTGTTGGGTGATACCAAAGTTGTTCATGTCCTCGGAGGCCCAGCCCCATTGAATACGGCGGTTGTTCTTGGTGTCGTTGAAAGTGGTCATCTGAGTTTAGACTTAGTATTTGGCATCAAATCAGGACGGGGGGGGAAAGCGGATTGTTTTCTGCCTTGATAAAACAAACTTACCGCATAAAGCAAACCCCAATCACCTGCACCACCGGCAACAGGAGTGAACTCGACACTGCCATTAGCCCGGACTGACAGAGTTCCCTCGTTCCAGAGAGACCAACGGCGAGCGTGGAAGTCAGTGTCGCCGCCCTCAGCACCCATCGTGACGAAGTAGCGATCTCCGATTGAGAAGAAATTGGACACCTCAAAGTTGAATCCATACGAACCGGTCTCTGGCAAGGCACCCAGCGAGCTATTCATCTTCGGCTCAAACAAGGAACCAAGGAAGGTCCAGTTGGTCAAGTCCGACGCAGGGGCCTTGTAGAGAGGCATACGGGGGCCGACCTCCTTAATGCCTGAACCAAAAACAGCATAGTAGTAAGGCTCAGAAGCGTTCAAAAAGGCATCCATCTCAGGCCAAGCGTGGTAAAAGGGATCACGCCAACCTGTGACGTTCCAACCCTCGGGAGGGTTGGACATGACAGGATTGTTCTCGTACTCCTGCCATGTCACTCCACCATCGGTAGAGTAGGCCAAACTTTGACTCTCGGTACCCTTGAGATAGGGTTTGCTCCAGGATGTGGGAAGTTCGGATACCGATGTGTAGAAGGCCAAGAAAGTTCCATCAGATCCACCGGTTAGATTGACTGGCTGGGCGGTTCCGGAGAAGATTCCCAGGTGATTATAAAGAGCTGGAGTATGGTGATCGCTGGTCAAATTGGTAGTGCCGAGTGATTGGGCCTGTTGATTCTTCCACGCGGCAACCCCATCCTGTGGGTTGTTATCCACATCCTTCCAGGTGATGAGATCATCCGAGGTGGCATGTCCCCAGGAGATGTTGCCTAAGGAGTCGTTAGATAAACAATGAGAACTAACGAAAGGGTGCTGTAAAAGTGAACTCACCCCAATTGACGTGGTTAGGGTGGAATTGATAATGTAAGTGGTAGATCTTGTTGATGGGATCATACATGGGTCCACAAGGATCCTGGTGAGCGATCAGCATGTATCCTTATTCACAGCTCAACAATTTCCAGATCATTCGAGCAAGTGACATACGTTCATCCATCCCGACGGAGCAAGGAAATGAGAGGTCGGTCTCCATCTTGTGAAGAGAGTGTTGTTGGCCATGCTATTGATTTGGTCGACAGTGAGCGATTGGCTCAGTGCAGGCGCAGACCCAGCACCGAGTGCCACCGCCGTAGCAAATGTATGCGTCTTCATGATGAGCGGCTGAAGCAATGCCTTGAAACTTTCAATCGAATTGTCAAAGCACTGAGAAGAGGGTGGATTGAAGGCTTCTTATAGTCGCCAAAAGACTGGAGAAGCCGTCGAGCATGTCTGTGACCCCGGCCTTTAGTCGCCACATCCTCGGTGCTTCAGCCATGGAAGCTCTCTCCACAAAGATTGTTTGACGAGCCTAGTTGGAAGACCGGGAAACCTAAAAGCGCCTCTTTTTGGGCTCGATCCCCAGGAGTCTGGGGTCATTGCCGCAAGCCCGTGGGGAACGGTGGCTGGTCGGGGGGGTCACTGCAGCCAACGAGGGATGATGCAATAGTCCGAGGTTTGTCCTCGAAACCCCCGATTTCTCCGCGACCACAGGCGTAACTCGCCGTGAATAAACAGGGTACAGTTGCACACCTCGGCATCCCGGGCATTCTCAAGCTTCAAAAGTTGCCTGCAGACAGAGAGGCCTTTGCCGTGAAAGTACACCCCGCCATTTTGAAAAATTTCTCCGAAGATGTTGGAGGATTGCCGAAGTTAGTCCACCTTCCAAACCTGTTCAGCTTTCCAGATCCAAATCCAGCGAAACCGTTGGGAAGTCAAAATGTATGGCTAACAGTAACTAGAGATTTCACACAAGTTAGTCGCAGGTAGTTTTTGACTGAGATTCTGGCTCGGCAGTCGCGCGGAGACCTCATACATGACAAATGCTACCTCGTGTGGGCGACGGGTCCATGCCCGCCGTTGATCCTTCGAACGGCTCCAGGCCACTACAAAAGGGAAGAACCAGGTGATATTGGAAAAATCACAGCGGCCGTGGTGGTAGGAGACTCGTGCAAGGCCGTAACGCATTACCGAGACAATAGGATGCGCAAGAATTGGGCTTCTCACCGAAGATCGCCGATGAGTCTCACGATTGCATGCGCCAAAATCGACGATAGAAAGGGAACGGCCAGAGTGAGAGAACCGAACGCTTGTCTCATTGAATAAGCGATGCACGCGGCATTTTGGCAAAGATGAAATCGAATTGGAAGCTAGCTTCTATGAGGTGTCACCGAGGAGCCTGCACAGTAGATCAGGTGATCATTTCGACAGCAAGTGAACGGGATTTTCATATCCCCTTCCTTCATATGCTCTTTACGCCAATGTTCCAATGCTAACCTGAATCACGATGATTCGGTCTTCCGTATTTCCATCATGGCCTCCCAAGTCAGACGGCCCGACTCGTCGTGGAATTCTGGCTGGTCGATGAAAAAGAAGGCATCATGAGAAATATGCAGCGTCTTGGAGAACAGCTTGCTTGAAGGAACAGTACAGCCTTTCCCATCCGTCAGATCGTCGCCAGCGAGCAACTTCAATACCAGGCCGGTGACGTATTGAATCGGGATCTGTACTTCCTGGGGGAACAGCGCTTCTAGCTCCTCGGTCAAGAGCGCTGTCTTGGCCACCCCTGGGCAGATGGCGTTCACACGTACGCCTTCCTGCCAAAGTTTGTCTGCAATTGAACGTGTCAATCCGAAAAGGCCATCTACGAGGTGTCAGCGAAACTCATGTTGATCTGAATCAAATCGCCCCTTACGTTTCGTTGCTGAGTACACTGGCGTTCTAGCACACGGGTACAAGCCCCCAATGCTGGACGTCAGAATCAGATTTCTCATGCCGGACAAGGGCTTCGAGGATCGACGAAAGTAATGCATGGCTAGATAGACCGTGTTGACGGCGCCGTTCAGGTTAATTTGCATCAATCCCAGAGGTGGTTCAGGTGGGATGCCCGCATCAGGCTGTGCAGCGAAGAAGTCTTCGAGCTCAGCAACTCCGGCATTTGCGAAGACAAAATCGATGCGGCCACATTCGGCGAATATACTGTCGAACACCTTTGCCAACTCTATGTACTTGGTCACATCAGCCTGGTAAAATTGTGCTTTCTGGATTGACCTTGCAGCTTCCTGGCCTCGTTGAGAGTTGCTGCCGATAAGCTTGACTCGCCAGTCGCCGGAATCGGCTAAGTCTTTTGCAACATCCAAGCCAATTCCACTGGCTACACGAAAGGGGCACTCTCTATCAGTAATCTGTTTTTGATCTCGCTCGCTTCCAAGTCGAGTACTTACTGCCCCCAGTAATCACTGCCACTTTGCTCATTGTGATTCTATTCCGTCTGGTAGGGATGCTGGTGACGCAAGGGGTCGGAAAAGCTGGGTGATTGTATGAAAAGTTCCAATGATCGAGATAAAAATTAGGGACAAGTCTCCGAGAAGTTGAATGGAAACCTTGGCCGCAGATCCGGTCTTTAGGGATGTGGTGGCACATGCACGATGCGCTCACCTGAAGAGAGTGAAATTCTCATCTATGGCATCTCATTTGTGATCTAGGCCCTCGCTAATGCACGTCCATGTCTATCACCATGCACCTACTCCTTAGCTCTGATACGGCCATCTTGTCTAATTCGACCAAAGAGTCGTGATAGCCCAATGCTATACTGTTGTGGTACGGAAATGGTTTGGAGACTATCAAGCTATTTGATCGGCTAGATTCTAAGTTACCACTCACTTGTTCAGCAAATCTCCCAGAGCCGAAGTTGTCCGAAAAGATTCCATGAGTTCGCGACTACTAATTTCTACAGATACTACTGCGAAGCCAATAGCTGGAAATGGACGAGAGAATTGCGCGAATTGATTATCAAGAACAGTATTCAATTAAAGCTCACTCTCAAGACTCTGTGATGTCGCCCCGTTATTTTATTGCAATTATTGGAATGTTTGATTGATACATGACTCAAGAGGAGTCGCTTGTTTTAAACACAGCTCTAATGTTACGACATATCGCCGTCGGCTTCTGTTATCAACACTATCATAAACGAAGGTTGTACGTAGCTCACCGTCTCTGTCATTTTGATTCTTCTGACTCTCTTGTACACACCGCATCCTCTCCAATCCCTTACAGATCCTATCAGACTGAATATCCACTTTCGTGCTCACCCACAAAGTAACACAAGACCTTTTTAGCAGCCAATTCGAACGAGTCTTTTAACATAAAAAGTGGCTCTTTTGACAAGATCATCGTGTCCTTGTAGAGGTGTGTGGTTTCGCACATTGAGGGAACTCGAAGAAAGAATGAACATTAGCTAATACCGAGAGCAGTATGAAGTTCTTACAGCAGCAGTAGCAGCAACAATTTCATGAAGCTTCGTCAACACGAGGCATCACGTCATCAATTCTTGAAGCGACGCTCTTCCCTCTTGTGTATTTGGGTAGAAATTCGTGCCACTAGCTGTCTGTTTCTCTATCTCATGATGAATGGGAATCGATCTAAATCGCATGCATGGTCCCCTTGCAGTGATCAAGGCCTTTACTCAGGCTGCACTGTGATATTCGAATGCATGCCACATTGCGAAAATGCGCTCACATACCATTCATCTTGTCGGCATCATGGGAAGCTTTCCTTAGATTTGAATCCTCATATATAACCTACCCGTCATCGAGTGGTCAACTAATCAATACTCAGAGCATCATATTTCACACTATTGATACAATCCAGCCCTGTACGCAGCCCGCAAGATGCCTGAACAAACACATCTGTGATTTCTGCCAGTTTCCGAAGCTCTTTTGAGAATCAACACGTGACGATTCCAAGTATCTATGAATTGGTACCTGAATGGAAGCCGGACCTCCACAATGGCTACGAGATCGCACGAGACGAATCTCTGAACCCATGGATACGAAGGTAATGCGATGCACATTGCCTTACCTGCTACGATCGCTGATTTGTGTTCGCCGATGCGCTACAAAGATGGGTTATAAACCAGGATACGGCACGGTCTCTTTGTGCGGCCGATTTCGGTCGTTTCGCTGCCCTTTTGGTCCCCAATTACCGACCAAACAATATTCTCTCTTCGATATCGAAGTATTTCGCTTGGGTAAATTTGTGAACTCTGTATGAGATTACTGAATTTATTTATTTGGACTGACCTCGCGCAGTACTTCTTATCCGATGATAGTATGTTCATACATCTGCTATATTCCTGAACTTGATGCCTAACATCTTTTGACTCAGTATTTGACTGTGGGTCTCTGGAATATGATCAGCTCGGAGCTGAGCGGTATCGAGATGCAAGCTTGGAGTACTTCCGGTTCACCTTACTCGGGCAAGGAAGCATGCCCGACCTGTCCTCGTTTGATGCCCAGCTTCAAAATGCGCTGCATTCGTGGAATGAAATTGGAGAACATATCAGAGAGGCTTGTTCTCTATGTTAGTCTCAACACGCAGATCAAACAATTCGGCATTTGCTGATTCAAGCCAATGACAAGGAACCCGGGAATTACTATGTACGGAGATGCTCCGATATATCTCAAGCCTGACCAACGTGGACAGCCTGTTCAAAGACGACCAGGAGGTTCCGTCAATCAAGAAATACTGGGAGAGGCGGGAAGCGACTGCGGGTGCTTTTTGTGTGATTGCCACCATCCCGTAAGTTGACGTTTTCAGCTACACTTTCTAGTTTCTCGTGCACCTAGCTCATGAGCGTTACAGTTTCGCCTACGGAGTTGACGTTGACAAATCAGTATATGACAACCCTGTCATGTACGAATTGTGGAGGCACGCTTCATCATTTGTGCATATGTGAGAGCAATGATAGTGTTACTTTGTTTGAAGACAGTGTTACTGATCAATCAATAGATCCAACGACATGTTCTCCTTCCGCAAAGAACTGGTACACAGCCGTTTACTATCACGATCCCAAAACAGAAGCTAATTGAAAACAGATGGACGATCAATACGAGAATCTCATTCCAGTCTTGATGCTCAACTACAATATCAATTGCAATGTCGCGATGCAAAAAGGCTACGACTTCCTTCGCATCGAAGCCATTGGGCTTCGTCTCTCAATTGAGATGTTGCCGTCCAGCAGTGAAACTCTGTCACCTGCCGTTTCAAACGCATTCATCAGAGGCTGCTTTGATACAGCGATGGACCTAGCACATTGGAGGTTAGTGGGAAACCTAGGGCCGTAAATGTTTTTGACCAAGACTAACCCATCCCCAGTTATTCCGGCGCTCGCTACCTCAAAGGCTGTAAGCGTAATAATGACAATACGATTTCCTTCACGATCCACCGACAACGGCAACTAGAAAAGGAGACCAAGACTCATTACGAGCTAGTTGAGAGCAAGCTGCCTTCAAATACCGGCGATTCCTCGGTGCTCGACAAAATGCGTTCGATGGCACCAAAGCCGCAGAGAGCTGCTACATCATAAGAGTATTATCTGTGAACAATTCTCGCCTCTTGAATCTGAAATATGAATTAATTCACGCATGTCATCACTTTTAGGCATATACCCCTGGTATAGCGCTCGATTCTCCAAGTCATGTGCTGGAAGAGTTTGTGAGGCTGTATCCCGTCTGATCCTTCTCTCGACTCAGTCTTCTCTCTGTCCTTCAAATATTCCATTTCGTATCCTAATTTTGCTTGGAAAGAAGCTGTAATTTCTTGCCATTTATGGGACGGTGTCAGTACAGTACTTAGATCAAATCAGTACCTCAATAATGCTGTATCTTATAAGCGTTGTCTTTAGAAGTTTAGAGAGTCAAAATCCGAACCGTTGAAACTTTTATCTAGCTGTGAGTTGATAAAGCCAGTGGACTGTGTGTACAGGTCTGCCAGCCCCTTACAAATATCGGTACTTTGAGCAATCTGGATTTGCGTCGCCTGGCCAGAGTTCTTGGTAATCGTCAAAGCAGTGGATAGTGATACCATGTTATTTGAAGCATCTTTGAACCATCCATGGTCAGTCTTTCTATTAGGGGTCTTGATGAAGAAATGGAAATATTTGAGGACTTTTTTCCACACATATATTCCATTTTGACCATAGCCCAGTGCGATGACACAAAGGATCAAATTAAAAGCAGGGTCACTCTCGACTTTGACCGTTGCCAAGATAGCGGTGACGTTACCAACCTTGCCCTCGACAAAACCATGAGCATCTGTCGTTCCGTCATACCAAGCTTGATAGAGTCCCTGGAGGCTGGAAAAAGCATCCAATATCAGGGCACCAGCAAGGGCATTGGCATCACAGACGTTGATGTCTCCTTCGCAATGTGTCTGTTCATCCAGGAAGCACTCGCGCGATGAGGGCTCCGTGCGGCCGTGCCTCCTGGAATGATATTGAAATACCTGGCAAATCAGGAAATAACAATAGCCTCGCCCATGATACGAGCGGCAACTTTAGAGCCGAAGTTGTCTAAACCGTAGACCACAGCGAAGTCAGCTTGCGCGTTCTTACAGCGGTCAATCTGTCTCACTCTCTCGTACGAGAAAACAATATAACATTACCCTCGTATACTAACTGAAAATTCGCCTATTAGTCTATCCTCCGGAATAAGGTTATTTTCACCCGATTAGGTATATTTAGCAATGATCAAATTTTGGCCGCTTTGGGCTCATGGTCGTATACTGGGCGGGAGTCTGGACGGAGATTATACCACGCCTTATAGGATCGAATATCCGACTATAATTTATTAGTTCATATTTCGTAAGCGCTGACGCAGGCCTTTTCACGCGGCTTACCATTGCCTTGAACCAAGAAGTTCACATTTGTTATGACATAAAACAACTTTTGGACATAGAAGTGTATCATACGATGATAAGCCTTAATTCATTCTGCAAAGCTGGAAAGCCAGGAAGCCTTGACCGTATCTAGAACGAAAGCGCACGTCTGATCCTGTGACTCCTGTCCCTGTGACTCCTGTCCCTGTGACTCCTGTCATCATCTGGAAACCCAAGTTTTGCCTGGCACACCTTGACCGCATCATCGTCATCTTATCATATCAGTGACTAGGGCACTAGACCTATTTTCTATCTCATTCATTTATTCTCGGACCCTCGTCTAATACATGTAGTCTAGCTAAGACGCAGGTACCGTGCTGCAAGGTAGCTGCCTACTTAGTACCCTTCCGAGTTCGAGGTCCCATGACAAATGAGAAAAAAAAGAGACATTTCAAGAGTCAAGACAGCCGGTAGATCGTATATTCTCCGGCGGCTGATTATCATTCCAAAATGTAACCTTTTTGTATCACCTATATATTCTGTTAAATACTTATTTATTTAAGATACTGCTGATCAGCGGCAGCCTACCAGCACCGATAGTTCGGTGCTCTGGTCGTCTCTGTCTGATAGTATTATAGTTACACTATCATTGAACTTCGTTTATACCGCGAGAAACATGGTTGTTCGCCAGAGGAGCTGGTATCAGGACGCCTATTAATTCATGTCTAATCGCCTGAACCCCTTATTTGGTTATTTCCCGAAGGCATTCCAAAACTTGGACTATGGTTGATCTTGAGAAAAATTACGTCTCTGGAACACTTGATCAGGATTTCCGGCATGATACACACTGCATTTGTTGCGAGGGTAACCATTATAGGTGGCAGATGCTGTATAGTGTTAAGCAAATATTACAAATTGTTGTGCAGGCAGATTTGTGGTTATTAACAGGGTTGTTGGTTGGATATTTTGATACGCTAAAGTCGTTGGTTCATCAATGAATTCTATGATCTATCCTTGGGGTGTGGCTACTAGAAGTAGGTACCTAGGTACTAGGGAATAGGAAATTAGGAATAGCCGCATACGTGATACATCTTATGTTCGTATCAAATTGATACTATTACTGCCGTCTCGCCTTAGTCTACAGCATGGATAGAATCTCTCCTCGCTAGTTATCTCGCCTTGATCCCTCTCACGCATTGTGGGCTGCACCTACTGTAGCAGCGCTGCAGCATTCCATCATTGAGTACCGTAGCACCGCAGTATTCAGGAGTCATAGGCAGCCCGCACGGCTCTAGGTATGGTCAAGTAGAACTGCAGAAGATCTCCATCCGCTATCTAGAAGACGGGAACTTGAAAGTACACTGTACACCTATAGGGCTCATGAAAAGTGGAGGCAGATCCAAATACTGCCACTCTTCATATATTTGCCATCAAACGTGCCGACTTGATGATACAAATCTCGCGGTTCGTAAATTCGTAATTGGTAGGATTTCTTCGAAGAGAACTTCTAATCAATCCCGCCGATAGAACATGAGAAAACAAAATCCTCAAACCCATAAGAAAATCAATACGACGCCTAATCTAAGGAGGCATCACAGTCTATTCCCATCATTTCCCGTATGTTCATTCCTGGTCTTGCTCCATTGTATTCCTTCGCTCCCTAACTGCAGTAAAATTGAATTCCAGATGGCATCGTTCGTAAAGGACCGTTCACCGTATCGAGCCGGCTTAGTCTCTGCTTAACGAAGGCGGAATGAATTAGCTAATGCTATCTCTCAAACCTAGAGGTCAAGGGGCCATCGGCACTGTATTACATCTGATGGTCTGACCTACTCTTGTAGTAGTCTATACGACCTGCGCTTGCGGAGAGTACAGGCTTCGCAACCTTGTGGGTCGGGGTCTCGACTGCCTTGTGCTGCTTCGTATTCTTCACAGTTTGTGAGTATCATCCACTATGGCGAGTTGCTTCCAGATAACAATACTTCGATAGTTCAATGCACTTACTCGCTGACGTGGTTCGAGTATTCTCGTCGGTGCGACGCTGACAGAGTAACACATCTGTTTTGTTGGACTCTGGCTCGACAGGGTCATTTCGCATCAATGAAGAGGCTTTGACGTAAATGTCACACAGCATCTGAACTAGATTGCTCATTGTAGTCAGCTGAGCTGTATGAATCATGAGGTGGATTTGTGGGAGAAATCAAGACGGAGGTAGTAGCACATTAGTAACATTGCTAGAAAGAAGGCCAAGCTTTTAAAGAGTTTCTCGTCCTAGCTAATGCACGATAGACACGAGTATCAGGGAGCCTGTGTTCGCTGCCTACATCCTGTAAATAGTGAATCTACAAAGGGCTTCTCTCGTGGGGTTTTCGCTTCCTGCTCAAGCAAAAGTACGTACTTCTGTCCATCCTGATCGTGGTGATCAGTCAAAAGTACACGGAACCGAAAATGAGTCCCCGCAGACGCCACGTCAGATTTGCACAATATTTAGGATTTTAGGGCATGAATCTCGACGGCGGGCAATAATCAAGTAGGGTGTGCAGCTGAGCTTTAGAACATGCTCGATGGGAATTGAGCAAGGTCACAGAGGTAAGGTACAACTTGGAAGGAGTTTGTCACCTACGCGCGTTACTGTGAGGTAGGCAAATTGCCTCTTCTGTACTTAGATTTTTCAATTTTTTTGAATAGGATCCGTATGGCATCACCAGGGGAGTGAGCTCAAATAAGGAGAATGATTTTGGTAGTGACGTCGATTCTTTGCCTCGCTCTCACATCCGCAACTTCATCTCTTCGGCGAACACAGATAGTGGACCATGCGCTATGACCCTTTCGAGGTGCACGAGGTCATCAGCCCCTGGAATCTGACTGATCGACGATGTCACACTAACATGGACTTTTTCCCCAATTTCGAACCCAGAGGACAAGTGTACCATCCTTAGGCCCTTTCTATCGAGCTTGATGAGACAGGGAAGATTTGGTAGCTCCGGCGGTTCATGTTAGCGCAGAGGCGCCGCCAAATCAACGAATCTGCACGATAGCAAAATGTGATGCCCAGTTGAGTTGACCGTACATCCAGTTCGCTAGCGTGGCCAAAAAAGTGACCTGCGCATGGCCCAATGGATCGGGTTCCTTTGCGCCCGGCCGACGTTCAAATTGGTGCTCAGTTAAGGTACCTTAGGAAATCATGCAGCTAGTGATTCATTTCCACTGGAACTCCATCCTATTCTCCCTGATAACGCGGAAAGTCTGACACGTACGGTAGTTTGCGATATATCGTCGTTGTTACCTGCGACACTTAAGCTCATAAGCCTACCACTAGGAAACTTTGCGTTCAGACGCGGAGGATTTGGCACAAATGGGACAAAATGGGAGATATGAACAGACTGGCCAGATAGAGCAGGGCTCGCCATATGCTATGCATTACCATGTTAATAGTATCACTCTATCAGATTAGACGGAGACTCGGGCAATTGACAACCTCAAAGCCGATCCGAAAGCAGCGGCCCACGTTTCCCGACATCCCGTTCCCTTTTGCCAAAACTGCGCCTCAAGCCGCGATCGACAGACCTGCAGATAAGTAATTTCCGCCTCCTTTTATAATTTCGCAATTCGGATAGGGCCCTCTTCTCCGCTGACATTGTGTTTGTTGTGTTTTGAGCTCTTGAATAAACGGTTGCTCGTTAACAGTGAGCGTCCCGGGCGTCTGGGCTGGAGATCATCTAATATAGAATTGATGAGGTTGAGTTCCTTAGGGCTTCGTGCCAGACTTCGCCTATTTTGGCGCTTAGTTTTTTTGCGGTGTGGTAGCCTTCTGCTTTGACCGACCATTCAATGACTCACACGGCTACACTCAATGTTGGTCGCACGTACGGTCTAAATCGTTTTAGTGCGTTTGAGGGCCTGATTTTTGGCTTCTAGATACTCAATCATTGAGGATTGAGTCCACATTCAAATGAGCATTATGTATTCGTAGATATCCATCTACGGAAGGGAAATGAGGAAGGTGAAACACAACTTGATTGTTAGAAATTTAGAAAGGAATGGGAAGGAAGAGAGGCTCCCTATCTAGTACAGTTGTGGGTTTGTGGGTCCCTCGGTGGTGAGTCGGCAGAATCATCCAAACATTATGAGCATTACTGAAGCTGGCCAACTTGTATTTTAGTCTATGCAATACTATACCTTCCGGTCGAAATACAAAGGAATTCACAAATCAATTCAGAGAAGAATTCCAGAATCCCTTGAATGGAAAAAATACGAACCCCAATATACATAATTACATATTGCACTATACACTGTACATTTGTACAATATACAAACACTCGATGTAGTTCTCCACCCGGCACGAACCCATCAACGGCCCCACACGTCAGATCAACCGGTTACTGGTAGTTTTGGAGTTTGAACAGGTCTGTTCCTGACTGCGTGTCGGCCTACAAAGCTCAAGCGGGAATCTCTTCCTGGACTTAGCGAGCATAGCCGTCAACCTGGGTGATCGGTGATCCTCATCATCCCCCTAAGAGCAGGACTTTTCTCATCGCTCCACGATATATTTTTTTTTCGTGTGGATCGATCCAAAGACTTGAGCAGTCCAATAGCCTGCAGGTTCGGTCCGCATCGTCCACTTAGTCGCCTAGCAATATATAGAGTAATCGTCAGCGAGCTTTTCTCCCCAAGAAAACTGCGACACCAGCATGGGGTGGAGGCAAGATTAGCACCAGGTGAGAAGGGTATCTGACTTTTTTGACTATAAGGTTTCCTCTTTCGAAGGTGGCACTGTTCACATCCTAGGGAAGTAATATCGCGGGGGCTTCGAGCTGCCTTGTAACCTGTGAAGGGTTTAGATTTTAGCATCCGGTCCACAATTCATGATCAAGTGTATGTAGCATTCACCTGCTGGCCGAGGCTGCGTATCGACCTCCGATACGGCCATTATGTTCAGGGTATGGTTACTGCCCGTCGTGCCCCATGGAAATAATTTCGAGCACACGTCACGGACGGTTTTGATCAGTCCGTCCATTGATGCAATATTGTAATCGCGTTCACCTATGTTGGTTTCAGGAACTCAGGTTGTCATGAGAGACAGACTTGGAATTGGAAAATCTAGTTCTGGGAGCGACGGGGCCTTTAAATCAGGTCTTCTCTGACACTTCGCTATCAAACGCCTTTAGGGCTGTTTTTTCTTTGCGCCAGGTCGAAATGAGTCTTCAGTCGTGGATAGACACTCAGGCGGTCATGGACGCGTGCCCTTGACTGAAGTTTCAACAAGTGTCTCTGGATGCGTGGTTGCGTACTGGATACGCACTCTTTTATTCGATGCTTACATCGCTCTCTCTTGCCAGGACCACACTCGAAAGGGGACTCCAAGCTTCCACAGCTTGGCCAGGTCCACGCGCTGTGAGCAGCTGCACTCTTCAGGACATTGACCCTCGCTTTCCTGGAGATTAGTGGTCGCTGATAACCCACACTGCCGGGGTATACATCGACTGTAATCTCGACTGGAATCAGGAGCAGGCAACAGGAGCTTAGGGTGGCCACAAAGTACGGTGACCAGGCCCATGGTTGAAGTCAGAAGACTTCGGACTCGGGGGGTCGGGTATCGGTGAAGAGTACTCTTTTTCTCAAGGTTCCCAAGGCCATCGTTTCATCATTGCGGTCTAGCGTACTAGTCGCTGTGTACATGACTCGAGAACCTCTTCTCACTTGACTGGAAGATTCACGGTCCCCACCTTGACGCTGTCCGTTCTCCTGAGCAGGGATTATTTGGGTGAAGAGTTTGGTAAATCAAAATTGCCAGACAGCACCTCACTTTCGCCGCAGGCGCTCAAAGAGGAAAGAAACAACTACGGAAAAAAAAAGTCAAAAAAATGCAATGACTGCGGGAGTGAGAACAGAAATATTCGATTCGAGTCGTACCTGGCCCGGCTTCCTCTCTACGATTCCCGGGTTGGCGACGCAGGGAAAAAAAAGTACCATGCAGATGCAGAGACTTACGGTACTGGGTCAAGTTGCCCTGAAAAATGGATCGGGAAGCGGAACAATCAGGAATAGGTAAACCTTGTCTCTTCTCGTGCACGTTGCTCACCACTGCCCAGTCCCACGTACATATGTGGCTTTGATTATTTCAGACCGTTGATCAGCGTGTCAAGGTGGCTGTGTATCTGGAGAGGTGAGGAACTGAGGAGAGTCCAGTGGTAGCGCCCCGGCTGTTGGGATTTATGTACTAGGTGAATCACTGTCTTCTAGGTAATTACAACATCTTGCCGCATATCCTACAATACTACAATCATCCCCCGGTCTATTTACTCGACATGAGAACGTTGGTATAGTCACCTAAAGCGCGTGGGCGAATAGCGTGGTGTCAAGCGTTTGGTAGACTCTTGCAGTAATAGTGTGTGTGTGTGTGTGTGTGTGGAGAGAGAGAGCTAATACTTGCGGTGTCTCCTTTCTGCTCTTCCAAAACCGTTGACGTACTGAATATAGACAATTGCTAACATTCGACTTGTGTCCTTACGGGGAGAAGCCTTCGCGCTGCGCAAACTGTTTTTCCTGCAGAAAGATGGCTCGGGCTTGGCCTTTAGTGCCACGGACCTCCAGCGCATCATGATGTGACAATATTTTTGTCTCGGAGAATTGGAATTCGAAGGGACGGTGTCCCCGTCTCATTGATATGTGGTAACTCTCTGCGATTTCGCCCCGGTAGAGGACCAAGATAGAAGTGAGCATCGCCATCGAGAATCAGATGGTAATATAATCCCCAGAAAGCCACACATATGATCAGGAGGATCTTAGAGCGTCAGGCGAGGCGGCTCGGGAGAGAGGCAAGCACCCGACCGTGTTGAGGGGATACGAGGGGAAAGGGAAAATAACATTCAGGGGACAGAGAAAAGAAGTCAAGGCAGTCTTTATCGGCAAGACGTCGGACGACTCGGGTTGAAGCCTTGAATGAGGGAGTTTTGCGAGGATCTTGTCTTGCAAGGTGTGTCGACTCGGTCGAGCGACTCGAGCATTTTCTGCTAGGAGGAGCACGAGTCGGTGTCTCCGTCAGGTAGCTCGGGCTTGAGTGGCGTAACGTTCAGGCTCCACCGACAGTTACTTTAATCTGGTTTAACTTTTTAATCTAAGTTGTGTCGGAAGTAGATTTGTGGAGAGCAATACCCACGAACTGCCGCTGTGCTTGGTCATCGTCATGCAGCTTGGACCTTTAGCTTTTATCGATCACACTCGTGAAAGGCGTTACAGATGAACAGATGTTGAGAAATCGCGTCACGATTGATCTTCTTCGAACAGGGCATTGGAGGGAACCAAGTCCAGGGGTTAGACAGATCGATGTAAAAAAGAAACTCTCCCTCGGGGAATCGAACCCCGGTCTCCCGCGCTTATCAGTTGCAGTGACAAGCGGAAATCATGACCACTAGACCAAGGAAGATGGCATGATCGAGTTACTGCTCGACCACTTGGTCTTGTTTGATGCTACACAAGCTTTTTTGAGCACTATGAAGTAGCTTTAATATCAACATACTGTTGATCCCGAACAGCGGCTTGCGGAGGATACTTGGACATGAAAACCTCCGCCAAAATATCCCTGAGAAGTCGCAGAGTACTCTTATACAAATCTTGGAACATCACATTACGGGGTACTCTTGCGGTTTTAGGATACTTAGACAATGAGCAATATTTCCCTCCTTCGGCCGGCTGAGGTCGTCATGAACTACCGCTACCCAGCATCTAGCAGCGGGTCAAAATTGCCCGACGGATATATTTCTATCGTATTCATCAAATGCTTACGGGCAGGGTGAAATGTCCATCACTTTCCAGTGCCACGCCTCAATATGTTAATTTCACCTCGGCGGATCCTGAACCTAAGTTCGATGAGCTACCCAGTCCCACCTAGGTATCTCCGAGATTGGCCCAATCCTCCGGGCATGACACCGTTTCCCAGTACACGAGTTACGATCCGACATGTCTTTTGATGCTCGTTCCCCACATGATAGGTGCTACTGCTGCACTACAACTCTATTTCCGATGAGCGAGATGTATCAGTCAGACCATGCTTCTAACATGCAACTCATGCAGTGTCTATCATTCGCCGGGTTTTCATGGAAGAAAGGCTGTCTAGAGTAGATTCCAAGGCATAGGCAGAGATTGAAGGAGCGTTGGAAAATAAAATAAAAATGATAGTGTCTGATCTTTACTTCCAGTTGGACTTCCATAACCGAACCGGCTTGAAGTACTGACTCGATCAAGTCATCAGATACAAGTCTGTCTGTATGCCTATCCTGAACCAAAGGAAGAGTCCGACTGACCTGTTCAGGAGAAAATTTGTGCTCGTCGTGAACTTATCACACAAGAATTATCAGAATTTCCATCAATGCGCAATTCGCCAGCCGGAGGGTCTTCATTCTTCAAATGACAAAAACACCTATTTAAGGAAAAGATAACAGGACCGGGAGCACGGTCGCCGTGAGAACAAGAGGCACGGCAATGCCCGAAATTGTTCGAAATATGTCAGAACACCCGCTAAATGCACGAGGCTAGCGCTAACACGATAAAATTCTAACACGACATTGAGGATGGACATTCATTACTGTGGAGCGTGAGGAGCTCTCTGCTGTGGCTGACCAGGCACACCCTCGGCCATTCGGGGCCGTTTAGTCTCGTTCGAGCTAGGAAGAGGTTGCGCATTGTTGGTACCTGGACCCGTGGCACTATCGGCATTGGTCACGTCGCTCAACGGGGGTCGTTTTCCGTTCACATTTTGCGGAGGAACGTTACCCGCGCGACTGCCGTGCGCTGTACTTACCGCGTTCCGAGAATCAATGTTTGGACGAGTCAATGGTCGAAAGGACGAAACTGATTGCCCTCTTGACAATGGACTGCCGAAGCCTCCCGCAGGAGCCGCAGCGGCCCCGTCGACCCGGGATTTGATATTGATTGCCGGATTGATGGCGTCGCGAGAACGTCCCTTATCAGGCGCCGGAGAGACACCATTCCCACTTCTCACTAGCGCCACAGTCTTGGTATGGTCTATTCCAGCGGTCTTTCGAATTGATGGGCTTTCAGCATGCGGGTCAAATTGAGATCCGGGTATGGCGGCAGCATTGGGATTGTCCCGCAGCTGGTCCGCAGCCCTTGCTGAGAAGAACCCAACTGTTGGTGGTGGTTGATTCGAAGAGTCCTGGTTTGGTATAGATATGGGTTCTCGTTTGATCTGAGGAGGTGGATTTGAATTGTTGACCGACGGCGGAATGGCGTTGGGATTGGCGTTTGCAGCAATGCGCGGGGCACCTTGTGCTTGGATCCCACGTTGCTGATCTGGAGGCGGGTGTGGTTGCTGCCGTGGATGAGGAGGTAAAATCTGTCTTGTACCAGGATTGTTCGCCCCGCTCCATCTCTCGGGCTTAGACGGAGTCACGGCATTCGAATCGAATCGGCTTCGCGCGGGCACGGCCTGAGGGTATGAACGATTTAAAGGTGTGGGGGGTTGTTGCGGTTGTTCTGGCTCTATCACAATTTCATCGGGATTCCCAGTGTGAGTCACAACGAAATCGGCTTCATCAAAAACATCGCCTGCTTGGATATTAGCTGGGAACTGCAATGAACGGACAGATGGTTGGAACTCACTGCCAAACTCGCCGTCGCCATCAATAGCAGTATGACTTGGAATGGCACTTCGTGCTGGTTCGCTCGGACGTGGCAAAGGTAAATCATCATCTTCTGATAGCCTGCTCTTTGGCACAATTTCTTTCTTTAAAGGCGCAAAGTCTGGATGACGATGAAGCTCGTTGACGTCCCATCGAGCCTATAACAAAAGTAAGCAAGGGTATCATGGGCCTAGAGACCGAGATGAACACTCACAGGAGCGGTCTTGATCTTCGTCACTTTCGACAGGTAGTCCTTGTCATAGACACAGTTGCCCAGCACATTTCCGAAGTTTCGCAGCGCACGTTTCAAAGCATCTGTGGTTCCCTCCTTCTTTGATTTTTCGAAGGCAGCCGCCTTGCCTTTGCAGTTCTCGATGTGTCCGTAACCAATATCCTATGAAAAATGTGAGTTTGCATTGCACACAAGCTTGAAGCTATAGTGTGAAGCTTTGCCTTACCTCGTGAAATGACCCATCCTTCAATGTGACCCGCACAATTACTGATAATCCAAGGCTGACCTTGCCCGTATTTTCATTCTCGTCAACCTAATCAAAACAATTCTGTCAGAATTCGCCACCCGAAGCCTTGAAATCCATACTCACAAAATCAATATCCACTCTCTGGATCGAGCTGGACCAGCCATTGAACCCGAACACTTCATTCGCGAGATTGATACATTTGTCTGCCGAGAGGTAGTGCACCTTTTGCCCCGCAGCACCGGGTCGCGATGAAATGTATTCCGGACCTAGCTTTCGGTCCAGACGAGCCTGCAAAGTTGCTATCTGCATCGCGGTGTACTCGCTCATTCGACGTTCCGGTTCCTCAAAAGGATTCGTGTTGACTGGACCTGGTCCGTTCGGCATTCTGATAGCTGTTGGTCCGCCGCGATGTTGATCACCGACACTAGCAGAGAAGATTAGATGACATTTGTGGTAATTTTGAGTGGGCACCAAGTCAAAAGACACGTCCTTACGCTGGCATAATGTGCGGCTGATGCGGTGCACTTAGTTTTATGTATCAACTGGTCGGGCGCGTCTGACGTTCGACGCGACCCATCACGAAGTCACGTGCTGATAAAGCAAGATAAGTTGTCTTTCAGCAGCCGCCCTGCCCAGGAACACAGGTGCGAGTATGTAACTAGAAGCGATTTATTTGTCGTGTTCTGCAGCCTTCATGTACTACAAGTAGATATCGTACAGGAAATACATTCCTTTTCATAAAAGTCCATGATGAGATTGCTAGACTTGGTCATCATTCGGTGTGCATAAGCTAAATAATCCAAATCATTCCGGGCAGATAGCCAATCGGCGGAGGCAGCCTGATTATTGAGCGATAAGGCTGGCGCTGGGGACAAGGCCGAGGTCCTTCAGTGACTCTCCGAAGAACTCTTTATCAAAGATCTTCTTGGGGAAAGTTTGAGTGAAGCTTTGAACATTTACACCGTCCTCTTGCCGAAGGGCCTCGGCGACCTCGAACAGGGTAAGGGTGACTGGCAAGGTCTTCATGATGTTGCCTTGAGGCGTTTGGAAGCGCAGACGGGTCTCAGTGTACGCCGAGGCAGGTTTGGATGCGACAGGGCCAGTTGTAGTCGGCGCAGGAACGGGTTCGGCGGCAGCTTGGGGGATTGCTGTTCCAGCACGCTCGGCGCGCTCGCGCTCGGCCTTGCGACGGCGTTCCTCTTTATCAGCCTGGATTTGTGCTTTGACGCGTGCGAGATGAGCTTTATCGTCCATCTTTTCTTGTCGCTTCTTTGCCTCTTCCTTCTGTCTCTGCTTCCTCTCCAAAGCCTCCTTTGCGTCCTGATTCTCCTGCGTGTTTTTCCGACGGATTTCCTACAGTCGCTCGTCAGGACTATTTCAATACCAGACCCCCGACCGTACCTACCTCATTCTTCCTCTGTTCAATCTTGTCCTGCTCTGCCTGCACCGCCCGCTTGGCAGCCAGCTTTTCCCTCAACTCCTGAAGACGTTCTTTCTTTTGCTCCTCGGTCAAAGGGGCGAGCTCCTCCGTGGATTCCGAAAAATCGGTGTGTTCAGTCTTAGAGGCGTGGAACTCGGCCTGTGCCTGGCTTCGGAACTTCTTGCCACATTCGTTGCAGACAAGACTGCGTGCTTCTTCGCCAGGTTGAAGTGCGGGCCCCTCCTCGTTGTCGGCTTCTTCGGCCTGTAACGCTTTAATTTCCTCGAGACTCTTGTCCTGGTTGACCTCGAGCCATTCAAGCGCCCCCTGCACTGTCCAATCCGTCAGCATGGAAATATCGGATGTATAGATCTTTAGCACACACAATTTCCTGCCTTCTTGACAGCCAATTCCGCCCTCTCCTTCTCAAAGCCCATTTCGATGAGCTGCTCCAGATCAGAGGCCATGTTCCTGACTTTCAGTGGTAAACTAAGACCACGTGAATGAAGATCAAAGGCTAGAAAATTATGTGTCCGTCGATGAATAGTGATTCAGACTGAATGTGAGATTCAAGTCTGCAAGTGTGAGGGGAAGCAGGATGATCAAAGTTTGGAGTATGAACTGAAAGTGTAATCAGAGCTGGCGCGGGTCTTTGCATGTGACGTATCGTAAAGGCGGCGAGCGATAAGCGCGATCTGTCCTGCAGCGGGGAGCTCCACTCGTGTACAAAGCACCTGATCGACACCTCAATTGAAGTTACCAAGCCTCGCTGTTCGTACGTCGAGATAGAGGGAGAGGGAGCGAGAGTCGGAGAATTGAAGAGAGGCAAGAGATATCTCACGATGATCTGCTCTCAACGATCTGTTTCGGGTCCTGATTGAGAGTTCAACGTGTCTTTTTCACTCAACTGTTTCGGAGGGTGCAACTCTGTCAGTACTCACTGAGGGTCTGTTCAGTGTCCAGTGGTCCACATGTGCTCGAGCTACTGTGCTGAAATGAGCTTGAATCTTGCGAGTCGAGGACTCGAAACAGCACGTCCTATCTGACTTGAGCTGTTTTACTCGGGATCTCAATTTGTCTCGTCTCGTAGCGCTTCAGAGGAGACACTCAGTTTTTGATTGACATTACTGACTTGGCTTTCAAAGCCTACCTTGTAAGTTACTACTCACCAACATAATTCTTACATATGATAAGCTACGAGATTGGACCTTGGATTTGATCAAGAGACACAACGGAGTAATGTTAGGAGTGGATACCTACCGTGTCTGCTAAACTTGTCTCATGGAGCGACTGGTGATCAGGGAGCAAGGAGCAAGCCAACCGTGAACAGCTCAAGGGCGCTATTGACAATTACATACAAGTAGGCACCTAGCTTCCATGCTCAGGAGCAGGTACGGACCTCAACGTACTCTGTAATGAATGCCGAAGCTCTCTTCAAGTCCGACAAGATGCTGGATATGGAAGTAGGAGTCGTTGACCCACAGTTTCTTACTCCACACGTTGATTTCTTGGGGCTCGTGGATCTCCAGCATGAACAGCCATGATGAAACGCCTGACAATTCTTTGTCGAAGTAGCGTCACCAAAGCCTGAGCCCCAAGGTGGACTAATCCTTGCTCATCGCAAGGTCGGATGAAGTATTCCACAACACTACTCGCATGTACCTCGCTTCACGTGTCGGACTGCGAAAGAGGCGTACAATGACATCACCTGACCGCTTACTCATCAAGGTCCCTCCCGCCCTGGGCAGGCGCCGGGGCGGGAATTGGACAATCATCAACTCCTGAAGCACAGGCTCCCTTCTAACACAAATCAACTCCTGCACCTAATTTGATTAAGCGAAATCGACAGCTTTCCCCCGCACCCTCGCAGTGCGCTTCCTTCTCTCAACCATCTACCTTGCATCCCGATCACTTGCATACTCTATCGCCAGAATGTCCCTCGAGCTGGATCCCCCGGAGCTCGGCTTCAAGCGTGAGTGCCATATAATAGCTGGGTTCGCGCATGACGCTGACGGAAATCTAGGACCTTTCACTCAAGAAGTATGCGAAGTGCTTCATTTGCAAAATCCCACCCCGGTCCCGGTGGTATTCAAGGTGCGTTTTCACTGTCCACGCTACGTGTCTACTAGAGATGTGGGATATGCAGCTGACACGGACCTCGGTTTCTTTACACTAGGTCAAAACAACTGCTCCGAAGCAGTACGTATCGCCCAGGCCGCTATTACTACTCTTGACGAAATCCGTGTCTAACTCGCGCTAGCTATTGTGTCCGCCCTAACTCCGGCCGGATTGAACCCGGCAAGCAAGTTGATGTTCAGGGTTCGGAACTCATCCCCGATACAAAGCGTATAGACCATGTCCAGCTGACTTGTCTGGGTTAAACAGTTCTTCTGCAGGCTATGAAGGACGAGCCTCCACTTGAGCAAAAGTGTAAGGACAAGTTCCTCGTGCAATCTGTTGCAGTCCCCGGCGATGACATTGATCAGTCAAATGTGACTGCCGTTGTATGTGATGTTTCTCAGATCAAGACTCGCAACGAGGGCCGTCAACTAATCATGTGCGGAATCACAGTTCGAGAAGGTTTCCAAGTCCGCGATCAACGAGCGCAAGATTCGAGTGAATTGGCTGCAAGCTGATGCGGGCCAGACCTCCCCCCAGCCTGCGGCTCCCCAATCTGTAAGTCACCCACAGAAGAGAGTCGCATTTGATTGTGCTTGGCCCATTCGCTAAACATATGTAATCGAGCAGCTTGACGACGAGCCTCCCGCTTACAGCTCTCCTGGTGTCAACAACTACGAAACCCCCGCAGTTGGTGTTGCGAAGAAAAGCCACGTCGAACAGTCCTCGCCCATTCCCGCCCCCGACTTCTCTGAGAAGGCCATCAAGAACGAACCTTCGCCTCCTGCTGAATTTAACACTGCCTTTTCCAACACCCGGGAAGCCGTTGCCAGTGCGCTGCCCTCTGGCGAAGATCTGAAGTCTCAGCTGGCCGATGCAAATGCCCAGATTCAGCGACTCAAGGACCGACTTGCCGACCAGGGACTGCGACAGCGCAAGACCGGCGGCGAAGCTCCAGCTGCACCTGCGACAATGCAGCAGACTCATGGCAGCGCCGAGTCCGGAGTCTCTGTGCAAATGGTGGCTGGCTTGTGCCTTCTCAGCTTCCTGATTGCCTATTTCTTCTTCTGAACCTGTCGCGAGTCTGGACCATGGTCCCCCAATAATCTGATGGGCGGCTCGGTCAACTCCTTTCACGATCTCAACGTTTTCTCTATCTCCGGCTTTGCCATTGTCAACTCATGTCTAGCCTCCACCTGCCTGTCAAAGAGCCTGTCGTTTTGATTCTAGCATCAGCCTGCTGTCGGATTATCTATTCCTTCTCACCCACCCCGGGCCCTCATTTGCTTTGCCGGTTCTCCGGTGTCTCCTGCCCTTTTTTACTCCCAATATCTCCTATTACCCGGCCTCGTGTTGAGTTCTTTCCCCCATATCCTCGAAACATCTTGGTTCCATTCGGTTCTCCCCCACCCACTTTATTCCCTAGTCCCTACAATTTTCTGATTTGTTAACTTATATGTTATGATGAACGGACTAAGCATCTTATCCATTCGATCCTCATGAAAATGCATCCTCAACACTAAAGCAATGACCTGTCAGTTTGGCATATCTATTCTCGCAATGTGCTCTTAGTTGTGGCACAGGACATGCTGTGTCCAAAATTTGGGATACGTTGACCGATATCCGGATATCTCGCACTCTCGAAAAGGAAACGTCGCATCCTGCACCTAAGAAAGGCAGCGTTCACATATTTGCTCAACTCCAGTCTAAGGATTTAAAGATTTGCCGTTAAAAACAAACGTAATCGAAACGAAAAGTAGAATCCACGATCTACAACTGAATCTCACTCTCCTTCCATCCATCACCCTCTTCGCCCGCCGGACCCGCCGACTCGGCAGATATACCTTCACCCGCGCGTCCACTGGACGTCTTCTTTCCAGAAGAGCCACTACCACCACCAACGACACGCCCGCCCTCGGCACGCTTCACCCGACACCAGAGTCCCACGTTCTTGTCCAGAATAAACGTCCAGATCACCCAGACCCAGCTCCTGTGGCAGGGCAGCGGCTCGTAGAACTCCTTCGCGATAGAATGCAACTTGTGCAGTCTGGTCCAGGGGATCGCTGGGAAATCGTGGTGCTCATTGTGCAAGCCCACGTTGTACGTCAGAATGTTCAGAGGGCCATAGTAGGAGTATGTCTCGGGCGGAGCGAGAGAGCTGAGCGGGTGAGACGCGTCCACCTTTGCGCCGGGCTTTTGCTTCAGTTGGGCGAGGGATTCGGTGCCGCCGGCGGCTACGTTCGAGAAGAAGTAGTGCTCGGCGATGAAGTGGCCTGCGCAGGGGTGGAGAGAGCCAGCTAGGAAGGAGCTGGCGATGAAGTAGTAGAAGGGCTGCAAGGAGTTGGTGTACTGTGTGAGGATGTAGTCGAATGACAGTTGGACAACCAGGTTGAGCAAATGAATTGAGGTGAAGGGAGGGCTGTAGATGAACATGGGTCGGACAGCGTAGAAGAGGATCTGGAACGTGCAAAAGAACGTTTTGCCGAGGACGGAGTCGAGCAAGAAAGCCTCTAGAGCGGTTGGAAGATCGGTGTCCAGACCATTGACTCCAAGGGACTTGTGGTGGGTGAGGTGGTAGGGCTGGAGGCATGGGCATATATTAGCATAGCTCTCAGCCGTTACAATTTTTCGCCGTGGAAGACAGCGATCTCGCTGGGTACTCACTCGGAAGGCGGCGCTGTAAGGTAGTCCGATTGGCAGGTTGGCAAAGATAGCGAGCAGACGGTTGGCCATTGGTGATCGGAATGCCAAGTTATGAGAAATTTCGTGGATGGCAAGGAAGAGGTTCTGGTTCGCCGTGGCTCCCACCACGTACGCAGTGGCAAGGAATCGCCAGTCCAGGATCGAGGTGTTACGTAGAAGATAGGCACAAGTCAACTGGATAGAGACGACAAGAAGAACAGTCCATTTGGTCAATGGCTCAGGACCGCACAGCTTGGTGACCTGGAAACTCGGAAATTGCGTCGTTAGCAGTTGGTCCGATAGTGTTGGCAATGAACCAAGGAAACGTGTTGTTTATCTCCGCAGCCGTCGTTTAACGAGACACCAATTGTGCTCTGGCCTGCAGCCACAGCACTTGTAATGCTTGGGATATTCTCCTACCTCTGGGTGAGCCTTGATAATGGCTTGCCGCCTTGACCGATGAGGCTCTTCCGTGTAGGTCCAGAAGAAGTGATCGTCGACCGAGGAGGTTTCCGGGGGCGTGATTCTCGTCGACGTCTTTTCTGCAACTGCCGACAATTCTGCTTTTGTGGCTGACATCCGAAGATGCGGAGCCTGCGTTTCAACGACCGAAGGCATGGCCTGTGAACAAAGGATCGACCCAAACGAACGAGTGTCAATGAGAGTGGTGTTGGAAGAAAAGAATCAGCTCCGAGGAGACAATAATAATCGTGCCTGGTGCGGACAAGGTGGGAGACATTCTCCACGTGGGGCGACACGGGACAGGACCATTGGAGGGTCGAACGGTCCAGGGGGCGACCCCATCGGCATGCTTAATTCTACGGTTGAGGACCTGCGAGGATTGAGTACTGAGTAGTAGAGTACTGGTAGGGGACAAGACGAGCATTGACTATGAACTAATCGAGAGTTTGAGGTATAAATTAGTAGAGACTCGTAACAATACCATCAAAGCTCAAAGATCTTTAGTCACAATATGTCACACCATAAGGTCAAAATTGCTTTAAGGATGACCATGAATAGTGACTCCGCAACGTTGGCACTAATTGTGTAACCCTGGAATCTGCCTCAAGACTCGATACACAAACCCTGTCTTGTATGCACTTTGTATATCTATCGGGTAGAGAATGTTCGACTAATGTGCTATTGCATATATGGCTCGAAGTTCCTCTCAAACCTACTATGATAGATCATAGATTCTGTGGGACGAGTGTTGACGACTGACAATAATAGCGCTCTGACATGTGACGGTAGGTGAGCAGACGAAACAGTCGCACTTTATACAATCCGTTCTATGAGACAAAGGTACTCAAAGCGTGATGAAAAGTTTGAAGCCTACACTCAGATAAAGGCATTCAAAGTTTCAATCTGGCTCTAGTTAGCTTAACACTGACCCAGACGGGAATCCAGACAATGAACATGTAGTCATCTACGATAAATAATTTCCCCGATTACGGTGGATCCGCCGTGCAAACAGATCAAACAGGCTGATCTTATCACCGCAGGACATCATCACCATATCTACCTTCTCTCACTCGAGCTTCCGAATCGAAATTGTCTGGCACAGCAAATAACCCCAAAAAGGTCCATAGCATGGCATCGGAGCCTACGCCTTCCAAGGGTGGGAAGCTGTCGCTCTATGCGAACCTGCTTGATCCCTCTGCAGAATCGGCGCCAGGGACCATCTCCCGCGCTCCCGTTGTCTTCAAGCATGGCGCCGAGGCGGATGCGGAAACAGATGAGTCCGCTGCGAAAAAGCAGCAGCTCAATCCTGGTACTTTTCTAGCATATTATACGTTTCGCTATGACATGAATTAATACTGACTCATGTGATTCCCTGTTGAACAGCTTTTCTTCGGTTCCAGCCCACCAAACGCCCGCAGTTGAATCAGAAACCCAAACCGAAACCGACATTGCCGAAGACAGGGCTACCGTCTAATCCACTTCAAGCGGGTGGCCCAGCTGCAGCTCCGATCAAAACAAAACTGGAAGACTGGGCGGCCACGGAGGAAGATGATTACTATGATTATCAAATGGGCGAAAAGCGCCAACGCGGTGGGAGGAAGAAGCGCAAGAAGAATCGGGAGCCGCAAATGATGCTCCAGAACTGGGACGATATTTACGACCCGTCACGGCCCAACAGCTACGAGGAATATCGACATAGCGATGAGAAGGTTCTAGAAATCCGCGAATGGAAGGATCGTCTGTATGCGCACCGTATGAAGCGCTCACCAACGCCCGACTCAGACAGCGATGACGACAGGCCAGTGAACCGTACGAAAGCCTCAAGATGAAAACAAAGAGTGGTCAGAGTATGCTAACGGTGATACATCAGGTTCATTTGCTCCTCCAGCGAGCTTCGCGCCGCCTCCCAACCTCAATGACACTATTCCCCCACCTCCATCTGATGTCCCCGATGACCCGACGGGAGAGGACGCATTCGCACGCCGCGCGCGCATGAGCTCAACTGTGGACAGCGCTCCATCTCAAAGGCCTCGTCCTTCCTCCCCATCACCTCCCTCGGAAGCCCCTCTTCATCTATCATCCGGTACTGATCACCCCGTGCCGCAACCTTCAGACCAACGGCCTTCCGATACTGTCCCTCCACCCACTCTTCCTAGACCACTGGACGCTTTCCAACCAAGTTCCGCAACTATTGCCCGTGCGCCAGTCCGCTACACCCTTCCACCTCCACCTGAAGACATACCGGCGTCCCAAGCAGAGCTTGAGGAAATGCTTGCGGGCGAGGAAGCGCCCGAAACCGAAGACAGTGAGGATGCGCCTCGATCTAAGCGTCCTGGTCAAAAGGGCTTTGCTGAGCGCCAGCTCGCCAAATATGGTTGGACCAAGGGGTCTGGTCTTGGTGCGACAGGTTCTGGCATCATCAACCCGCTTCAAGTGAAGGTGGAAAAGAGGAAAAAACGACCAGATGCCGAGGGGGGCGGGTTTGTGGGACCCGGTGGACGCGGGAAGATAATCGGAGGCAAGAAGGGACAAGAGGACGGCGGCAAGTTTGGGGCAATGAGTCCGGTGGTCATCCTTCGTGGAATGCTAGATGGCATGGACTTGGACGAGGAATTGAACCGTGAGGGAGGTGGTTTGATTCAGGAGATCGGGGAGGAGTGTAATGAAAAGGTACGTCGCCATGAGAGCTGCGAAGACCCACAAGAAAGAATTGCTAATGGAATGTCTAGTATGGCCGTGTGGAGCGAGTCTACATCGCTCGTGACGTTGGTCCACCGATGCCTGTTTTTATTAAATTCACCAACGAGCTTTCTGCTTTGCGGGTAAGGAATCAAGATGTCACCTTTGTCCCTGGAAGCCACTGGCAAACTTTGACTAACAGCTCGCATTTCCAGGCCGTGAACGCGCTCGAGGGACGTGTTTTCAATGGGAACACCATATCTGCTCGCTTTTTCGACCCCGAGAAATTCGAACAAGGTGAATATGTTGACTGAGCTTCAAAGTTCCCTGCATATCTACATATTCCATGGCAGACCGAGTTCAACCTCTTCAGTACAGGTACCGAATGAAAGAAAACCCTGAACACTTGTTCCGATAGCATGGTCCAACAACAAGCTCCCGGCGAATAAGTGAGATCAATGTATCGGCTTGCGTGTCGTAGGTATGGCCTACTGCACTGGACGCACTCGACGGCACGACCCCAATTTGCAAGCATCAAGGCTTTCTCGAGGCCTCACCATTAACCATTGACTACCTGTTGCCGCTGTGCTTCCCTAGTGCTCTCAAGGCGCCGTCGAACGTTGCCCCAAAGTCACATCTGATCGATTGGCTAGCCCATCGATTCTATTGGCACATGATTCTCTCTCCATCTTCCGCCGCATCTTATTCTCGCAATTGCAGTCTGGACACCTTCCACATAAAGGAAAGACAATTCTTTCGTGCCGGTATGCACACTCGTTGGATTGAAATGAGTATCGAGGACACGGGATGGATGATGCTTGGGAGGTTTTCTCGTGGCCGCATAGTATATAAGTCCATGTCACTTGGTAGCACATCGCGGTGTCCAGCCAATGATTATTTGAATCGCTTGATTCAAGACTTGCAATGCTCGCTTGTGTATACTGAGATCGTTTCTGTAGAACGTTGTATCGTCAAATGGTGGAATTTGTGTCTGTCAGGGGGGTTCGAGTCCCGTCTGTAGTCTGGATTCAATGGGTCTGATCTGATGCGAGGCATTCATTTATACTGCGATTTTCCTCGAAGATGTAGACACTAGACACTAGACACCCTGGACGATGCTATTTTTACACGATGTCGATCTGCGTCGAAGAACACAATGAACATTAGAGATTCGATTGAGCTCAAGCTTCCATGTTCCTCATTCCATGGCTGCGTGGACAAATGAAAGAGCCGTGGGGGGATCCTGTTTGTTGGTTTCAGATCCAGCCAGCTGAAGGACTCCTGGTTCGTTCAATCCAACTTCGGATCATTGGGAAATCTCCTGAATCTCCTCTGATGAATTGTCCTGAACTTCCTCATATCTCTTCAATCAGTGACGGGACACCAACTTCCAAAATGCCTGATCCCAGACTGATGCTCTAATCCCGATATTCCAACCGGACCCAAGGATTATATCTTGGTAGAAGATGAAGCGGCTTGATCTAGAAGACAGACCGCCTGCGGGCAGCCGGCACCTCCAAGATCCAAAGTAAAGTACTGGTACCCACCCGACGGGCTGTCGCAGCACGCTTACCTAAGCTAGCTGGCGGGGCCCGCCAAGCGGATCTCTCAAATCGATCGATGCGACGGCGAGATGATTTATTCTTTGTTTAGACATATTGCGCAGGCTGATCAATACGGTGGCCTCTCTTTCCTCTTTTCTCTGACTCTCCGGGTAACCAGAAGAGAACCATCAAACTACGGAAGAAAGTCTCCCTATCTCGATCATAGCTTCGCTATCTACCAACCGAATTGAGGCTCTCCGCAGCAGTTGAACCGCCGCGATGTCTCTTTGCTTGAATCGGCTTCAGGAGGAACGGTACGAAGCGAAAGCTGTCTTGAGCTTCCAGAATGTTGTACATTGGCACTAAGCTTCATATACAGGAAACAATGGCGGCGTGACCACCCCTTCGGCTTCGTCGCAAAGCCGATGCGTACACAGCAGGCCACCTTGGATCTCAAGCGATGGGAATGCGCCATTCCTGGAAAGACGGGCACCCTCTGGGCCGATGGATTGTTCAAGCTGGAGTTGATTTTTCCTGACGGTGAGCTTTCTTCATACCTCACTTCTCGCAGGTGATTGCTGGTATACTGACGGTTGATGTGTTGTTGCGCCTTCTAGAATATCCAACCAAACCTCCCAAGTGTACGTGAACGACCACGACCACCGCGGCAAGACCTATGGACCTGATCCGGGAATCAACTTCTCACGAGACGTTGCCCCCAATTCGCGTGTTTCTGTTGTATCCTTTGACCGTAAGACTGACTCGCTGCCGTGAACTCTACAGGCAAATTCACACCTCCGCTTTTCCACCCCAATGTCTACCCCTCTGGAACGGTCTGTCTTTCTATCCTGAACGAGGAAGAGGCATGGAGACCCGCCATTACCATCAAGCAGATTCTCCTTGGCATCCAGGATCTACTCAATGACCCCAACCCAGAGTCGCCAGCCCAAGCCGAGGCATACAACCTTTATAAGAAGGACCGACCTGCGTACGAACGACGAGTGAAGCAGGTCGTCAAGGATAATCCAAAGATGTAAGGGAGAGGGTGCGCTACCTCTCCGTGAGGCTCGGCATGCCTGAATTACGGCGACACGCTTCCCGAAATTTCTCATGGAAATTTCTCGTGAATGGTGATCATTCTCCGTTTCCATTTTCTTCTTGTTCTTTTCATAATTCCATGACCTCTCTCTTCTGCACGGAGCGAGCTTCAGTCGCTTCTTCCTGTGCAACCGATCACGAGCGCGGCGTTAGTTGATTCAAATTGGAAGGCGTTTTTGGAACATAGTCAAGACCATACTGTCTTGTTGCCGCTGGTCGTATCACCAAAGTCATGTAGCCTCATATTTGGGTCCGAGTGCCCGTTTGCGAGTCGCATCATCAGATCACGAGATCGTTTTCGGCGGCTAAATCGCGACCGGCCTCAGGCAATCAACATTTCCGCCTCGATAGGCCACGTGAAGGTACAGGAAACCCACAAGGCTCTTTTCACGAGTAGCCGTGCACTAGTTATATGCGTCTTTTGCTTGGCCAAACATGCAACCAGCGCAAGGGCCGACCTCGATTGGCCCAGCCAAGTGCCGAAGAAATTGAACCCAAAGAAGACTAATGGGAATGACTACAGCAAGGCGGGGACAGCCCCGAGGCCGGGCCAAGTGGATTTCGCTCTTATCAAAATCGGTGACTCAATGACCCTCCGGACTCCCGACATTGCCCCCCGCCCCGCCGCAACAAAAAAAGCCAGAATTCCTGTCCAGAACCAGCGATCATCCACACTCTTCTTCCTCTGTGAAACCACCTTTCCCTTCTACACTGTCGTCAATTGCGCCTCCCCTCTCCGACCATCTCCTCAATTGACTCACGCCCATCATGTGTGGAATCTTCGCGTGTCACCAGTATGCAGCACCTGCTATTTCGCTCTTGTACCCTTGCCCCGCTATGCAGATCTGTTCCCGCCAACACGGAACATCCATTTGCGGCCCAGGGACCACGGACTCGATGCTGACCTGAATACCTTCGCGATAGTCACCCCGATGTGCAAAAGTTCAAGACCACGGCTTTGCGCATGGCCAAGGCGTAAGTCTTATACTTGTTTACGGAAGCGCAATGGCTTCTCTTCAATCGAGTGCTCGAGTCACTAACATTGCCGTCTAGCATCCGCCACCGCGGTCCCGATTGGAGTGAGTCACACCACAGGAACGGAATCGCGTACAGTTTGTCATCGACAGTCAAGGGTCCATTGAGCTAACCGACGTCTTATTTTTTCTTGTGCAGGCGGCAACTTCATTGGCGACTCAACGAGTGAGTAGATTCCAAAACCTACCTAATGGTCGCGTGCTCTGAAACTGACCTCAATCCCACTATAGTCCTGACGCATGAGCGTCTGTGCATCGTCGGTGTCGGTACGTACCCTCTCTTGATTCGACCTGGGAACATGGTTTCAAGACCGTCGGCCAATGCTAATACACACTTCAAGACTCCGGCGCTCAGCCCCTTGTCAACGATGACGAGTCCCTCGCTCTCGCCGTCAACGGTGAAATCTACAACCACCGTATCCTGCGCAAGGCCCTCAAGACCAGCTACAACTTCAAGACACACTCCGATTGTGAGGTCATCATTCCTCTGGTAGGTCGATATAACCCAAATAACAAAAACAATAGACCCTCCTGGTGGTGTCTGGTTACTGATGAATCCGGCCGCTGTGTAGTATATGGAGCATGGCCTCGACGCCCCCAAGCACCTCGATGGCATGTTCTCCTGGGTCCTTTGGGACAAGAAGCAGGACCGGGTCGTTGCTGCTCGCGACCCCATCGGTATCACTAGCTTCTACCTTGGCCGCTCCTCTCAGACTCCCGGTGCCGTCTACTTTGCCTCAGAACTGAAGTCGCTGCACCCGGTCTGCGACGACATCATCGCCTTCCCTCCCGGTCACGTGTACGACTCCAAAACTGATAAGCTGACGCGCTACTTCGAGCCCAAGTGGTGGGACCCCAAGCAGGTGCCTACCACCCCCGTTGACTACAAGTTGCTCCGTCACTCTCTGGAGAAGTCTGTGCGCAAGCGTCTGATGGCCGAGGTCCCCTACGGTGTTCTCTTGTCCGGTGGTCTGGACTCCAGTCTGGTTGCTTCCATTGCTCAGCGCGAGACCCTTCGTATGCAGGAAGCTGCCCGCACTGCGGCTCAGAACGGTGCCGATGGTAACGAGTTGGTCGGTATCGACGAGGAGAACGACCTCTCCACTGTGACCACTTTCCAGCAGCTTCACTCCTTCTCCATTGGTCTTCCCGGTGCTCCCGACACCGAGGCGGCTAAGGAGGTCGCCAAGTTCCTCGGCACCAAGCACTATGCCTTCACCTTCACCGTCGAAGACGGTCTCAACGCCCTGTCAGATGTTATCTTCCACCTCGAGACGTATGATGTCACTACCATTCGTGCTTCCACCCCCATGTACCTTCTCTCTCGCAAGATCAAGGCGATGGGTGTTAAGATGGTTCTTAGCGGTGAAGGAAGTGATGAGATCTTCGGTGGCTACCTCTATTTCCACGCCGCTCCCAACAAGGAGGAATTCCACACCGAGACTGTCCGCCGGGTGAAGAACTTGCACTTGGCGGACTGCCTGCGTGCCAACAAGTCCACTTCCGCCTGGGGTCTCGAGGCGCGTGTTCCCTTCTTGGACAAGGAGTTTCTCGAGGTCTCCATGGCTGTGGATCCTCAGGAGAAGATGATCACCAAGGATCGCATTGAGAAATATATTATCCGCAAGGCCTTTGACACCAGCGACGAGCCCGAGACCACGCCCTATCTTCCCGATAAGATTCTGTGGCGCCAGAAGGAGCAGTTCAGCGACGGTGTCGGCTACAGCTGGATTGATGGTCTGAAGGAGCATGCCGAGAAGCACATCACCGACGAGCAAATGAAGAACCCCAAGCCCGAGTGGGGTAGCGATATCCCCGATACCAAGGAAGCGTACGTGGCTCCCTCTCTTGTTGCCCTCGACCATGCCCACCTGCAAAGCCGATAAAACTAACGCTTACCTCTCTTTTATAGTTACTGGTACCGCTGCATGTTCGATGAGCACTTCCCTCCCACTTGCGCCGGAACCGTCGAGCGCTGGACCCCAACATGGTCCAAGCAGTCTGATCCCAGTGGCCGGTATGTGATCCGCCTGGAGTCTTTGTTTATCTGTTTTGTCACGTGTGCCGTTGCTGATCATCATTTTTAGTGCCATTGCCATTCACAACGCCAAGTACGATTCCGCTTGAGTTCGATCTTGAGACGTCATAAATTATTTCAAGGGTGGCAGAGATTAGATTGTTTCTGGCTTGCTATAGACATGTATTTAGAACCAAGTTGTGGGGGAAATACGAAAAAAAAAGTAGATACCCAAGTTGATTTCTTCGAATTGTCCACTGTGCTGGTTGTTGTAGCATGTGATGCATCCCATGATACTTTTTTGTCAGACCAAGGTAACCATCATAATGTATGTTATACCGCGTACCTGCACTGTTGACTCGCTGAGTGCTTAGAGGTTGCTTACTGCTTAGCCTCCAGCTCGACCTGCCATAAACATGTAGCCTAAGGCAGTCACTGCTTACCTAAGTTGTTTTCTTTCCACCTTTTGTCCTCCCGAATCGTCGACTCCCGGCGGGCTTTCCCGGCAACCGGGCAATGGCCAATCAGGCGGTCACAACCAGCCCGTGGACTGGGGCGCCCTTCCCACCTCTTCCCCCCCCAACATCATCGCACTCCTTCCCTTCCTTCCCTTTTCCTCAATCACACCGAGTCCCCCCAGCCTCAAATCATTCAAAATGTCTGCTCCTGCTGCTTTCTCCGACATTTCTAAGGCGGCCAATGACGTGCGTATTCTTTGAACTCAAAGCGGGCTAAACGATCTGCTGCTCGGCTTTGATAACTTTGGAAAATTGAGAATTCACTGAAGCTGACGGCTTGCGACAGCTCCTGAACAAGGACTTCTACCACGCCAGCCCGGGTATGTCGAGCTTCTCCAGGTTTTTGTGCGATGGCTGCTAATTGACCTTTAGCTTCCCTTGAGGTTAAGTCCAAGGCCCCCAACGGTGTTACCTTCACCGTCAAGGGCAAGTCCTCCCACGAGGGTTCCATCGCTGGCCAGGTTAGTTTTTTCTCCACCCTTTCTGTTTTCAATGCGAAAGCAATGCCATCTCGCATGTCCGACGCGACATGTTGAGGAATATTGCGAGAAATGTGACTAGAACCATGGAAGCTAAATGAGAAATGCAATTTCTAGCTCGAGGCCAAGTACGTTGATGCGCCCACCGGTAAGGGCCCCATTCTGCAGAAACCTCCCGATCCCGACGCGTTCAAGGCTCGGCCAATATCGCTTTTTTGGTCGTGCGGCCACTTTGTATCGCGTCGGGTGGCCATTTTCATTTGTTCCAACACATCTTTACATTCGCTCAAACTAATGCTCCTACCCTACCCAGGTCTTACCCTGACCCAGGCTTGGACCACCGCCAACGCCCTCGACACCAAGCTCGAGCTCAACAACAACATCGCCAAGGGCCTTAAGGCTGAGATCCTCACTCAGTACCAGCCCGCTAAGCAGTCCAAGGGTGCTAAGCTCAACCTGTACTTCAAGCAGCCCAACCTGCACGCCCGTGCTTTCTTCGACCTGCTGAACGGCCCCACCGCCAACCTCGACGCCGTCCTCGGCCACGAGGGCTTCCTCGTCGGTGCCGAGGGTGGTTACGACGTTAACAAGGCCGCTATCACCAAGTACTCTGCTGCCGTCGGTTACTCCGTTCCCCAGTACTCCGCTGCCATCACTGCCAGCAACAACCTGTCCCTCTTCTCCGCCTCCTACTACCACCGTGTCAACGCTCAGGTTGAGGCCGGTGCCAAGGCTTCCTGGGACTCCACCTCCGGCAACACTGTCGGTCTTGAGGTTGCCAGCAAGTACCGCCTGGACCCCTCTTCCTTCGCCAAGGTATGTTTATACACACTCTGAAATGTCATCGCCAGTAAGGAAATTCGCCATGGCCTTGCTAATCATGTGTCTTCATATTTACAGGCCAAGATCAACGACCGTGGTATTGCCGCCCTGGCTTACAACGTTCTCCTCCGCCCTGGTGTCACCCTTGGCCTCGGTGCCTCTTTCGATACCCAGAACCTGAACCAGGCCGCCCACAAGGTTGGCGCCAGCTTCACCTTCGAGGCTTAAGTGTTCTACCCTCCCTCCCTTCATGAGCTTTGTCACTAAGATGTGACACTGGGTTCTTATTCTTCCCTGGAGAAGTGGGCCGTGTCTTTTATCTTGCGCGACCCATTTTGCATGTCCTCGGACGTGAATGGTGTCTTGAGAGTAAAGATGTGTTTGCCTTGCACTATCCGATAATTTTGTGCGTGGTATATTATATACGTTGAGCGCGCTTTGTATATCAAATCTAAAGACTTTTCTCCTTTGTTAGACCGTCTGTTCACTCTTTACTCTATTATCTGTAGTTGTAGCTTGCGAAGATTGTGCTTGTCAATGGCGTCTGGGGTTGGGTCTTAGTCGGAACAAACATGAAACAGGGTAGTCCTCGAACTAAGACATTTCCACCTCAGAGCAAACACAGCATACTAGCGTAGTATGCAAGAACAATCTAGGTGTAGGTCGATGTCAACGTTCTGCACAGCACGCAGCTACACCTAGTTTCAGTCCTGTTTAGTGTTTACACTTAAGGACCTGTAATTTGATGATCCTAGTGGAACGGGACCTAGTACACCCGAGTCTGCACTCACTACTTAGTACTCACTACTCACTGACTCAGTACTAGGGAATCAATCCTCTATCAACCCGCTAGCTACCAGAACATAGCATCATGAGGATTTCAATGCGTGTATACATGTATGCTGTCTGGTATATCGTAAATCATATCTCGTATAGTGTATTCCAGGTACGAATCGCTGAGACACATCACACGATCAAGCCTCTCTTACCGAGCCCAAGCCGATCAAATGGAAAGGACTCCAGAGCCCAGACAACACCTCAGTCTCAAGACGAGACACCCACCCCGTCATTGACACTTACACCCTTCTTCCTCCCCTTCACATCATCCGTCCCACTCCCACCCCACGACCAAAACCCCGTCATCGCCCCAGCACATACCAAAATCCCACAGACCACCACAAATCTCACCAGCCCAAAGTCTCCGCCCGCCACAGAAGAGACATCCATATCGGCCTTTTCCCTCGCCGCCATCCGCGCCCTCGTCACCCGTTGCCGCCGCCGCTCGTCTTCGGCCTTTTGCGTCCGGAAGTGTCCGCGCGCATTGAAGTAGCCGAGCGGATTGCGGTCGATGAACCCCAGTGGATCGTCGTCCGGGTCATTGGGTTTGGCGTTGTTGGTGGTCCCCGTGGGATTGGGCCCGGCGCCGGCGCCGGCGCCAGCGCCAAAGCCCGCTTTCCCAGCTGCGTAGCCCTCCGACGTCCGTCCCGTGGCGCCGTATCCGCCCTGCGCGTAGAAACTCGGCGGGGGACCGCGGAATGTTCCTCGGCGATTACTCAGGCCGCTGGCGGGTCGAGAGCCTGCGTATCCGCCGCCGCCCTTGTGGACGTTAGCGGAGTGGCTGCTGTGGGAGCCGTGGGGGTGTGTTCGGCCATGGGGGTGGGCGTGGCCGTGCGCGTGGTGGAAGCCGTTGTCACGGTCGTAGGTTGCGCGCTTGTGGGTGTTGGAGAGGACGGAGTAGGCGGAGGAGATTTTGGCGAAGCGTTGGCTGGCGGTTGGGTCGTCGCGGTTGCGGTCTGGGTGGTGGGCGAGGGAGAGGGCGTAGAATTTCCTAGAAAAGAGATTGAGGTGAGAAATGGGGTGGTTAAGACGTTTAGATGGGGGTTTGACTTGGGTGAGGGAGGGCTTATGACAGGTTGGATCTAGAGGATGGCGTGTGCTTGGCCCAATTTTTGGGAGTCATGGGAGGGAAGTATTACTTTTTGATCTCGACGGGCGAGGCTGTCACGGGGAGGTCGAGGACCTCGTAGTAGTTTTGTTCTCGCCGAAGTCTGGCGCTTGTAGAGAAAGCATGGCGAGGTGTGGAAAGCTGTGTGAATGGGTATAAGAACGGCAGAAAGGGCGACTGCTGTTCAAAGGAGTATGGCGGTCGATGTGCTCGCGTGCATGTACTCCTGCACCGCATGCGTTCACGATGGCATTTGACGTGGGTTGTGAGCGGACACTGGAATCCCTTTGATATTGACGGAGCTCGGAGATGTGTGCGAGGCGAAGCCATGATCTAGCGACTTGAAGCCACACTCAATCTGACAGGTAAAGCAGAATGGGGACAGGGATAGGGCGAAAGGAGACGGCTCAGAGCAGCACGCAAGGTCGGGTTCAAAGAGTGTGTGGGAGAGATTGCGGAGTTCAAGTCGTACTTCCGCTTGAGCCAATCGATCTCGATCGGCGGTCATGCGTCATCGGCGGATAATGCCGTAACGGGTCCGAGGGTTGTGTGTTTCGCCGAAGCAAGCTGCCTAGCATTGTAGACAAGGAATTCCATTAAAAATGATCTCTGATTTTGGTAATTGAAATCTCAGCTCATAATTCATGGTACCAATTGTCATCTGAAACCATAGTTTTAATGATACGTGTGATCAGCCCTTCCAGTACATGTCTGTTTCGATGGCGGAGTTCCCACAAAGGCAGGTAATCCGAGCAACCACCGGGTTAGATGATAAGATTAGATAGATGGACATCATCTCCAGTTCGCAATAGAAAAACAAAAGATAGATGAGAAGCATTGACCCGGCTTGGAAAATAGCTTTACAGCACGTTGGATCTGCTATCGAGGCTTGGTCTATTTGTTTGAGAAAGGCCAGACCTCTACTTATTTATATAGAAGTTTGCAATCAGGTGCAGTGAGTCTTCTTGGAAACCGGTGTCTGTACTCTATAGTGTCAAGTCTGCAGCATAACCATGGGACGTCACCGAATGGGCGAGGAACACGAACCCTTCCAAGCTCTTCCCGCTTGATAGGCGAATGCGTAAAAGTTTCATAAGCAGTCGTCTAGTGGGCATAAAGAAGACAGTAATGAGAAGGATTCAAATCAACCCAAAGAATACGTACTTTTCCGGGATACTTTTGCAGTGAAGCTCGTGAATCGGAGCCCATGTCATTTCTGTCCTAGCATGAGAATTGTAGATGTCAAAGTGATTCAGGTGCCCTGACTTGGTTACCTATGTCTTGTAAGCACAAGCAGCACTTTCCAGCAATAATACTATTAATTTCGCTCGAGTGCCCGGCGAAAAGATAGCATGCAACAACATGGAATAGCATGTGAAAGAGCCTCTGAGACAGCCGACTTAATGACCGAGAGAGTGGAGGTGCGGATATAAAATCACCTCTCCCTGAGCACGGCTTCACCGTCCTCCAGGGCTCTTCATGTTCATCAACCACAAACTCCGGTCTTCCCTCGCAATCCATATCACCGAGCACGATATTAAGTACTGCACTACAAATGAAGAACATATTGTTTCAATCAGCGAAAAGTAGAATGCGGCTATCGTCCAAGCCTGGAGAGGTCAAATGCAAATCATCGAGATCTTACTGAACACTATCACGCTGCCGTAAACGTTGATAGACGAGTGTAGTCGAGCCGTTAATAGATATGAGCAAGATCTTCCAATCCCGAGGGAATGAAGACCCATTATCGGCTAACAGCCAAGAGTATCTCGCGATGGTACTGGCGGGGAAAAAAGTGTACCCGCACTGAGTTTGTGGGACCACCATGACTCTCGCTATACGTATGTACGACCAATGTTCGTTTGAAGCTCTGTGCAGAAGCGTCGTTGATTATGAAATATCGATATCATTCTGGGGGAACCTTGAGACTACCGGGTCTTGCATTATGCTGTGTCTTCTTCATCGATGAATCAGTACAAAGGTTAACATAAATATCTGCAATGAGAAGTAAATCCAGCGAAAGTGAGAGCTACCCAAGTAAGGAGAAATATTCAGACGATCTAAGAAGAGAGGGGCTTAATGAAAAGGAAGTCGCCATGGATGGAATCCAGAGTGTTAGGTTAGCTTACTCAATTAACTACCTTAACTACCTACCTATAAACATATGAGTAGGTAGAGTCCAAGTTCCTCTCTCAAAGCTCAATGTATGTCTCCCCAAATCACCCAAGGCATCCAAATAATGAAACACTTTCATGTGTCGAATATGGTTGACCGTTTAATTTGGAGCGAAGTCGAGCCGAGCTATGTACTTCAAAGTCAAGCTTCCTGACCGGATACTTTTTCGTGGATTATAAAGCTCATAGATACAGCTTTAGACAAATCAGGGCATTGCATGCAATACTGAAAGTGTGTGTTTGCACGGCCTTTCCACTGTCGCTGACGGGAGTCGATGAGGAATCGAAAATTGTTATCTGGTGAGCAACCCGACCACAACATGACTACTGTATGAACATAGTATCAATATGATACAAGAATAGCCAGGGCCTCATGGCCCAGCAAGTGTACATGGTACGCACCTTCCTGGCTGCTCTACTCGGCCGCAGTAGATATGAAGGGAACAGAAGCTTGACGTCAGACTGCCGGGATGGAGATTCTTTCACCGCCGCTCTTTCGGGTGAAGCGCGCTTCGAGTCGTTGACGACCATTGGTGCCCGGGGAACTATATGTCCCGAAAAGGCTTAATCGCAAAATGAAGTAGGAAATGGAACTTCAGCAGTTCTTGGTTCAACGACTATCGCCATGCAAAGTCGTCCGATTTTCCCTGGTACCCAGATGAGGCTTGGTACAGTGATTGCCAGATTCTCGTGGCTCCAGGTGTATAAGTCCAGATTGAGCGTCGGCCGCTAGCGTAGATGCCACTATATAGTCACCGTCTATGCTCTCCAAGAGAAATTTCCATCTCGTCTCTTGACACCTTTGTCTTGCTATCAAATAAAAAGGCATTCTTCAAGTCTTCATCATCCATATCATCGTGCTCAGCCTGTTCCACTTTATATGCACTCCAACGCCACTTACACGGGCACCGTCTTCAGCGTCATCCATCGCTTGCATGATCATTACGTCAAGGCCAACCACGTCTGGCTCAGCATCGGCTTGGTTGTAATTCTTCTGCTTGTGGTCAACATTGCCATTCTGATGTCTCTGGTTAACGTCTTCAACGGAGTCATGGACCTCGAAAAGCAACCTGCCGTTGAGGATATGGAGGCGCAGGGCAACGAGAACGCTGCAGCGAGCACCAAGGAGCTCGAAATTGACGATGTTACGAAACAAGGTATGGAATGCAACTTCAAGACTGAGTCCTCTGTCTTATTCTCTCAGGATCTGATAATGTGTCTGACAGTGCACGCTGCGGCCCCTAACCGTTGCGCAGAGCAACCTTTTTCGTGGGTTGAGATTACCTGGACCTTGTCGCCTGAGGAAAGAAGGGATGCATTGATTCGCGAAGCACGTGGCTGGAGCAGGTCGCTCAAGATATAGAAGACGCTTGTGGCCCTGGGGATTGTGAGATGAATACATGTGAATTCAGCGAAAGGCTGAAAGGGTCCCAGGAGCATGGGAAACATAGTCGAGGGATCCCAAGGCAGATAGAACAAGTGTCAGGTTCCGTTGTGAAGAGATGAAACCCTTTTTCAAGTTCAATGGACCAAGTTCCTGGTACTGTATTTAGTGTGGCAGTTTGGAACACAGGGCTAATAAAATAAAATAAGTACGGGAAGTTACCAGAGCGTCTCTGAGACCCCATCGGTCCTGTCAGTGTCCTTCAGTGGCCATTCGCTTCGGAAGCATATGATCAAGTGCCTCCTCCGTGATCTTTGTCCTCCAATTCTGTTAATATAAGACTCTGCATGCACGAGGTTCGTTCTAGTATCATCAGAAGGCTATCGGTCACGAACACTGTGAAGAAGTACGACCCCGTCGCTGGTGAACCCTCGCTTCCGCAATCGAGAACGAATCAGCCGTCTCGAATCTAAGGATTTCAGAAAAAGGCTGGCCTTCTAAGCACGCATCAACTATTCGAGTAAAATAAAAAAAGTATCGACATGAACATACGTTGAGCTCAGCGAAACAATTTAGAGAAGATGGCTCTGAACTGGACTGTGGAAACGCTACGTCGGATCTTCGTCGAGCGCCGGCAGAGCGGGGAGGAGAGAAACGGTCATCGTCTCTACTCTTTGTTGGAGACCAGTCCTGGTGAATGACCCGGTGGAGCGATAGGATGAAAAGAGGTCGTTGCCTCTCATTGATATCGGGCTGACAGACCGGATCAGCGAAGGCCTGAGGACCGTGATAACCGGTGTATGGCACCGGATCACCGGTGAGGGCAGCGGCGGCGGCATTGAAGCCGTCCACAAGGTTTGGTCGTGGACGCGGCATGAAATGTCAGGACCAGTTCAGAAACGTCCCTAGCGATGGGACGCAGAGAGCCTGGTTCCTTGTTCTTGCAAGACTTGAGCAAAATCCATGTCAAGCATGGAGTGTAACCCACTTGGGTACCACGAGGATGGCACTGGACGGTCATGACCGCAACGGATAGTCTGATGTGTGTGAGTGGGACTGGGTGATTCGTAGAAAGATGCTGACAAGGAACTCATACGATCGACCTCTAACTCCTAGGTGTTAGAGCTTTTCGGAAGAGGTCCTGTGGTGAGTGGTTCGATGGTGTTAGTGGGCCACAGGCTCAAGATTCGATAAGACATCTTTTCACCTCTCGCTCTTCCTGAAAATTGGTAGCAAACTTCGAGTACGGCCAGAATCGTCTCGTTCAAATCACCAGCCAGAGAAAATGTGTTGCCTCGAAGAAAAAGCCATTCTATGGGGTCCTGCGAGGAAACTAATCCAGTACTCGAGCGATGGAGATCGTGTGCCATGCTCTCCATACAAACAAGTGGCTTCGCCTTCAGGCCATCCAAGGCTTTCGTTACCAAGAGGCTTTCAGCGCACGAGCTATTGAAGCCTCACTTTCTTATGGCGCCTGCGCCATCTGCAGCTCACCACAGCATCAAATTCAGCCTCATCAGAGAAACGTGGAACGAAGGTCATGGGGGGTTCTGGCTCGTGTGACGAAAGGAAGGCAGTCTGCGCATCTCCAACTTGGCTATGTACTAGCCGGTGTAGCAGACTGGCCTTGGTCCTGAGTGTCCGTCTGTCGTGCTTGCAAGGTAGGTAATGGAATGAATTGCCTCAAAAGAGTGTCTCAATTGGCGTGGTCTTAGGGCTCAGTCAAGCAGATTCGGATTTTCCCTGGGCAATCCTGGGTTCATATAAAAGTTGGTCATGAAGACGATCTTCTCTCGTGCGTCATCAGAAATATTTTGGCGAAATTACCATTCTATTGTTCACCCGAGATAGAAGGGAAAACCGCTGAAAAGTCGCGAGGTCGAAAGTATCGTCGTGACGGAAGAACAGTCGACAGCGGAGGTAAAGCTTGTTGACTGTCTACTGTTGAGGCCGAGCAAAGTGCTCATGGACTGGAAAGTGCACGGCGGCCGATAAAGGAACCCAAAAAATAGCTTGTCGTACATATTTTTACTGGTACGAAATCTAGAAAATTCCAAGTCTTCACTGTAGTTGACATCCTAGATGCATCGTTCTTCTAATAGAAGGTACTATTTAGTTGGCAACCACCTGTTTATCGGACGGGTCCTTTTGGTGGTCTTCCTGAGACGGTGGGTTTCTCATATCCGGACCGCTACAATGAATGTTTGAAAAAATATGACCATTGTTCCCGAAATCTTCTGTCGTCCATCGTGGCACCGACGTTCGAGGCAGATATCACGGGCTGGGGCATTGAGTTGAATGATCTGCGGGTAACCTACTCCTGCGTCTCCACTCAATTCGGCATGACCTGATCCGTCTCGAAGTATTGATAAAAAGGTATGAGAAGGTTTCCACACAATTCCGATGCTGTAGCCGAAGCACAAAGTGAGAGCAACAATAAGAACATGGAATCGGAATCAGTCTGTTCAAAGTATTCGCCACATGACACATGTTTACTTCTCGCAGATCATCCAACGCCTGTTCCGCAAATGGAGATCCGTCATTAAGCGGGGCGGGCGGATCTTATCGCGTGAGAAAATCTTTCCCCGACGCCTCCAAACCTGGAACCACCTCCGGTTCGCCCTCTTTCCCTCTTCCTGCTCACTTTCATCCCCCACACAATGGCTGCCCAGGCGACCGAGAAGCTCGAGCAGCTCGATCGTGAGTTCTCCTGCGCAAACAAGATTCAATGGCATCGGCCGAAACTAATCAAATCTCTGCAGTGAACGGCCAGAACGGCGCCCAGGCCGACGCCCCCGCGGCTGGCCAGACGGTCTCTGGTGACGCCGAGGATGATTCCGACGAGGACGATCAGGTCGAAGGCGAGGGTGGTGCTGACGCCGGAGCATCTGGAGGTATGTTTTAATTCGAAACCGCTGCGTATCCTCATACCCCACGGTTTACCCCCATGCATCAAACCCCTCCCCACCATCTTAACCCCGCACCGACCCTTTCTAGACCAAGACGAGATGAGTCGAAGCTAACGAAGAACCCGCACTGTTAAGCTGCCAAGAAGAAGAAGAAGCGCAAGTCAAAGAAGAAGAAGAAGGGCGGTGCCAAGGTCCAAAGCGAGCCACCCCGGGTCCCCGTCTCACAATTATTCTCCAACAACACATACCCCGAGGGTGAGATTGTCGAGTACAAGAACGAGAATTCATATCGCACAACCAATGAGGAGAAGCGCTACTTGGACCGCATGAACAATGATTTCCTGCAGGAGTACCGTCAAGGTGCCGAGGTCCACCGTCAGGTTCGCCAGTATGCACAGAAGAACATTCGCCCTGGGCAGACCTTGACGGAAATCGCCGAAGGCATTGAGGATTCTGTACGTGCGTTGACCGGTCACTCGGGTCTGGAGGAAGGCGATAACCTCAAGGGTGGTATGGGTTTCCCTTGCGGTCTGAGCATCAACCACTGCGCGGCTCACTACACTCCCAACGCGGGCAACAAGATGGTCTTGAACCAAGGAGACGTCATGAAGGTCGACTTTGGTGCTCACATCAATGGTCGCATTGTCGACAGTGCGTTCACCATGAGCTTTGATCCCGTCTATGACCCACTTTTGGAGGCTGTCAAGGATGCCACCAATACTGGAATTCGGGTACGTGAAGGCGCGCCAGAAAGAGATGAGAAGGATTGAAAGTCTGATTCTGTTTCAAATAGGAAGCCGGAATTGACGTCCGTATGAGCGATATCGGTGCCGCCATCCAAGAAGCCATGGAGAGCTACGAGGTCGAACTCAACGGAACGATGCATCCAGTCAAGTGTATTCGCAACTTGAACGGACACAACATCGAACAGCATGTCATCCACGGAGGCAAGAGCGTGCCCATTGTCAAGGGATCTGATCAGACTAAGATGGAGGAAGGTGAAATCTTTGCTATCGAGACTTTCGGTAGTACCGGCAAGGGATACGTTCGCGAAGAGGTGAGTATCTCAAAGAGAGCTCAACTGGTCATATATAGAAGACCTATGCTGACTCATTCCATCTTTTAGATGGAATGCTCTCACTACGCTATTGCTCAAGATGCACCCAATGTGCCTCTTCGCCTTTCTTCCGCTAAGAGCCTATTGAATGTGATCCAAAAGAACTTTGGCACATTGCCATTCTGTCGCCGGTACCTCGATCGCTTGGGCCAGGAGAAGTACTTGCTTGGGGTATGGCGGATCCTTCCGGAAATACATCCTTGACACGTGCGTGTTTGCTGACTTGCTACGCTTACAGCTGAACAACCTGGTCTCCTCTGGTATTGTGCAGGACTATCCTCCACTTTGCGATATCAAGGGCTCTTATACCGCCCAATATGAGCATGTAAGTTGTCTCACAGATGAAGTCTATACTGGTGTGAATTCTTGCTAATGTGGAACAGACCATTGTACTCCGTCCTAATGTGAAGGAAGTCATCAGCCGTGGAGACGACTATTAAAACACGCAATGTCAATGATGTATGAATCACTGCCAAGGCAATGTCCACTTTCCAGGACACACAACCTGTCAGCATAGTGCAAATGAAACTACTGTTTGATTTACCACGGAAACAATTTGTCATATGATCGCCCGCGTCACCCACGGAATTTTACCATACCACTGACCGAATACCATAACTATGCATGATATGGTAGAACGCTACACGATTCTATATGTACAGCATGCATCGGATAGTGGATCACTGGATACTAGCGTAAGGAGAATCGTAAAATACATGGATAAGGAAGTTCCATTCCTCAGTTCAAGGCACAGACTACATAGTATGCTCCAGTCTATTTCGCGAACAACCAAGTTGCTATGTCATTTATGATTTGTGGTGGTCCACGCCATCTCCTCGATCACCAGCGATAATCAAGAACGTGATCGCCATACGAATCAATCTCATGAATCTCGTCTCCGAACTGGATAGCCCGTTTGATTCAAGCATAGGATTCCGTTGCGATCCGTCGGACATTCTCCGCGTCCAGCCGCAGGTCCCAAATTGACCAGTTGACCACTCTTACCCCATTTGCCACTGACTCAGGTATCCCCCAAATCTCCAACTCGACTCAACCCTCATCCTCGGCTCCAGACCTCCATATCCCAACAACAACAACAACAACAACCTCTTGTCCAAGTAGCATAACTTCGATCCTTTGTACACGACATCTCCCATTCTCACAAACTCACAAAACTAGCGACAGACACCTACCAACCACTCAACTCCCACCAGCCAACTCTCCGCTCAATCCCTCCAACTCCCCCCATCATGAAAACTATCCTCAGACTTCCCCACCAATTCCTCCCCGCTTCTCATGAACCCCACACTACAATTACTCGGCATTTATCCCTCCGCCACTCATCCAAATCCATCCTCTCTCCTCGTCTCCATTCCTCTTCCGCTTCAAGCGCAAAGCTCACATACAAGTCTTCGTGCCCTGCACCCAATTGCTTGAGCGCACACCCATCCACTAGACCCTCTCTATCTCCGCCGCGGCTTCCACTTGCAAAGCCCGCTGATCTTCAGATCCGAACCATGGCGTCCGCTGCGTCCGCGAAGAAGGAGTTCCTGTGCATTTTGCCGGATTTCCCCGGTGCCCAGGAGAAGAGGTTGGCGGTTCGCCCGTAAGTCCTACTCGTGCAGCATGTGACTTCATCATTCCTTGTTTGGAGAGGATCCTCCCACACGGCGGACAGACAGGTCGAACGCAGGACATGCATGGATTTGCATGGACAGCACGCACCTGGGATACCAGGCGTAATCCCCTTACCAAAATCTCCCCGGGTAAACCATCTCGCTAATACAATTCACTCGATGGTTACAGCGAGCATCTCGAAGGAGTAAAACCCCTGGTGTCATCAGGCGAAATCGTCGCCGGAGGTACGTCCTTCGTCCCCTGTCCCTCTCATCCACTAACCCAAGCTAACCAATTCCCCGCACTGGGCAGGCGCCATGCTCGAGTCGCACCCAGCCGAGGGTGAACCTCTCAAATTCAAAGGCAGCATGATGCTTGCCGTGGCCGAAAGTGAAGCTGATGTGCGGAAGTTGCTGGAAAATGATATCTACACACGCTCGGGGGTGTGGGACTTGGCGAATGCGCAGATTATTCCGGTATGTGAATGCTTTTTTTGAGTTTCCCCCCGGGAGCAGTCGTTGGAGCGGCGATGCAAGCGGATTTGTTGGGGTCTCGTGAACGAAGCTGACTTTCTTCGTGTTGGAATGGGATAGTTCAAATCTGCTGTGCGGAAGGAGCTTTGAGTTTCTAAAGGGATGGGAGACAATATTGTACACGTGTCGCAGGATCGTACCTTGGATCATGTGCTGTATATGCCAACTTTCGCTGTCTCCTAGAATACAGATACCTGCTACCTCCACTAGGTATACAGTGAACACCAGCATCATGTATGATCTACATGGGTGGTATCTATCACCGGACCTCGAACCACCGAGTCAATATGGAGAAAATTCGACGGAGCCAGACAGATTCAAAGACCGATGAATATGTCCGATGTGAGATATCGTTCTAGAGCACTGTGATACTGGCGAGTATTGTGTCAGTGCCGTTCGCTGTTGATACTGTCCCTGCGTAGGCAGCGTGGATCCGCTCTACCACCCCCATAAGGCTGGCAAGAAGCGCGAGACGGATGATCTGAAGAAAAAAGAGTAAGTCTGCTCGAGCTACCTAGCAGGTAGGCACCATTGACCGGTTCAGTCAGAAAGAAGGGCGAATAGTGTCAAATAAGGACCTCGTTGTTGGTGCAGATCAAGTTTTCTAAATGGAAAGTCGATGTCGAGAGCGTGGCCTTGCATGATGGGACTCGTTGAGAGAACACTTTATATTGCAGTCGGGATCATGTTGACCAATTCTCAGTTGAATCTTTCATAAGCTATTGCGCGGTCTGTAAGAGCTGTAGGGAGAACCGGTTCAGGAGACGACACGAGAGAAGTAGCAGACACTTGTTTCAACGAGAAGGACAGGGAACGGAAAAATCGGTAACTGGAAGGGGAATGAAGAGGCATTGTGAATAGAGAAGATGCGCACCGAGAAATGATCTCGCACGGTGGCATGTGATAATAGTGGTTGGGGCAAAATAGAAATAACAATGATCAAGTAATGAATAGGTCTGCGGAGCAGCGCCGACGCTTTCTAAACCCCCTTCTGTTGTCCGGTCAAGTAACATTTTCTCCCATAGCGCCAAAGAATAACACAGACCTACACCTCAACGTAGAACAGACTCATCCATCCACGCGTAGAGTCTCCGATAAAGACACTCAGACACACACAAAACAATGCCATCTCGTGAACAACCACACGAGCAGAGGGAAAATTGACAAAATAGAATTATGAAAGATCATTAGGCTTCCATGGAGAGATGAGGGAGGAGGGTTTGCCCCCTTTGGGAAAAGAGTTGCAATGACACCGAAGGGCGGGGTCCCACCATGCAACAGTGTATGTCGGAATCAGATCATATAAAGCCAAGCACTCAGTCTGTGGACATGATGACCGAAGCGAGGCGAGAATCCGAGTGGCATGGCACCTCCTCAGGAAGAAGCCACTGAAAAAACCAAGGTCACGAAATGATCCGGAGAAGATATCGCGCGAGACAAAGATCAACTGTTGTCTTGCGGAGCGTAAAGCATGGATATGTTTTATAACGAAACGCTCAATAATACGCTTAGTAGGCCTTGCGGTCTCCTAAGTTGCCAGGCTTCTCATCGGTATCGATGTGCCAAACCACATAGTTAGGTAAACCAATGACTTGGTAACCCGCACGCTTGGCCATCTTGGCAAACCCTTCCGTTTCGGCCTGGTTCTCAAAGGAGTACGCAGGGAAGTTGATACCTAGGCGCAGAAGATTAGACCGCGTTTTCGGAGTCAGAACCGCAGATAGCAATGGGCTGCTTACCAGAACGGTGCACATCAGCCTTAACGAGAATGTTGACACCACCAATACCGTCTAGCTCAACCTCCTCATCCTTGTTCTTTCTCCAGTCGCCCATGCTGACCAGGTAGGTACGGCCAGTATCATACTCCTTGTAACCCTCGGCGAGAATGGTGTCGGGGTCGAGAGTCTTGCGCAGGCGGCGGGCCTTGTCGGACTCGATCCAAGAGTTGTAGTCGACTGATGATGGCATAAGCATTAGCATGAGAGATCACCAGACAGAATCAGAATTTGAGACTGCGACAGTGGTCCCAGTGGATAAAAACCTACAACGACCCTCAATGTCATGACCATCACGATAACGGTGGAACCAGATATCTATTGAACACACGTTAGCGCTCGTTTCGCTGCCTCTTGGCGCACCAAGTGATGGGGATTCACATACTGGGCACCAGAATATCCTTGTCGTGGGCCATGAAATCTTCCAAAATGCGCTCGGGGCAATCGGTGATATCCACATCGCGCCAGTAGACCCAAGAGTGATCGGGCTTCAAGGCGGAGTAAAGGAGATAGTTGCGAGCGCGACCGATAGCTTTGCGACGGGGTCCTTGAGCGGCAAAGGAGTGTCGCTCCTCCACAGTCATCTCGGTCTCGGCGCCAAAGTCCTTCTTGATGACTGTTGCGCTGCGGAAGCGGACTTTTTCATCGGCGTGGTTTTGGATGCGGTCGAGTTCAGCGGCCAGGGTGGCAAGGGTCTCATCTTTGGAATCGCCGACGAGGAAGGCCAGATCGATTAATTCGTGGGGATAGGTCAACTTGTAGAGAAGGTTGAAGTATTGCTCGAGGTAGGGAGCGGCGTCGCGCAGAGGGGTCAAAATGAGAACGCGCTCGCGGTTGAAGAAGGCCTTGTTAGTGGACTTGATGGGGTTCAGGTCCACTTCCGAGATGGAGGTGCTGTTGACCTCGAGGGGTTCGTGGTGATTGAATAGAACAGGCGTCTGAGAGTGGGCGTTCCACGCCACCATCTCATTGAGGGACATCTCCATGGGCGACTTGGAGGATCCGTAACAGTAGAAGCTATTTCAGCAGAGAGAGGGGGGGAGAGAATTAGTGATCGGGACTAGCGACCAGCGCGATGAGGATGGATTGATGATTCAAGAAAAGGACATACTTTTGCATTTCAGAGGCAGACTTGCTGACCCCACGCCACAGCAGGATGATGAGACCTGTGACGGCAATAGAGACCAGAAAGCGAGTCCGCGTCAGGAGAACGAGAACGGCCCTCCATGGGGGTAAGCCTGCCCTCGCGGACTTCCAATTCACTCCCCCTTTTGGCAACAACATGATGAAAGGTGAGAGGTGAGGGGAAGACAGGTATATATGGTGTTGAAGGAATGATGGTCGTCGACAGGCGACTCGATGAGACGGGAGGTAATCGGCTGATCGGGAGCTGTTGAGATGGTCTTCCGGAGTGGAAGGTTGTTTTTGTTCGAGGGATCACTAAGGAGAGGGCACACCCATCGAAGAGCCCCTTATCGACCGAACGAATGAGGCCTTAGAGCTTGCGCACACACCACCAGTATTCTTGAATGCAGAATCAGTGCAGACTGGCAATGTCGAAAGTTGAGGATTTTGTCAGGGTCAGTGGAGGACGGAGGGAGGTCGTGCACGAGAAAGAAAAGAGGAGAGAAGTGTAACGGGATCGTCGGGGGGAAATTGGCCGGAGTGCCAAGCGGGAAAAAGAGGCTCGAACGAGCAGAACGGGCCAGAACATCAGTTCTGGCGGACAGTTAAGCCATAACGGTTCATAAGAAGCATGAACACTTGAGACGTTCTCCGCGATGTAGAATAAATCTATCTTACAGAACACAAGTGTCTCACGCGATGGATAATGCTGCACCGGATTTCTCCGTAATTCACCGACAGAGTTACGCGTTGTCATACAGTGATTCCCCATGGGCGCTTGTACCACTACCTGTAACTACCTCCAGCATCAAGTCCCCTTGACAGTTGACGGGATGGGTTCCTGCGACGGGAGTGGATTCCTAGAGTTTCAGGCATCCGTACATCAAATTATGCACTATTGCACTGCATCTGTTGTCACAACTAACATCCGCAAGTGTCAGTGCCAGTGTGGTTTTCAACTGTCGTGCACCGGGTACTTGTAGTGTGTATGTACTCAGTAGTGTGTGCCAGTGCTATCTATGTGCCAGAAGCCACTGCAGATCATAGCCATCGTCCATCACCTGCCTTATTTACAATCAAATCACTACTATCTAGGAAATTTCATTCTTCACACAGCTAGTTACGTGGCTCACACGTACATAACACTATCAGACTATGGCCTGTGGCTGACAAGATATTGAAAATTACTGTCTGGCTTGGTTTTAGTCATACGTGGCTATGAGGTAAGCACTATCGGACTGTGCTATGGTACCAAGCGCTTCGCAGCTCAATTACAAGATAGTGTATATCATAACATCGTCAACTCAAGTTGTTGAGGAACTGACCAATACAATATGCTAGATTTCGTAATGAGAAAGATCCTATATCGATAAAGATAATGAGTCATTGGCACCGTGGCATAGCGACTACTTCTTACCGAATATAGACATGCAGGTGTACTTTTCCCAATAGCTCTAGGAGAAACTGTTTCCCCCAAGCTCAAAAGCCCACCCCAGACTGACTGAGCCCTAATGTCCGTATTATTCCGAATCGAAGGTTTGACCACATGAGGTCTAGCTGGAATGAATTCCGTCATCCACCTGGAGGCCTATTCAAGTTTGAGAGTTGAGTCCGACCTATTGTATTGGATAGCACTTGAAGCCCGTGAGGTGGATAGATGTAGTCGAAGGCTCATTCGATCTTAGCTCCGATTTCATAGTTAACCGGGCGCTAAATCTACTACTCAGTCATACTCGATCATAGCTGCTAAGTATACGGACTAGCGATACATCCACAGTACAGGCAGCGCTTACCTATCTACGCATACACATTAGGTCTACTTCTTAGGTTGGAAATGAAGAAAGGCATAGATGGAAGAAGAAACCCTGGGAACTGGATTTTCTCTACCGAGAAAGACAGACCAAAAACCAACCAGGAGAAACGCCAGGAAAGAGGCGAACAAACAAGAAAGAGGAAAAACAAAAGAAAGGAAACCGCCAGGACAGACGCCTGGAAAAGGGGCCGGACAGGCCGGGAGAAGGAGGGCCAGATGGGCCGCGAGAAGGAAAGGAATCAAACGGGCTCGAAGAAGGAGAAGAAAAAAAAGAGACGCCTCAACGCCGGACAAACGACCTCGAGATGGGGTGGACCTGTGATAGTCCATCACGGCCATCTCAACGAACAAGACCTCGTATCATCCCAGCATTGTCATTTTCCAGCTGGTGATGCCACAGGCAAGATCACCAGTCTTCCAGAAGAGTCTCCAGAGTCTCCGTCACCCGGGAAGGCTGTAAGCCCGGCACACCCAGGTGTTCCGTTGCCCATGCAAGGAATGAGTCCCAGCAGAACCGGAACCACCCTGCATAGTCCCAATGCCTTTCGCCCAAGACGATCCTCATCTCGATGCCATCGAGTCTGCTGACTTGGTGATCAGTCAGACCCCATTTGGCACCGACCATAGCGAAGATGTCGCTAAGGCAGAGGTCATCTGGCGGCGCCCAGTATGGACACACTTCGGTGCCATAAGGGGGGCCAAGCATCCCGCCCAGACTCCACTCCAGGGTGGGGTAGGCCCTACCGCTCGCATCCGTATATTGGAAGCGGAGGAAGCAGTTCGGGTCAACCCGAAACGGACCATCCCCTGGAATGGGCCAGGGAGCCTCGTCGTACGCAGAGCGAACGTCGCGACGGGCTGGCGAAGGGACGACCCCAGCGGCAGAGGGAGCAGCGGCTGGGGTGGGCATTGGGGAAGCCGCAGCCAAGGAGGAAGGAACAGGCTGGGCGGGCGTGGGAAGAGGAGCAGCCGCAGGGGAAGCAGCGGGCTGGAGGGAGGAAGATCCAGGAACAAAAGTAGCAGGTGTCCTGGAGGTGGAGGCAACTGACTCTGCAGTGGTCTCGATCGTGCCGCGGGGAGGGTGAGTCTCCCGGCATTGTCGTGCCTTTCGGTTCAGTCGGGCCCGGACGTAAAGTGCATCGACGCACTTGTCAGCATCATGTCTGAAGGCAGACAAGACGCTCTCGGGGAAGCGTGACGACTGGCCGTGGACTTCGGCGCTCATGGTGTCGCGGAGGAGTTGGCGGAAACGGACTCGCTCCGAAGGGATGCTGAGCGATGAGAAGTTATTCTCATCGAACAAGGAGTCAAGAAGACTCAGAACTTGATCCCGAGCGCGGTTGTTGGCAGTGAGACCGAGGACGCGGTCAACCTCACTGGAAGTCATCTGGCGGCGAGAGGAAGACATCTCTGTCTCGGCTTGCTGTAGAGAGAGAAGCGAAGCGGAGAAGAGGCGACGAAGAGACGAAAGTGAGAGTCGGACGGACGAGAGGTGATGATATCTTCAGATGGATGTGAAGATATCGTCCGTGTGTTGCGAGGATGCCGTGAGGCGTGCGTGTGATGATGGAAGGTCGTGAGGCGAGGCGAGGCGAGACGACCCAAAGAGAGAGGAGGTGAGACGAGAAGAACTCGACTCGAAAAGAGAAGAGGCCAGAAAAGAGGCCAGAGAAGAAAAGAGAGGATGCGAGGCGCAGAGATAGATGGCCAAACGCAGAGAGAGTAGACGGACGGAGGAGGACGGGGTGAGGAGGAGAAGGAAAGAAGAAGGAGAAGTGAGAGATGAGGGGGCGTGGTTTGAATGCCCTCATGTGTCGGGTGCCAGATTAGCGGAGACGATGGGCAACTGCGTATTGAGAGCGCCAGCGAGTGCCATTACTCGCCTGACTCTGGCAGAACAACAAATAGACGAGATAGGAACACCTCATGTACCAGTATTGCTCTTGCGTTTGATCCAATTCAAACCCCATTTCACTCTGATTGAAAGCCCAAGTATCAGAATCTCCTCCACGCCATCTTTCCTATCACAGTGACGATTCCACGCTAATCAGCTTACCAGAGAGACAGCAGCATGTCTCTGCTGAATTAGGTCGAGAATTAGCACGTCGCAATTTGATATCGAAGGTTGACCAAGCTCCCGATATTGGCATCACTGAAATCCCTCACATTGCCGTTTGGACTTGGGGATTCCACGACAGACGGCGACTCTGACAGCTGATATTTTAATATCTCAGAGCCCTCTTCAGCGGTGTCGGAGATTCAAGACTTTGGTAAGAAGCCACTGCGTTCAAATTGAGAGCAAGGCAATCTGACGTTCTCTCAAAAAACCAGGCCATAGCCTCGAAAGGCAATTGTCTTCGAATAGCCATCAAGCCACGATTCATGCTTTGAACACGATCACAAATGACCAAGATATCTCTCTGCAAGTTAAATCAGCATTTTTCAACTTCTTCACAGACTCGACAGAGAGACTGACCAGCACCCCTTTTCATGAAGGCCATACGACCCTTTTAATCGATTCATCGAAGTGATCATCGACCAAAGTTGACCTGCTCAAGGGCAGCAGAGCCATTTTTCGAAGGATATATTCTCCGAAATGTTACAATTTTGATCGGGTGGCGTTGCGCGAAGGGACAACCATCAGCTAGAGGTTGATTGACGTTGAAACCCTAACCGCGACTTCGACCTCGACTTCCATAGCACGTGGTATGCCACGTGGCGATCACTTCTATGACGTCAGTATGGTGGACCTCCGAGCAATAAGCTCATTCGGATCATTGGATATTCCGGACTCCGATCAGCACCCCTTACCCGAAGAGGACGGCGGAGTAATTGAGCCTTGGGCTTAGTCTTAAGCCTCCGCTTGCTTTTGGGGGTACCTGAATCAGAGCCACCAAGATGATGGTTAAGCTTCTCACCTAGTCATCTTGGTACGAGGGGACGACTACTCGGTCGCTCGTTCTTGGCGCCTGTTGCAACGGAGCAATATGACCATGTGCAGCAATGGGCAGCAGTATTGACATCGTCAAAGCGCACACACGCGCCACCAGAGACTTGCCTTGCTCTATTGCCTAGATCAAGGCATCATTCGAGGTCGCAACTAGCATCAAGCCCATATCGACTGCCAAGGACATACTGCAGACTCCACTCGAGTGAAGGAAGACAAATAGATGGCTTCTCTAAGACTATGGACGCTTGTGGACGGGCTATGGACAGACTCACGTGTGGAATCACGTGTACCGCGTCAACAACCGTACGATGGTACCTACTTTTCGATTGCGTACTAATCTCAGGCTAGTTCATAGGTACTTGCAGACCGATTGCATTCACATTTCTCGAGTGCAAAGTGTTTTGGCCTCGCCCGTGCTCGGCTTGACCTTTCCTTGCATCTTGCTACTTTCTTCCAATTCGATATTCCCAGGTTGACCAGCATCTGCTAATGTCTTGGGATAACAAAATTTCCGCAGCAAAAGAACTCTATGCGTCCTTGGGGGTTGCAGTTGTTCCAAGTGCCAAAAACAGCTTATTCACCTGTGCAATTGGACCATCCAATTTGGAAGAGAGGAATAGCGACTGCGATTGTCTCACGATGTCATAGACAATCGACCTGAGAGCGAAGTAACACGATAGAATCGCGTGGACTCCATTGGTCATGGCTCTGTTTGTACTTTTACCCCTTGACATCTTCCAAAAGGATCGAAATTTCTGATTGAGCAACCTGTTCCAGCTCCTGCAATTTTGATGCGAACCGTTCAATCAACGCTGATTCTGCATTATTGTGGAAGGGTACAATCTATGCTACTACATGTCCAGACCACAATTCTGTTCGAGTACATTTTGTCGAGCTAAGTTGGCAAGACTTCTGACAACCCGGATCAGAACTGTAATTGCGAATGAACTCGCAGCGCAAATTACCTCAAAGGTTGACAGAGACTCGACTCTCTTTAAAATAGTTGAACAGCTGACTACTAGGCGTCGAAGTTAACAAATTAGAAAAACTACCTAGTATCCGGGCAAGATATCCTCCGCTTGACTATTGCGATTAGTCCACGGGGGGCTTGTTCCGTCGAGCAAAGTAGAGTCCTTCCACTGACGACGGAGACTCTATTCGGTATATTCATTCTGGATTTGGTTTGTCGCACGGGTATGGACGTCTGCATTATTCGCTGTATCATGCACCTTGCCGTAGTCCACCCTGGCCTCTGTTTCAATATTCATCTGGCTGCTGAAGAGGGATCAAATTGATTGATTTTGTAATATTTTCCCAGGTTCACCAGTACATCTAATTGTCTCCGAATTCGCTCTACCACTATTGCTTACATCATGACAGCAAATACATTAGATTCGTAGATTCGTCAATGTTTGTATTATAAATCAGATATCCACAAAGGAAAAGAAAAGTGTCCCCAAAAAAATGAACAAAGAAAAGACATTGCCAGAAAATTCAAGTCTGGATCATCATGACGCCATGAGAGAACATATGAAAGGTACGAGATGATGAGAAACAGAATGCACGCAGAAGATCAATCAGATACAAAGTCAAGATGCAAACCACCCATTTTGGCCATGTCGACTTGTGGCGCCAGGGATACCGAGCGGAAACACTGGCAACAGGGGAAATATGATAGCGAGACGAGAGGATGATGCCTCAAACTCCAAGATAAACAAAGTATCCACATGAAAGGGAAAAAGGAGTAATGATACACAGCCAAGGCGAGGCTGGGAGCAACCCATGCCTCTGCAAGACCCATTGCTCGAGATAATGTGGCGAGAGAGGTTGATTAAGCTTTGAGAGGTTGCGTGGCCAATGATAGGAGTCCATGCTCAGATAGGCTAATGGCAGCAGAGACCGCAGGACTGTGCGCATCGCCACATGCAAGGGATGTGGAGTGGAGGAAGTATGATCTGCGGGCCGAAGAAGCATCATGATGCAGCGCGTTGGCATGGTGTTGTTATGGGTTGAGGATCATTAGAGCTGATCAGAGAGCGCTGCTCTAGGGAGAACCTCGTATGGACTGATGGCGCGACGTTGAATAGTTGAACGAGGATGTGTGGGATGGAGGAAATGCGGGGGAGGAGGGCCCGGTGACTGGGGGTGTTGAGCCAAGGTATGAGGGACCAAAAGACTGAGATGTAGCGCTGGTGAGAGGATCATGGAATTGCGAAGGCTGCATTGAGGTGGGTTCAGGGCACATGGTGGCCCCGATCTCGTCACAGAAAGCACGCATACCTGGCAAAGCTCTTTTCAGGCGTTTATGCTCAGGAACACTAGCCATTGATGGACTCGTGGTCTCAGGTTTGGGCGAGCGGAACATTTGCTCATAAGACTTGAGTTGAAATTCAAGCGCTCGATTGCGATCGGCCAACATCTCATTTTCCGCCTTTGCAGCTCGTAATTGCTGCTGAGCGGTCTGGTTTTGTTGCTGGAGGGAATTCACTAGTTGCTGCAGCTGCATGCAGCGGACCTGCGGCTGCAGTTTTTCAGAGAGCTGGGGGGACACCTGCTCTTGACGGATGAGATGAACGATGATGGCCAGCATAAAATCGATGAGATACACAGCGCCCTGCACAATGTGTTCCTTGGATTGTGGCAAGCTCTTGGAGGGATTCCAGCCAGCTCGCTCCAGGAAGAAGTCATGAATGCGGCTGTCAAGCTCTCGATGGAGTTGGCTGAGATTCTTGCGGCGGTTACCCTCCGCAATACGATGCTTCTCCCGCTGATCTTCAGGGTCCGGCGACACAGGGCTGCCCTTGCGCTTACGACCACAGAGCTGTTGGAGAGGGGCCTTGCGGTTGATATTCTGGGGTGCCACCAAGGCCATGATCTCAGTCTGGGATAGATCGGCGGGCCACTCAGTGGATCCAGCTCGCTGTGCTGCAAAGGACTCCTGCCAGGAGCTCTCAGCGGAGTTGGCAGGTGAGGGAGGTGCATTCACCTGCTCACTGCCCGACCAAGGAGATTTGAGCTGGAACGAGTCATGAGCCCCAGGAGTAAGTGGGCCGAGGGCATCCTTGTTGAATGGGTTAAAGGGACCACGGGGAAGAGGATCCATTCGTGGGAGGGGAGGCAAGCGGCGGCCTTCTCCCAATGTGTTGCTGTTGCTGCCGGCGGTGTTGTTCATTGTCGACGTTGACGCTTTCATCGAGCTGGTGGATCGTTTAACAGGGGAATCTTCGGCCAAGATCAATTTTTGAATGCCAACTTACGGAAGGGAGCAGCGCCGCTCGGTATCATCAGCAATGGGACGAATTCCTTCGTACATCTTAGGCCGTATTTCCAAGTTGAAACTTGACGTGTTCGGGGATCCAAACGAAGTATGGGATCCTCAGATCAAGCTGCGAGAATATCGTAGGAGGCGGATTGTCGTGATACCCAAAGAAGCCCTGCCGAAACCTAGCAGAGACTTGGTGCAGTAACGACCAGTGGAAAAGGGCTCTCTCAATTGGGTGACGATTCGTGACGCTTCAATTATGCTGGTGTACATGCACGAAAGAATGATCCGACAGAAAATCGAGGTCGATGTATGGAATAAAGTATGCAAGACGGAGAGATCCCGATCTTGATGTCGTAGCTTGTTGAATGACGAAAGGCGATTGATGGATGATTTCTAAGGAAACGAAATCAAGGCACGGGGGCTGGACACGATGTTTATATGTCCATGACGGGAGGAGTCTCGAGGGAGAAAGGTGATTGAGCTCGAGCAGCGCGTACTTCTGGCTCATCTCAGAAGCCACGCATCGCCCGAAACGCCGTGGAGAAAGCATGCGAACGACCAGCTCGGGACCCATGGTCGGCAGGACCCAGGACAGGGGAACGATCAGGGCCGATCATCGCATCCACCATCCAGCGCGACAAAGTGGGATGTCATACAGTTCGATATTGTGCATGTTGCACGGCGCATCGCGTGGAGCGCATGGCGCATAGTGGACTGTAGCCAGACCCACGATCACGCCGGGGAAGCCTAGCGGACCACCCGCGGGGGCCACAGGATCTGAGCTCGCCGAGAGGAGACGCGAAATGGCAGATCGAAATAGAGTGCATTCTATTATTGCCTGTGCCTCTGTTGCGGATCCAGAGTGTTTTGAGCAAGCGTATCTGTCACATTTCGCACGGACAATAGAAGTACCTCGACTCCGATGAGATCGACGAATGAGGCGATCACGACGGATGGATGGTGCCCCGAGGAGAAGGTTACCGGGGCGAAGATCCCAGCTCGTTATTTGTCACCCGCATTGCTGGCGCGGGCTCGGATGTAGACTCCGTACAGACTACAGAGCCATTATGAGAGTACCGACTAAAGTAGTAGAGAGTTATAATAATCATGATTATTATTATTATCTACTACAATGTTGTTGTGATGAACACGGTCCTCATGGGGACATCAGTACCTGTGTCTGACAGGGAAAGTGGAAGTCAACCGAAGGTTTCATTACGACTCAATGACTCTAAACTTGCCCTTGCATCAATCGCTCAAAGAGCTTACTCGCAAATGACAGTATTCCCTATCACCGGACGAGGACAGACGAGCCAGGGACATGAGAATTAAATGAGTTCAGCGGATGGTGTTTGACAACCAGACCAGAGCCAGTCGAGACAATGGAGGTCAGCTACTTGTAAGAGACAAACGGTAGGAAGCATGAAGAAATGATAGTAAGACTGCTTATCGGACTGATACTGTAGTGAGCTCGTGAGAGTTCTGTGGAAATAAAGAAGCACGGACACATGCCAATGGCCACGGCTCAAAATAGAGCAATTTGGACACTCTGCATTTTCCACCCATGCGATCTTTCGAATAGTCCTCACCTTCTCGTTCGATGTGCCACGTGAGTTAGACTTGTTGCTTGGCGAGCACGATTGATGGACCCCTTGTAACACGTAATTTAACCCGGGGCAGAGGTGCTGTACTGGATGATCCATGCAAATATGAGCGAAGACAAGTCCCACAGAGGAATCATATTCGTAGATATTCTCACACATCGATTGTTCCAGTAAATGTCTAGAGGCTACAAAGCTTTGAGCTCTTCCCGATCTACATTTCCAATATCAAATCGCCCCCCGTATCGTTAACCAACCAGAAGATCGAAGAAGCAGTAGAGAGGGAATTTCTAAAACGCTGGAGAAAATAATATGCATCTCGAATAAAATGAAATGGAAGGAGATTCAGCGCAGATGGCGAATTAAGCAGTGGTACTGCATGGCGTTTATCCGGCTTGATAGGTCAGGTACCAGTTTCAAACATCTATGACACGAGGGGTTCGTGCTTGTTCTCGCATGTACTTCGGACCAGCTGGACGACAATGGGCTAAGGACTTGATCGCGTGCATAGACGTCCTTGGGACATCGACCTCATTCTAGAAAAAAGGGTTAGATTATTTATTTGAGATGTAAGATTCGACAAGATAGGAGTGGATGAGATTGAACATGTTGTGGGAATGATATGAATGACCAGTGCAACAATCCTGATGTGTCAAATGATTGCGAGTCAAGCAAGGATGTTCTCTATGCTGGTCATCTCAAGTAAGATTGAGAGACGCCATTCAAAAGACACTATGACATTCATAGGTCGCATCTATTGACTGGAAAGGAAGCATTAAGCAGTGGTACATTTCATTGAACTAGACGGCCTGTGGCTTCTGGGCTTATTCCGTTTCGGGCAAGTCAACAAAGGCGTGGCGCGGAGAAACGGAGCCCCTGCAATAAATGAGGGCCCTCGAGTAGAGCTCTTGTTGCATACCCCAGTCAAATTCATGTCAATAGGAAAGAAATAGCGAGGGTTCGTCCTGCGCTCGGATTCTCCCGAGATCGATTCTTCCAGTGCGGCGAGAAGTGCCACCTGGCTCACAAGTGCATAGTTCGAACAATGGCCACTCGACGACAATAATGCGGGGCGGAGTGTGTTGAAACCAGCTAGAACATGTGCAATCCGCTATAGTGCTTGTCCTTGGTTAGGCAAGAAATTCCGGGCCGTGTAGATCGTCGCCCGAGAAAACCGGCCATCTGGGACGCCCTAAGATCCAGCGACCGGGTTCCGTTGACTGTCAGCGATCGTATCGGAGAAGGCGGTATGATTTGGAATCTAAGAATGTATTATAACACACGAACGTTGGCTTATCGTTGGCCTAGACAGTATAGGCGAGTCATGGGTCTGGTGTATAAACTGTATACTCCATAGTAAACTAAGGAGTGTGGTGGGGTCGACGCTCACCCTTGAACGTTTCCGAACGGTCAATTAGTAGTGTCGAAAATAGACACACAGTAGAAGAGCATTCTCTAACCGATTGGAGTATTGAAGTTACCATTTTCCACCGTCGTACGGACCATTGGTTCTCCCCTCACGCAATTCGTTCGATAAATTCGCCGAAAATAACCGCAATGAGCGAACAGCACCGAAGATATGAGCTGTCACGTCTCCACTCTTTCAGCTTAGCTGAGAAATTCTCTAGAGGCGAGATACTCCTCAACACTCCGACCTCTTGACCCCACGTTCAATTTGTATCAAGTACAGAAGAAGGCTCTAATGATCCTTCAGTATTGATTGAGTAGTCAAATGTCCTAACGGTGTTGAGTCATTGACACAGTCACGGGGGCCGAGACAAACATCGCGTACCTAGTCATATGGGATCATCCAACAAGAAGTGATTAGATCGAAACGACGATGAAACATGACATAATACCCAGATCTAACGCTGTCTGCTTGCTTCTCATTTGCACCATCACTTGTCAGTGAGGAAATACGGTAAGGATTGCCTAAAATCTCAAGTGCGGATGCCGCCACAAATGAGGCAAGTCTGTAGACTCTACGCCACGCGATGCGATACAGTACGGACTACGCAAGCCGCACCCTTTCGTCGTAAACAGATTCAGACTAGTTGCTCTCTTATCGCCTATCGATTTCTTGTCGAACCTAATTCTTTTCCCTTCCTTCGTACCTTTGGTGGCTGATCCGGTCCCTTGCAATTCTGGGGATATACCGAGTCGTGTCGTATGTATGGATATGATTCGACCCCCTTCCGTTCCAAACTAACTCCTATTCATTATTTGTATCTATTCACCTCTCTCTTGGCGCGCTACTGTCTATAGCGGCTGTGAAGCGCGAATCGGCATGCTCATGTTGGGAAAATAAGGTTCAGTGACTATCGGTGTTTGAACCGCGTACCTATACCCCCACGACCAGAGAGTTCAATGCTTGGACTATGAAGTGAATCTCATGGAGCGAATTGCCCAAGGATATGACGGCAATACCATGCCTATCTCGGTGCCAAGCCATAACTTCTGGGTCAGCTGTACTTTGCTTAGGGCAGCAACAGTACCGTAGCAAGAACAAGTGCAGATAGTTCAGTGTTCCGGTTCCACGCTGTGTCCGCGGCTTCAATCATAGGACGCACTTTGCCCCAGACGAGAAAAAGTCAGGAAAATGTATTCACCTCAGAAATCGTCCATCTGCCAAGCCCCTGATTTGGACGGTGATCTCCAACTACTATCAACGGGCTTTGTTTACTTTGTCCTCAATGCATCGGAATCTGCATGGCGTGCGCCTCGACCCATGCGCTGTGCGTCTCCAGGTGCAAGGGTTCGGCTCACACAGCGAGCTCGCCTCCACGGGTTCAACGACTCTCACCTTACCAGGGCCCTCGGAAAGGAAAGAATTTCCCGCTTCCAATGGATAGAGTAAGGGACGAGATGCGATACGATTTACGCAGTGACCGTCGCTCAGGGCTGCTCCCAATAATAGCCTTCTTTTGAGCAAGCCCCAAAATGATATATGTCTGCGGTATATCAGTCTGTGGTTGCCTGAAGAGTACTAGAAGGGAATCTGAGTTCCATTTTTAGTGTGAAATCAAAGAGTGAATTCAATCCAGTCATTCAAGTGAAAGAGATAATTACAACCTTAATGATGCCCCGAAGTGGGTTCCTTGGATCTATATTGTCGAAAGCGTGGATTGTTGACTTTGAGTAATGAGTTTGATCGCCCCGGCAGTAGTACTGTAGATTCTGATTACCTTCGTACTTTTTTTGGTAGTACTGACAAAGATTGGATCCACCTTGCTTGCATCTGGAGTTATATATCCACCAATGAATTCAGTGTCCAGGTTAACGTTTCAGAAATTTTCAGTGATTCATCTACGGTGTCATGTTCATGTAGTTGTTCATTCATCATTGTCCGGACGGCTGAAAGTTGTATCGCCGATTTTGGGTGAGAATTTGAACTCGGAGCTGATCCGCAATGGAAACTTGCCGCAACGTTCATACGCATTCGATGAGCAGCTGAAGGCCCTCACTTCAAGTGAAGTCTTTCCAAGCCCTTTTCGCCTCTCAATTACAATAGAAAATGCAGGACTTCCAGACTTGCGCAAGTGTGCGCACTGATCGTTCTGTGCAGCTTCGTGAAATACGAATGTACTGAGCCACGGCCCTGTCATTGCCACTGCATATCTATGACTGGAGTAAAAGGCCGGGAGGCCGGATCCAGCACGAATTGAGAGTCGTAGAGAACAGCGTCCACGCACCGTGCAGTCTCGTGGTGGCAATCTGCTGAAAGCACGATTTGCTTTGGAGCCTCGAGATCAGACCAGACGCATGATTCGGTCGGATGGGAAGGACACCAGGTTCAATTCATGCCCGGTACATCCATAACAGGAATGTAGAGCTTCAGAATATAGATCTAGTTGATAGCTTGGTATATGCTTTCACCGGCCTTGAATGCCTCGATATACTGACTAGCAACTCTGGGTATCTACTCAATGATAGTAAATGATATACCCCAAGTGATCCAACTAGCTATGCAGAACACACAAAGAGAAAAAGCAATTTGTGAAGAAATGGGTGCCCATTCCAGCCGAACTACAATCGGACCGTACTTGAGCGGGAAATGGCATTTTGTCAATTAAGAATAAGCAAAACTACGATCTCGCGAGACCCTTCAAAGTGGGGTCGCCTATTTCGTTGCACCTGGATTGTTCTCAACAAATCAACAGCAGCATTGTTGATACGCACATCGAGAAACTGATGCGCATCCTTCCAAAGATCTCCCACAAACAGCATGGACGAGCTAGCTCTCAAACAAACTCAATTCCCCGACTGACCAACGCTACCAACTCCGTCCTGCAAGGACCACACATACAATTCAGATCTAGCAGTCGCCCAGCCCGCAAGAGTTCGTAGATGCATGCGTAAGGACGACGCACCCATGTCTGCAAACTCAAATTTGCCGCATCTGACACGTCTCTTTGACGCTCTTGCAAAAGTACCGTACAGTAAGTACATGGATGCAAGCCACTCCGCAGACTCGAGGCTGAAAAGGTCGTACAGCGTTCGAGTTGGTGGCACCCACCTTAATTTCTACATGAAATTTGAGGGTTCCTACATTATGGAGTCTATTTGATTCACTGTGTATACCTCGAGCTTCTATCGGACGAAGTGTTGATAGATAAGATTTGGGTTAATCTCCCGTAAGTGTATATCTCCTCGGAAGATTGTTGTTACCTGGTGCATTGATGTAGCTAGACGGAAGTAAATGGCCCATTTCCAGACTGTCAAAAATCTTTGATTGTCTTCGAAGTAAGGTACATGATCGTCCATGGGCTAGATCAAGCTAGCTGTCTGCAGTAGTAGTAGCAATGGCTCGCCTCGTTCTTGTCCCTGCGAGGGGAAAGCTTTCACAAATAGGTCAATATTGAACGTCGTTGAACAGTCAGCCTACTTCCAGCTTCTCGTATCTTTGATCAACTTCGTTGATCAGAGTCTGTGGATCTTTGCAAAATCGCGCAAGAACCGAGAGCATGACTCTCGAGCGCTGAGGCATAGACCACGAGGCCAGGGCACCAGGAACGCTTCCCTTGACGTCCGTTCCCGAGACCTGTGCTCTCAATAGACTTCACCAGCACATCAACACGAACCATAGTTCCCAACATTCGTACAGTCTGTCAATCGGCCATGGGGCGGGCGGGAACAATGACCGCCAATGATCAAAGGCATCACCCTGTATTCTTCGCGATTGATCTTGGCAGATTCTTGACATCGGAAACAGAACTAAACACATATCCCCTGCTATGACGGGCCTATCAATGGTCTTTGACATCTCTACCTGGACTGCGAACCATGGTTGTCGCCCTGACTATCGCTACCGACTTCAGACGATCATCATTCCCCTGCGACGTGAGAGTTCGCCAATGACCTACGTGGCGATCGAACATGGCGAGGACAAGATGGGTTGGCTTGAGTCGTGGTGAACGGGTCGATAGGCCTGTCTAGAAGGTAGAAAGGTGTCCGATCACAGCTCAATCTGGCTTCGAAAGAGGGGCATATGCTCTGCGTTCGAACTTCAGCATATCGGATGTTCGACATGACCGCATGTTGCAGATATGCTTTTTGCAACATCTCTGACATCCTGCATTCGGACTGCCAGATTCAAGGTCATCGTTTCCCAGAATGACTGTCTCTGTCGTCATTCACTTGAATGTCTCTGGAACTTGTACGTTTTTCTCTGCAACGCTAGGTTTGACAAGGTCGTTCCAGATGGGTCCGACCGTGGAGGAGGGCCACGGGAGGAGCCCAAAAGCACTGTTGATGGTCAGATTGGGAGGAGTGCAGATTCGATGTGTCGCTCAAAGTTTGACTAGGGTTTTGGTCCCTGGGTCTACCCTTGACTCGCGTGCAGGAACTCTACCGCGAGAGCGCGGCCCATGCGCCGGATTCTGATGGAATGGGGCTCTGGGCCCGCGGAAGCACATACACACTCACCCTTTCCCCTCTCCCAAGCACAAGACGAATCTTCCGATTGAGATGACTTTTCCAGTCATGGATCAAGGTGTCAAGTAAAGCCCGTCGAAAACTGAGTTTTGAAACTCCCCTCCGTTTCCGCGTCGCAATCACATGGCCCAGTCGATTCAACTCACGGACAGCGTTCCCCTCCATCTAGACCCACGATGCCAAGACCAACTATCTTGACAGTTCACATGGCAGAGTCAGTCGTGGCGCGTGGCACCAACCCTGCCTGGACATGTGACGAGGTACGTGTCTGTTTTGTCATCGGGGGGACCCTCGTGCTCGAGGCTATCACCGTTCATCCTTCCTGCACCCCCCGTCTCTGTTCCTTGATTTTGTCGCGTGTTCCTGATTTTCGCACCTGCTGTATGCAAGATAAGATCATTGGGCGAACGGAAGGCCTGCTTCCTTATTCTTAAACTGACATCGTCATTGACCGGGGGGTTCTAGGCGGTCTTTTCTCAAGCAGAAGCGCTATAGTAGTAGTCTGGAAAATCCTGTTCTGGGCGGGAGATAAGAGTCTTGCTGTGTCGTTCGAGACTCGTCGAGACGGGGGTAATAGCTGGGGAGTCCGCAGATGGAGGACCTGTCAAAAAAGTACGACAACTTTGTGCTCCGTTGGCTGCCGTGCTTGCCAATCATCCCGTCTGAATGCAGCACCCGATGCTTTTCCCCAGAGAAAGTCAGAAGTATATTGGCCAAGTACATCGGCTTCAGCATGTCCTGTCATGTCCAAGCCACATCACCATCCGCACCAGCCTCGTCCGCCTCCACTTCAGTAGATGGGCGAAAAAGTCCCGGTCAGGTCAGGTCAGGTCAGGTCAGGTCCACATGGGCGGATACCTTCTGACAACAGCGCGGTGAATCTCCCGATGCCACTCAACCTCCAGGCTCATCGACCACCCTGTGAGGTATGAGATGGTATTCGTAGCTACCTTGGCTGTGTGGGGAATTTCATCGATCTGGAGGTACTACAAGACCACCTGCACACATCAAGCACTGTGGGAACCCATATCGAAATGATATCCGTCGCTCTGCCATCCAGATCCCATGGGGAGCAGCTTCCACCTGACTTGATCCTTTGATTCCATGACGAACCCCCCTTGGTCCTCCCACTTGAAAGTCCAGCCCATCTAGATTGACATCAGATTCAAAACTCAAATGCAATCAAATTGACACATCCGCCAGCCCATCAATCTCAAAAGTCCCGGATCTACGACATGACGACCACGTCCTCGGCCTCGTCCCAGAAGGGTGCTCCTATTCGTTCAATCTGTATTCCAAATCCGAGTTTCACTTCGTACGATCTGTCGCTCCACGACGATCAATCACCCGAGACGCACATGGCTCGAAACGAACACATTCTGAGTTTCGAGACCCGGACGAGTTTTAGCGTCGGCTCTGCTTTTCCGATGCACACACGCCAGCCTTGCGAGGGGACGATCGATTCTCGAACTGTAGATCTTTGGACGATCGCTCATTGTAAGAATATGATGTGCTGAACTGTAGTGCGTTCGTACTATTGACAAAGTACTACGCGCGATGTACTACATAGATCCCCGTCTAGCCGTGGCGCTAACGCGATTTCTGCTGAGAGGGGAAGGGCATGGACAAGGTACAATCTCTTACGTGATGTGCGCCACCATTAGCGAACCATCTAGCGGGATCTTCCCTGTCAATCCTCTGCCCTCCATGCAAGCTCGTTCGTTCCGCAACTACAGCCACGATCTCCGCCCCAGTACTATCCCGAACCATAGTCGCGCAGTTTCCTGTCTTTGCCTGAATCTACGTGAGACGCTCTTGGTTCGCATCGCCTCCTCCGTGCTGGCCCATAGACACATTCCTTACATCCTAGATCCCTGAATCATCCTCGGAGGTAGTTTTAGTCTCACGGGCGGTTGTCCAACGTACACTAGACCGTTGCCATCATTGTCCGTGATTAAAGTCGCATTTTGCTTTTTCTTCTCTTTTCATCTCATCTGCACTCTGTACGGATTACGCAGGGCGTACGTTCTGGATCTTCAAGGATCTCCTCGAGTCCAAGCACCGAACCTTGACCCCGCTTGAAGCCATCGAGTATCCGCACTTCGTCCCCTCCAGCTAAACTACCACTTCTAAGTTGTAACTCACGAAGTACTAGGTAGTAAGTATCAACTCCTCGCGGTAACCCCCACCACTATAAACTTTCGGGGCTGGTGTTTGTACCCGCCTGTCGGGTTCGGGGTCTACTTTTGCACTATCAGGCTATCGGCGTGACCATTGGAGATTCGGGCTACAGTCTTCGGGGTCTACAAAGGTACTGGGATGAAGGTTGAGAGGACGGTCCATATAGTAAGGTACTTTACCTATGTTCAAAGGGACGTTGAGCCTCCTTGTGGCAATGTACCTTGTAGAATGACTAGAATCTACTCTCTGGTGACTATCAACATTCATGACGTCTTTGTCCAACGTGGAGAAAGGATCGTCACGTATCCATCTATGTGTACCCTGACCAAGAATAGCGCAGTTGAGACCCCTTGTCCGTCAGTTCCGCTCTACTTGATTGTTCCACGACACTTGTGATCCCCCCGATCAGAGTAACTCTATCACCTGACCTACTATGTAACCCCATTCACCGGCCTCGCAGCACATTTCCAACCTCCATCTCTTCGACAGTAGTATCGTACAGTCCACAGCACACAGACCAGAGAGACTCCTCACAACATCCCCCCAACAGCCCTGAATCTGATCGGGAACCACCCACCTGGCCAACCCCCCCAAATCGATCCAACACACCCGCCATCCACTAGTCACTGGTCAGTAGTCAATAGTCAGTAGTTGCTAGTCACTACCCCCCAGTATCGTCAACCTTGACGACCCGCCGCTAACTTCCCTAGCCGCAGTAGTAAATCACAGTCTAACGGACCTAGGCATAGCCCAGCGACACGACCCCTCGATCCGCTACCTTCCCCATTTCCGCGGTCGCATCGCATGCTCGCTTCGACACAGTGGAGATCGGGCCCCTCTCGGCGGACCATCGTTCGTCGCTCCCCGTCTCCCCGTGCCGAGGTGAGGGTCATACTGAGATTCATAGTCGTGTCCCGAGTACCTGGATCGTGAGAATCGAGGCGTCGCCCGGCCGGGGGCGCTGCATTCTTTGGTCTCGATCAATGCATTTGCATCTAATCAGGACCGAAGTACGCGGTCTCCAATATTCCATATTTACTGTCTCTTGTTTGCTGTCTGCACGCTCATCCCCAACTTAGCTGGATACATATGCAGCCATGCATTTTCCAGGTCGGCTGGTTACTGCCGCTTTGGTTCGAATGCGCTGTAGACAGTAGACAGGAGTCACTGGGACTGACGAGCGTCCATGACGACGTCCTTCAGCGAGAAATTGCCGGTGAATGGGATGGGATCGCAGATGCGCTGACCCCAGACATACCCCGTCGGCCATTTGACATGGGTACGAAGGTCTCGGCTCCATTCTGTCGGAGCACCAGCTGGAGGGCGACGCGACGTATACATACACAGAGAAAGCGCAAAGCGTGCGAGTGTAGGTCAGATTTCGCAGAGCGTTTACCTAGGATCTGTTTGTCGGTGAGCAGGGCTATCTTCAATGCTGTTGGGTCGGTTGCCTTCATATCACGAATAGACAATTGATTCATTTTCAGAAAAACGACAAAAAAGAGGAATTGGAAGGCGTCTAACCTACTACATTTGATTTAACTTGTCATCCTCAAGTCCGTGGACAGTATAGTACGGCCCGCTCTAACCCGGGTCAAATTGATACCTATTCAACGACTGATCAGAGCGTAGAAGAAATCTCATCCATCGTAGCCACCTCCTTCTCGAAGAGATTAGCAGAGCACTCGAAATCACACTCGAGATTGACTCAAAAAAAGGCACCATCCCTATGCACTGATGCAGTGGTTCACAGCTAGACGTCCTTTACGGCAAGCTGCGAGTGTAATATATCAGGTTGGAACACGGAGCGTGCCCAGGACGCAATCTGGTCATGAATAACCAGACATATTCAGCTTTGGGGAAGCTTCAAAAGATGAGTCTCGTGTGCCAGGAGCAAGGACCATCTTGCCTTGAAACGCGTCGAAGGCGATGCATTTCATGTCGATATCCGATAGCATGGTTGGTACAGGTAGCATGTCGGCGTCGCATCGCCATTGACGGACAGTGACTGGCTTGACGGCAAGGACTACAGAGCAAGGCTGCTGAACAAGTCACATGAGACACTATACACATGGTCGACGGGCTGCGTCGACAGCTGTACGAATCGACAGAGGAGTAACGAGTTATCGACTCGATCGAGAACTCGATCGAAAAGGCTACGACACTTCAGCATTACGCTCAAACTACAGAGGCAAGGTGGGGAGCATACTGCGTACTGGTAGAATCAGATACAATTTGCATGCTGCATACGCCCATGTGTCAAAACACATATCGAGACAAGCAAAAGAAAAAGCGCGTATGGGGGAGTAACAAAAGATGAGGAAGTGATAAGAGGGAAGTAAAAAAGAAAGAGAAAACTCCTTTCCGATGTGACGGGGACAAGGCTGCCTGCTCGAGGATCAAAGTTGCATTTTGGGTTTGGCAAAAGAACATGTCCTCATAAAGCGACGGGATTATTATCATGAGGATCAGCAGGGTAAGGCAAGAATATGAAACCGTTTGCTTGGTCGAACTTTGACATCTACAATCTTCGCAACACGCAAAAAAAAAATCAAAACACACCCCTCTGGACCCTAGAAACATACATGGGCTTCTTACAGAAGCTGGGCAACAGCGTAGAAGAAAGCGGCAACACCAGTGACAGCAACGCTGGCACCGTTGGCGACAGCGGCACCAGAGCTGGTGGCAGTGGAGGAGCCGGAGCTGCTGGAGCCGGAGCTGGAAGAGGTACCAGAGTTACCGTTGGAGGTGGTGGGCTTGTTAGTCTTGGCATCACACTTGTATTTTCCCTTGATGACGTTCTTGCGGAGGTTGTCGAAGTGGTTGCAGCTGAAGTTGCCGTCAGTGCTCTGCAGGTTGAAGCCACCCTCAACATCGTTCAAGGCATTCAAGTCAACACTGTGGAATTAAAATTAGTACGTGGACGTCTCTCAGAGGGGGGGGGACAGAAAGCCAGAATCAGGCGGGTCGCAAAGACATGGGAAGACTCACGTGTTGAACTTGCCGGAGAAGTCAATGGCACCAGTGACCCTGTTCAGCTTGGGCAGGTTGATGCTGGAGAGCTTGTCGTTACGGGCAATGTTGAAACCACCGTTGACCGTGGTCAGAACGGGCATAGTGATGTTGGTCAACTTGGAGTTGTCCATGAAGACAACGTCCCCAACGGTGGTGAGGTTAGGGGCGGAGAAGGTCTTGAATTCAGTACCCCAGAAGCCGAGCTGACCGGTCAGCTTCTCCAGGGAGGGCAGAGAGATGCTGGAGATGTTACGGAAGGTCATGTTGGTACCGGTACCGAGGTTGGGGAGATCGATCATGAGCTGGTCGTAGTTGCCAGAGAAGTTGATCAGGTCGGACGCGTTCATCAGGTTGTTGATGTTGATCTTCATCAAATCACGGTTGTTCTGAATCTGGAACATGCCAACCTGCTTCAGGGAGATACCGTCCAGGGAGGTCAGACCAGTGTTCTGGATCATAACATCACCGGCCTGGGTGACTCCGGCGTTGAAGTTCAAAGACTGGAGCTTGGGAAGAGCGTTCCACGAGATGGAACCAACGTTGTTCAGGTTGCCGAAGGCGAGGGTGGTCAGGCGGGTCAGGCCGTTGAGGTTGAATTCCTTGCCAATCTTGATGATCTTGTCGGCGGTGATGTCGGTGATGTTCTCACCACCATCACAGGTGATGGAACCAGTAACGTTCTCGAAACCGCTGAACGAAAGGGTACCGGTGTAGCTCTTGGCGATGGTGATATCACCCTTGATGGTACCGCATTGGGCGAGAGCATCGGCATCACCCTGGTTCTGAACCTTGGCGTTACCACCTGGGAGGCACCGCGTTAGTCTTCGACTGTGGATAGGTCAAGTCGGCAGGTTAATTGATCGTGACACTTACATGGGTCACTAGTCGCAAAGGCGAGCTGGCTGGCAGCCAGGGCAGGCAGGATGTACTTGACGAAAGGCATAGCGTGTGTAAATGTTGGCTTTATAGGAGGGTTTTTTCGTAGGTATCCTCTGCTGGTCGGAAGAAATTGTCAATGGGTGGCTCTGGTTCACACAGTACTCGGCGAGGACGGAGAAAGGTTCTTCAGGGGAAAGATAAAACCAGCGGCGAGCTTGTTGAAGACTCGGACAGGTCGAGCTGAACACAGGCGATGGAACGTTTACGTACCGATTGATTGAAGGATGGGAAGGATCGAGGGTTGGGAAGAAAGAGAACGAGTGTATGGAAGATTAAAAAGGTCTCCTCAGCGAAGGGGAGGTAGGTTGAAAAGGTAGGCAGCTCACGAGGAAGGAACGAGTGGACAGGTTTGGGGGAGAAAAGAGAGAGAATAAGAAGTTGGGGAGGGGGCGAGGGATAGGGAGAGCGGTTGTGACTTGTTAGCCTGTAAGGAAAGGAGGCGTATGCCTGTGGGGACTTGCCGTCGTGTTTTGGGCTGTTTGGTTATTTACATATTCCACGCGGGCCCCTTTTGGCTTTTCAGGTCCCCTCGGCAAGTTATTTTTGGGCTACACTCGGGGTGTATTTTTGGCATTACGATCGTAAGATCACTCCACCACTGGGCCTGGCCGGGACTCCGCGAGTACCTGTAATCTATTACCAATACACCGAGTGGTTCGCTACCTTATCCAGATTCCAGGTTGATCATGATGAGGACTGTCCCAGACACAGACTTTCTAGTCATCCCCTGAGGCTCATTCTGCGAGACCCTTGAGCTAGCTCAAAGACATGTCGATACTAAGTAGAGTGTCTTTTGATTGTGCTGTGATTTGACCACCGCAATGATAGAGAAAGGATGTCCATGTCGTGGAGGACTTCCACTTTTCATGGGCCTTTTAGATTTGTTGATCCGTATAGTACATACAGTCGCTGTTAAGTGTTAAGATATTACAGTACATGTATGATAATATGTTTTCTGCCAGACACATACATCACGAAAGTCCGTGAATACACCACTATGGCACAATCACATGGATTATGGAACATTAGACACAATAGACACCAGGCAGTACCGATATTGACTGCAAGTCAGCTATGACACTTACAGTTTCGAGGCTCTTGAAACATACTTGATAGACGAGGACGGGAATTGCTGACTCTAGTTCTGCATAGCCTTTGTCTTGATGAAGTCTAGGTGCGGGAAGGCTATGGCCTTGCAAATTTTCCAATGGTGTTCTGCTAGATCGTATTATTTATTATATCGCCCAGACAGGCAGAGGCGTATGGTCAACAGAGTAATGTATTTCTTGTATTATGATCTTCCATGTAATAACAAAACCGGTGCACCTTACCTAGTCTTACTGTATAAAAAACTTGGTCCTGGTGCCTGTTGAATTCCTGCTTTTGCCCTGGCCACTCTCACCTGGAAGTGGGTAACAGTGTTGCTTCCGCCGCACTACACCCAATGGCCACCTGGTCTAGGGAGCCACCCCTTTTCTCCACTTGCAATGAAGGGTAAAGTCTGCCAATGTTCTTGGGCAAGTGGAGCATTGCTCCTCACCTGGTATGAAATATGGTGGTGTTCGACACACTCGGATTCACTTCGTTAGTGAATCTGAGTGGGTGGCTGAGGTCCGACTCCACACGTGCTTGTCCTGCCGCGACCGTTCTGTGGGAAGATATGGCGTTGTCTTTATTGGCTGGGAATCGTTCTCGATATTGAGATGATGACTCTTGGTCGAAGGCTAGCGTTCATCAAGGTGGAGGACTTCTCGTCATTGATCGGACCACTCATCCCGCAACTGAAAGTCTAGAATTCCAAGCAAGCTATATATGCAACAATGTAGAAATGCACTATGGAGCGCTAATAGTTGTCTGCAATCCGGGGCGACAAAGGTCCACGGGCATCATTTCGAGGGTATTTTTCATCGTGATCCTTGTTCTTCGGTATTACTCTCTCTGAACCCGGCAATTTGCGAGCGTAGATATCTTAAATGAAGAAACCAATGTGCCAGTCTCTTATATGAAGTGGCCATGAGTTTTGTATTGAGAACTGACCACCTGGAAAGCGAAACTTTGAAGAGCTTAGATTGGCACGTGAATGGATAGGTCAACCTTATGCAATCAGGTGATCCCTCCAGCAACTTTAACGCTCTAGGCAGCTGGTTTTGGCTACTACTGAGTCTCTGTAGTTAGGTCTTGGTATCTTGAAATGCACGATTTAAGATAATCAAGAGTGTGGATTGCTGATTCTCGACTCTTGAGTCTTAAGTTTCATTCACACCCCATATATTGTCGAAAACTCTGAGTTGAATACTCAACACCTAGCCTACAGAATGGAAAACGCACACACTCTCCGGCGTCCGCTCCACAATAATAAGCTTGTAGCTTGAAAGCTTCGACCCGTCATTTCCTTTGTGACGATCGCATTTTTCCATCCTGTATTTTCGGCTGCTTTGATGGCTGCTCTAACCTTCATCGGGCTAGCTTAAACGCGTCGTAGCGTTGCGTGTTGCTTAGGAGACTCCGAGAGTTTGCGTCGGTGCACAACGTCAAGATCCGCTCATCATTGACCGACCGGAACATTATATCCATATTATCGCAGATATGTAATCAGGAAGTGTCCCTCTTACCGATGAGAAGTCGAATGCTCTGAAGATTTCTTAGACATATGATCAAGAGAAACGATGAGTGATTAACCAGACGTCTCGAAATATTACTCACTTACATACCAAAACACAACCTCATTGTCATACAGCATGATTTCTGTGCTACTCTGTTAGGGAGCTTCGCCTTAACGAGCCAATCAGCTACCGACAATCAAATTCACAGGACCTAACCATGCTAGCATTGGAGACGGTGCGGGTCCAGAGGAAGGCTTGAATTATTGTAGCTTCCAGATCGACTGTTCAGATGGACTAGTTCAGGGGTGCTGACTTTGAGTGCCGGACTTTGTCCTGTTGTTCTAGGGGCTAAATAGATGTAAAGTGTATGGAAATAGCGACTGATTATTCTGGGAAGCCCAGCGACCTCTGAGAAGCTTGAATCAGATCATTAGGTCCACGGTCAAATTAGGTTCCGGACTTCTTTCTATTGGTATTCTTCCAGTGGTCGGCATACTCCATGAGTCCATGTCCCATGAAGATCCATACAACAAGACATCAGTGAGATAAGACGTCTATGTACACTTGTATAGTAGGAGATGAGCCTGGCTTGGACTTATGAATGAGAGACATATTACCCAGTCGTGATGTCAGCTTTGCCTGTATAAAGATGTAGTTAATCACCCACCTTATCCGTGATTCCTCATTTACCGTGTCCTTTTATGGGACTTGCAATACCTTATCTATGACTAGATACTGAAGTCTCAATATATAATAATGAAAATTTAATGCGTCTCAATCCGTGTACGACGAAATGGACACACACTATGTCTTCCTCATGGCTTGATCCATGACTTTGATAAGTCACCACTCACATTGTATTCACGAGTCAGTATCCCCTCACCGTATCTATATTTGTTCCTTGTATTTTTGAAGGTGAAGAAAGTCAGGGGGGTATCAACATCAGCAAATATTAGATTATCATTCTCGCACCTCGACAGCCACAAACTTCATAATATCACTCCATTCACTTAGATAAGTCTTGACCTGTAACTACTTCATGTTGATCTCTTGTGCTTGATCCACATGTCAAACCTGGAAGGATTGAATCAGAATGGAGGACTTTCAATTCCTCGAGCGGGCTAGGCTAATTTATACCTAGTGAGGTATATGTGTCTGCCAAATTTTCTAAGCATTCTGAAATCGAGGCATTATACCACTTCCAGGTTATATGAGACGCTCTTCAATATATTGACATGAAAGATGTTAATCTATGAAGCGCAGAGCCTTGCTACTTATGAAAGAATAGCTAGATGGGCGAGCGGTACGTGAACTTGGTCGAGCTCATATACATTAGGATAGATATTGAAAGTGCCATACATGATGACCGCACAGATCTTCATTCCAGTTTATATCCAGTCATGGAAATCCATACAAGCACAGCCACTTGCTAAATGTTCAATGTGCGGGTAGCCCAATAAACCCGAAAGTCGATCAAATCCTGGTACCTCGAGGCTGGACTACTTAGCCAGCGCAGGCTGCAGGAATAGGCTTGTGCAAAACCACCCTGCGCCATTGTGATTCTTTGTATACATGTAGGTGGAGCCTTGCTGTTTGTATAAAGCTATGCTCTGGCGATTTACTCTCTCATGCCGTGCCAAGCTCGGTACAGCGACCTCATGGCTTGTCCTAAGCGATCGGATTGAGACATAAGCGTGTTGGCTGCGACGACTTTGTTTGAGCGCACTAAGGGAAATCCTGTGGATAGAAGTATAAAAGAGCCTAGACTTAGCTGTCACCGTTCAGGTGTCATTGTCACGGCGGTTATCCATAAGTTCCACATTGAAGCCTTCAAGCAAGAGTAAGTTTCTTTGGGTCTGGAAATCGGTGCACTTGTAGTTGTGTGACTGCTGCGTAATCATGTAATGTCTATTGTCTAAAACCTACTTTAATTACGGTAATATAGTAAGACTTGTAGCATATTTACAGTACATTACAGACCGTCCTCGTAATCGAGAATCCTGTTCCTCGTGCGATTGTAAACTTGTTTCAAGGTCGCTAAATGGGCCCGACCTGCGCCGCTAGATGGTCTCGGGCCTGCCCATCTTTCTCCACTCTCATTTAGATGGTCTGGAGCGATCAGGGTAGCGACTTTGCCATCCTTAGCTTCGTAGTCACCAAAGGTGCTCTCGTCGAGTACAAAGTTTGAGACATTGCAAGCATTCTTAGCTTTGATGTGGCTTTTACCTGTTCTTCTAGGTACCGTTCTGACATTCCTTATGCCCTCCCAGGATCACTGGCAACGCGAGAGCGAGCATCGATAGCCGAGGATTCTCGGACCGAACATGGCCATCACGGGCATTGGACGGCCGGGATGTACAACTACTGTAGTGGCTGTACTCGTGTACTGTGTCAGCTTTATGCTCTCCACGCTTCACCTAGATGGAGTCTCGATCGTGTTGATCTTGCTGGCTGATCCCATGGACATCCACTTTTTCGGTCTTAATTGTCACAGTGTGCCAATTGCTTAGATGAAGGAGCATCGACTTGTGACAAGTCATTCCTCGATTACATTTTTTAGCATTCTTTGTATATTGGACACCTTCGATCGCAGGAATGTGTCTACTGTCTAGTATTTACAGCTCGCAACATCAATTGCCCCCGCCTGTAACCGTGGAATTAGTAGGGCTTGGCGCATTCTTTTTGATCAAAGCGCCTGGGAATTCGAGCCTGCAAGAAGGCAAGGCAGTGGCACAGACAAGACGTTATGTGCAAAGAACTGGGCAGTGTTGCGAATATTTCGGTCCTTCACGTCAAGGTCCGTTCAGGCCGCCAATGAATACCAAGTAAAAGGCCTGTTATCGTGTCTCACAGCTCCTATTTTCTAATGAAGATTCGGTAATGACTGGCTTGATGAAGTAGGTCTTCATTTCGAATGAGCTGCTGTGGTGTGAGTGAATGCTCGAGCAAAGTCGATCGCACTTTCGCGGACCCATACTTTCTCCCCTGATTATCAGCTGTTTGTACTTGCAATTGGGAGTTTTTAAGTAGGTTGGCAATGCATTCAACCTCATGGATCCCCAAAATTTGGACCTATGATCGCACATCGAACTCTCAAATGATCGTGTCTTGTTTCGATCGAGTCTGTCTTGCAAAAGTTCACTGTTGCCAAGCCGATCCGATTATTGCGGTCGCCTCTGCAGGTGCTTACGCACTTTCCACCTCTTGACGATGGAGAGGATGACGGCTGATCTGCAATTTGCATCAACCACCAGCTAATGCACCGTGTAGTAACCATGTAGGGGATATGTTGCACAATGCTTTCTTCTCGCAACTAGACCAGACGCTGACCGAAAAATAGAAAGCCCTGCAGACAAAGACAGAAGCATGAAAATTTCCATCTCGCAACAGCATCCGAACCTTGGTTCAGTGTAAGGGCGGAGCTGTGACTTGTCTATGCCAACCAATTGCGATTGTAACCGTTTGAATCTAGCTCGTGAAGTTTTGGATCGAACTGAATCAAAACGACCAAGAAGAATCTTCGGTAGGATGATGTTGCTCCTTGTTCCTAGTTCAAGAACCAGTGGAGGTCGAGGTCAACCATGGGATGCGATCGGAAAAAATGTACAGTAATACAAAGGCATTGTGTCTTTACATTCGTGTAAGAGTTCAATACGTACCAAAGAACAAAATCCCCATCAAACACTTCTGGGCTACAGGGTCAGGATGCTGTAGATGTGTTCCACACTGATTGTTCTGTCATCCTTCGAGTGTTTTCGGCTTTTCAGACTATTGGATCGATGAGGATTTTCGTTGATTGTAACTCCTCCTACTGATCGATTCGCGCTCCCCGGCTAGCGGCTGCCTTGCCGCGGAATACTCCATGCCCATCTAACTCTAGTATCATGATCATTGACTTCGGTTGGGAACCACGGTACGTCCTTCCAATACACAAAGTGAGCAATCTGTTAGAAAAGAGCGGGCTAGAATGGGAGACGCACCTCTTAAGCTTGGCATCATCCAAGATGTGTTCAAGGTTATCGTAGCTTCTGCAAGTCCGCCGAGGGCTCATGCACCGACATATCTGTTACCAGACAACATGGACATACCTTATACATTTTGGAAGAATTCCGTTCGCTGAGACTGGTCTGAAGCTCGCAATGTATGCATCGGTCTGGATCACATATATCCGGAGACAGATCATCCAAACGTTGTATAGCCAGCTTCTCTCATCTCACACCCTTGTAGGTAGTTGCTATCACAACAACGGGTGCACAGATGCTCAGTATATGGCCACCAAATGGTGAGGAGCCGCAGTGTGAGGATCAAGCGAAGTTCTGAAGTCGAGTCATTCAAGTCAGTGCTAGCGAGAAGATAACACAATATTTTGCCTGCTCTGGAGTCGAGTCTTTCCGAGCCTATATGTAGAGGCGGTAGGTGAGAGTCTAGTGATCATACGCTGGGCTGTTGTCTCTGGATTCGACCCTGCAGGAACCGCAACAGAGATTGATGAGATCGCCATAAATTCTGACACAGTAAAACCGAAAGTGACAGGATGTTTCTGTGTGCTATCGTGAGCTGGGTAATGCTGTTTTACTCCAGACGGGGACGTTTGACATAGCTCGTCGTCCCGGAATTGGACGTTTCGTGACACTAGGTAGACTGACCACGCTTATGGTGCAGAATCTTCAAGAACCATGAGTGTCTCATTGAATCCACGTCTGCTGTCTGTGTCGGAATCCTTCGATCGTGGCCTCACTGGATGACTTGCTCCAGGCTCAGGCTGCCTGTTGGTAAGCAAGCGCAGGCACTTTCGGGACCCACTTTAGCCGAATAAGTTGACTCCGCATGGCGTAATGGCCAGGCCCGCGCAAGTTCGACTTTGGACGAAGGTTTCAGCTTCAGCTTCATTTCTTTGAGATTCGTACAGCCTCGCATGAACAGATATCTATTCAGAACGACCATGTCAACACGACGATCTGCGCGATTGAGCGCACGCCCGCCAAGTACTTCAACACCAGCATCAAGTGTTCCGCAGGTCCAACACAGTGGAGTCTCTAAACCAGGAAAGGCTTCCAAAGCCAAGAAGGCGACTCCTGTCACCATCCCCCCCAAGTCCGCGCCTTCATATTGGTCTCCAGAGCCCTCAGCGCCTTCAGCGCCTTCAGCGCCTTCAGCGACAATCACGACACCCGTACAGAAGACAGATCAGAAGCACACACCCACTCTGAATGGCAGACACTTCACTCCTCCCCCGCTTGACCGTCCTGTTGACCCTCATCGAACAAACGTGACTCTCCTCACCCCGTACGGCTCTGCCGTCAATGCCTACCCAACCAACGCAGAGGATGCGTCGCCATCCAAGACAGGATTGCCTCCCCCCACCGCGACAACGGGGACACTACTCGAGCAAGCGGTCGCGCACTTGATCGCAACGGATCCGCGCCTGCAATCTATAATCGAACAACATCCTTGCTCACTGTTCACACCAGAGGGACTCGCCGAGCAGATTGATCCATTCAATAGCCTGGTGAGTAGTATAATAGGCCAACAAGTCTCCGGCGCCGCTGCCAAGTCGATCCGAAACAAATTCTTGGCCTTGTTCAATATTTCGGGGGACGTCGAGGGCGAACCGGTACCGAAGTCAAGATTTCCGACGCCACAGCAAGTCGCACAATGCGACATACCATCTCTGCGCTCGGCGGGCTTGTCGCAGAGAAAGGCGGAATATATTCAAGGCCTGGCGGAGAAATTCGCCAACGGCGAATTGAGTGCCGCCATGCTGGCACGGGCGAGTGATGAAGAATTGGTGGAGAAGCTGACGGCAGTGCGTGGGCTGGGACGATGGTCTGTGGAGATGTTTGCCTGTTTTGCCCTCAAGCGAATCGATGTCTTTTCCACGGGGGATCTGGGTGTGCAGTGAGTTCCTCTCTGTGCTTTGATCTGAATGAAACGTTGTAATGAGTCGAAGGACGAACTCGGCTGATCCGATGATGAATCCAGACGAGGATGTGCGGTATTTGCGGGACGCGACATCAGCAGGTTGAAGGGTAAAGGGGGCGGCAAATGGAAGTATATGTCGGAAAAGGACATGTTGGAATTGGCCGCCAAGTTCGCACCTTACAGGTATGTTGCTTTTTAAGTGGGATTATCGGACGACATCAGCCGAAGTAAGCTAACCAAGTTTTCAAATTCTGGATAGGAGTCTTTTCATGTGGTATATGTGGCGAGTCAGCGACGTGGATGTGGCAGTTCTTTCAGTGTGAACAGAAGCAGGGGAGAAATTTTGTTGAAGAGAGAATGTACCCGTAAACACACCTGAACATATAGAGCGATACGATGATCAATCGAAGTCTCGATTTATGACCTCTCAGTGCGCCTAATCTGCTATATCAGATGTCACGATGGCGGGCCTAGTTCATTCGTGGATTGAGGCAGACACAATGATTGAGTCATTCGAATGCCCATGTCGGCGACAGCTGCCTAGATGGCCCAGAGCTGACTGCCAGACACGAGTGGAATCCACGAAAAGCAATTTGCATCATTCACGCTCCATCTCTGAATGTTCCTCTCAAAATGGTGCCCCGGAGACCACATGTTACTACTGGCTCGAGTGAAAAGCCATTGAAGAGAGGCGACATCAGTGTGATATAAAGTGGAACAGAGAAGAATCGATTTGTACAGTATCAGTACACACGCGCGTGTTGGAAAGAAGGTCCCCGAACGCGGGCCTTAGTCCATCGCCAAAAGAAATCAGATATCTATTTCATGCCGGCCATCCATTCGCCTTTGAGATCTCGTCGTTTTGCATGCTCGAATAGGAAGCCATTCGAGGAATTATTTACTTGCGGATAACAAGGTTGTCGAGGTCCTCACGCTCCTTGGCCTCCTTCTCAATCTCGCGAATGATGGGGCTCAGGTATTCGACGTCCTAGGTGAGGGATTGAGGTTAGTTGCAAGTCTATAACCTCATGTATAGATATGCCCCCTGCCAAGTGACAAATCCTCGCAACGGGATTGGCCGAAGCGGAATCGCGGGGAAAAGCGCATAGAGATTTCAGAAAAACTAACCTCCTCGGGCTTGGTCTGCTCATGGGGAGGAAGAAGGGTGTGAGAAATGGAGCACTGTATATCGGAGAACTGTCAGAATTGCACGGCCGGAGACTTCGATGAGGGGCGGAACCGGGATAGTTCGAACCTGGACAGCACGGCGGATACGGAAGACACGGTCATAAGCCTCCTTGGAAGACAGACGCTTGATGGCCTTCTGGACGGTCTCACTCTCCTCGGGGATCAGATCATCGAACCTATGAGCGACCGGGTCAGTTACGGTATTCGCAAAGGTGGTATAGACTGCGGAGGGTATTCGAGATAGCTGCGGCGGCGGACGATGGCTTGGGGGCAATCAATCGGATGGATATTCTCATGAGATATCACAGTGAATATTGCGCGCCAGCCGTACTTCACGCCATTCGATACTCGCTTGTGATGAAGACGCATTGTGGCGGAGAGGGAAGGGCGAGAATTACTTGAGTCCGAGACGTCTGTAACCAGCGGCATCGGTGTACCACTGAGCGATGGGGGTCATCCAGCGCTTGAGCCAGGGGCGCTTGACAATATAGTTGGTGAGCGAAGGAGCAGACATGTTGGCGTTTTCCGAATGTCCAATTGACAGGAGAATGGTCTCGTCGGAGTGGGAAGGAAAGGGCGGTCCGGCTTAACACGAGATGACCCGATGTTGCGAGGTTGTGCAAAACGGAGCTTGTGGCGCTAGCCCCAAACCGGCAGAGGTTTGCCTGCTGCGCGCCTGAGGCTCCCAAGCCTCATCACGTCACACGTGACTGAGCGGCTCGGATGCCCGTTTCAGCAAGCCGATGAGAGGAACGACAATCGCCGGGCCCACCTCTCAACACTGTCGAGTTCGACATATCTCCCAGTTACTAATAGACCCTGAAGTCTGCAGTCTGGGTGAATCGCCAACTCCGAGAAGTGCGTCCTCTCCCTATGCGCCCTTGAAATTGTTTGGTGTCGCTGACCGCGGAGCTTGCTCTACCCAGACCAATCCCCCACTCCGCCCGCAGTCCGCGCTGCACGAGACGAGTTGACTGTTCCACTTCCCAAGTTCCCACTGTGTCAGGCCCATCGGATTCGGCAACAATCGGCTCCGCCAAACGTTCCCTCTGTCTTTCCCTGAACTTCGATTTCCATCATTCACTACGGAGGTAAAGAGCTTGATTTGAATCACTTCCACCTTCAATCTTGCATTCATACGGGGTTGCTGGGTCCCGGATCGAGCACACGATATGCTCGCATCCCGGAGCCCTCGGTGATCACAACGGACAGACGGGCTTCCGCATCTGCCAATATCGCGATGCGCTCAACTGAGATTGGCAGCTCTGAGGCTGCCAGTACCGCCATCGAGAATCCTCAAAACTTTCACCTCAATGCGGCCCAGTCCCTCGCACAATCCTCGGCTGCCGATGCGTTGCCGGCTTCCGATTTCACAACCCGTCTTCAGATACTCGCAACGCGAATCCCCAAAGCTTACATTACACCGTTCTGTGGCGCGAGCGCAGGCGTCGCCTCCGGAATCGTCACTTGCCCACTCGATGTGATCAAGACCAAGCTGCAAGCCCAGGGTGGCTTTGCACGTCGAGGAGGCCAGACGAGAGAGACTCACATACTGTATCGGGGAATGCTGGGGACCGGGAAAAGAATATTTCGTGAGGATGGTATCCGGGGTCTGTATCAAGGTCTCGGCCCCATGCTGCTCGGATATCTGCCCACTTGGGCGGTTTATCTCGCGGTATACGACCGCTCGCGCGAATATTTTCACGAGCATACCACTGGTACGTGGACCATCGGAATCACCCAGCGACTCTTGTTATGCAGCTTACGATGAGACTGACGCTCAATTCAGACAGCTGGTTATTATCCCGCGCCTACGCTTCGATTACAGCCGGTGCTTGCTCCACAATTGTCACCAATCCCATTTGGGTCATCAAGACCCGACTCATGTCGCAGAGCTTGAAGCAAAACAACGAAGGCGCTCGGGCACCATGGCAATACTCGGGTACCTTTGATGCTGCCCGCAAGATGTATCGACTCGAAGGCATTCGATCTTTCTATTCAGGCCTGACCCCGGCTCTTTTGGGTCTGACTCATGTCGCTATCCAGTTTCCCCTCTACGAGTATTTGAAGACTGCCATCACAGGATTTGGCATTGGGGAGCATCCTGACAATGGTAGCACTCATTGGGTCGGGATTTCCTTTGCGACTTTCCTGAGTAAGATCTGCGCCAGCACCATCACCTACCCCCACGAGGTCCTTCGAACTCGTCTACAGACCCAGCAGCGCACGGCGCCCGCTCCATCGTCCGATGAGGTCTCTTTCCGCGGGGGGCTTAAACATCCTCATGACCGTGGCCGACCTCCCAGCGTCTCTTCGTCCGACGGAATGCCCAATCGTCCCCGATACCATGGAGCAGTTCGCACATTCCAGACTATTCTTCGCGAAGAGGGCTGGCACGCATTCTATTCTGGTATTGGTACCAACCTGTTCCGAGCGATTCCAGCAGCGATGACGACAATGTTGACCTATGAGTATTTGACGAAGCTCATCCACGATTACCGACATGAGGGCGAACTGAAGCTCAAGGAGGCAGAGATCCATGCTGAGGGCAATTCCATCTAATCCTGACCTTGTTCAAAAATCATCAACGTTTCCAAGCGAGACGTGTTCCTGGCATTCACATATTTTAGTCAAGTCGATAAGATACCATATCAACCTCGGTCGCCGTTTCCGTCTCCTGTCTCTTCATCGTCTACATCCCCACAACATCTTCTCTCTGTACTGACTCGCACGCAGGCATTCAGCCGGCCGCGTATGCAATGATCTACCTGATGGTCGCACGAGTGCTTGCTTTGATCCATGCCTTCATGCTTGGATTCACTGAAGCAATTTAAATTTTGCATGGACGTCCGCAGGCTGCCCTGCTCGTTGACTTTTCTGTCTTGCAATATGCTGCTAGCATTTTCACACCTTGCGAGCAATAGTAATAGCGCTCTTGCCAGACTTTTGGGATGACAAGATTCATTCCCACTTCTTCTTTCCAGCGTGCCACTCTTGCCCTCGAAAAACTGATTTCTTTTTGCATGACCGACGTCTGCTCTCTTACTGTACATACATTACCAGAAAAGGCGGCATTGGTCGTGTTTGCATAATTTGATTCGGGAAATAGGGATACTGTCTTATTCTTCTCAAAGCCTGGGATTTGGCCACAGTCGTATCATTGACTCGTAGAGTGAGTTCGCTCCTCTCGATTTTACCTGAGTCTCCGACAGCATGGTGAACCGAACGGCTCAGGTCGTGAACACTGTAGGGCCACCAATGCTTGATCTATTAATGACTGAACAGTGAACAGATCACTCAGCCTGTACTACTATCGCCAACTGGCTAGTCAAACACTAGTGCCAAACGGGCCTCTCCGACTCGCCTGCTTGAGCGGGCTCCACTTAGACCAGGCCCAAGTCATGTGATACACACCTCATTTACAAATTTCTTCCCTCGCGCTTCCCTTCCTTTTTGACCATCTATGTCAACTTTTCAATGTTCCATGTGGCTCAATGACTTGTCCTCGAGACAGCCTGATCGATGGCCGGATATCCTTTGGGGTCTTCTCTTGACACCATCAAGTCTAAATGTAGACTTAACAAGGAAGCGACAGGCCAAGAGTTGTGTTTACTAACGATTCGATCTTGCAGTTTGAAGAGACAAATAGAGCGATCTGTACAAGTTCAACAACTTGATTGATCAGTCTCTTACTCTGACATTTACCAGCATGAAAGCAGAGTGACTTCTTTTATCTCCAACATTCATATGATGATCTTTTCTATTGATTGAACCGGGTTGTTAAACACTTCAACTCCCGGGCGTGATCATTCATACACTGAAAATTCTGATCGAATGTGGAAAGAAAAGAGTTGCTCTGGTCAGACTTAACATGTCTTGCTTTGATTGAGTGACTCAATAGAACAATCAATGCCTTTCTTCACAACCAAATCATCGTACATTCTGCGTCCAAATGAGTAAGCAGGATGGGATGTCTGTCTGAAGTGTCCCATAGCACAAGTACCCGGGGTATCAACTCGCCTTCAAAAGAGCTCAGACAGCGTCCACAATACTTCATAATCATTATCTCCAAAAGAATGCAAGCCGTCACCTATGAGGCCGATTTTCCCTCACGACTCTGTTCAAGAGCATCCTTCATCCACGATGAGTCTCGTTCTGGTCGTCCAGATACTCGTTGCTGCGAACTGGGCAACCCAGGGGAATCCTGCGCCTCGCGTCGCGCAGTGCGAATGGAGCTGAAGCAGTAGGAGCATAGAATGACTGCCATTGTGAATGCCGCTATAGGTGCATTGACTGACTGGAGGACATGCAGAACCTTGTTAACATCTGTCAAAACTGCAGAGATCAAGTGTCGGATTGGTTTTCTGAGCTCGACATTGAACTCGAATCATAATAGACGGTGAACGTACGCCTCTTGCTTTGCCCAGTGTTTTCGAATTCGTGGGAGGTTTGGGAGACATTACGTGCAAAGTAATAAGTTTATCAGAGGGGGTTTAGTCACTCTGCTGCTCAGGATTAGTTGGGGACTCAAAGTGCCGTGACTGTCATGAGGGCGAACCTGGAAATAAGCTGCTCATCAAACAGATGCAGGAGGGCTTCGAGGACGTGACCCTGATCTCGGTCGGACGTCAAAACTTCTCACTTCACCCAAAACAGGAGACTCGCCAAGCGCAGCGTGCTTCTTCAACACTGGCCACCTCAGCACTTCATGAGTATGAATCACAAGGACGGTCGCTTCAACGCTGGAGGGATGGTGGCGATGGCTTGATGTATCCGCCATAGGTGAGAAGTAGGTGCCTGAGGCTTGTCACACCACACCAACTACTGAGCTCTCACAAGAACCCTACTGAGCTGTAGTGACAGATATCCCGGCGGGCTTCGGGGAAATGGACAGTGACTTGTGGACTTGGAGGCTCCTGCCAGGGTGATGGGCTACTTAATATCATTGAGAGCGACTCGAACCTGCTATAAGCCAGACCTACCATGTTCACGGTTGAGCGTTGAGAATTTGAGAAATACTAAGGGTCAGTTTCGCTCATGTCCCTCGTAGTTCGGGCAACGAGTAAATGTTGCTTTTTCACAGACAATAAGTGATATCAATGCGCTTTAATCGTTCTTGAAGAGAACGGGCGCAATCCTGTCTACTGGACGCATTGCGTATGGATGAGTATATTCACCCCGCCGATGCTCGCTTCTTATCTCCGAACGTCACGGAACGAGAGCTTTCCTGGTAAGTTAGATGTCGGACATCGGACAGACTTAGATCGGTCCCGGGCCAGAAGGCGATTTGAGATTCGAAATCTCTATCTACGGGCCAGGTCGGTACTAATCAGACTCATGGAAGGAAATGATGTCTACAATACCAAGTTTAGACAAAGTGGGTTGAAGTAGCGTATAACTTCAAGCTGCGAGCATTGAGCACTTGATGACTCCATATTCCATGGTAGTGAATGAACAGTAATTAACTCTGTAGCGGATCTAGCGATACTGATAGTAGTGATTCAGCTTCGACTCTTATCGGAGACATCAACGTATGGGGTCTCCATCCTCGTCATATCACAGGCATTTGATTGGACCTCGGAGACTGTTTGCTGCAGTATTACCGATGCCCGCGGAAAAGTCCCAGTCACTTGTGGCTGAACCCGATCCATGTTCTGAGAAGGGGACCATGAACCTTCTGAATGGAAAGCGAGCCGGGACTGATTCATGTGAATCAGCGAAGCTCGTCTGGCGACTTGAGAGATTGGTTATGGCGATTTGATCTGTAAACGACTTGAAGGTCGAGACTGGAGAGTGATGCAATCCGGCGAATCCGCTAGATGCGGCATGCATCATTCTGCCCGGTGAGAGCTGAGTCAGCTCCGATGGTCGCGGCCACCCGTGACGAATCCGAGGTCGCAGCGGGATTATGTAAGAATCAGATTAGTTAGCAATGAATTCATCACCTCCTCTCTTCCCCATATCAGATCTGCTTTTTTGCCATCGTCAATATCTCAACACACTGCATCACAACCACCATCAAAACAACAGAAACCACACAACTCGTTGAATTAAGATTGCTACCACCCTTCCTCAAGACAACCACTCACCATGTTCAAGCGTCTCGTGACCGTCGCTCCCCGCGTCGGCGTTGTTGCGCCCCGTGCTTTCGCTCCCCTCGCTGGTGTGCAGTCTGTCCAGCCCATTCAGCGTCAGACCTCTGCCCCTACCCAGCGCCGGAGCTATCATGAAAAGGTCCTCGACCACTACAACAACCCTCGCAACGTTGGATCTTTCAAGAATGAACAAGATGTCGGCACTGGTCTGGTTGGTGCCCCCGCCTGTGGCGATGTCATGAAGCTTCAGATCCGGGTGAACAAGGACTCTGGTCGCATTGATGATGTGGTCTTCAAGACTTTTGGATGTGGTAGTGCTATTGCTTCTTCATCTTACTTGACCGAGCTTGTGCGAGGAATGACGTTGGATGAGGCCGGCAAGATCAAGAATACCGATGTGGCGAAGGAGCTTTGCCTGCCCCCAGTCAAGCGTGAGTTGCCCCTCACAGGAAAAATTATTTGTTGCTCCTCTTCCACCCCTTGTGCTGCTAGAGATATTCTGGCTAACAAAGTTTTACTTATGACAGTGCATTGCTCCATGCTTGCCGAGGATGCCATCAAGTCCGCTATTTCTGACTACTACACGAAGAACCCCAAGGCCAAGACTACCGATCTCTCCGGGACAGGTGCCTCCATGGCCAATGTGAAGGTGGAAATTGAGCAGACCCCTACCGGCGGCGCTGCTGCTTCCATGTAAAACGGATATTGTCACGAGTTCTTCCATCATTCCTCCCTTGAAGAGCTCGAGCTCCCCTCCCCTCCGCTCATTCCTTCTTCCTTGAATCTTTTATCTATGGGCCCAACCGTTTGATCGAGGATATCTTTATCTATTCATGATATGCAACCTTGATTTGGTGCTTCATCACAAGCTTCACCCGTCATCTCGGCCAACGGTTCCGTTCATCTATCTTGATGATAATGCCGGCCTGGTCTTGAATGAACCGGGCTTTACAAACAAATTGGCAGATTTGTTTGCTGTACAGTTTTATGCCTTTGCCATTTGCCTTTGTTCATTTCTTTTTCTTCGCCCCCATACCACATCTTGTCTGTCTGGCGCTTTTGGCATCTCAATCCAATCCTCGATCGACCACTCTTTATTTATACTTTTGAAAAGCGTGGGTTCGTGGTTCTTTGAATGAATTTAATGAAAACATTCATACCTTTCGTAATGGATTCACTCTTCCGTCCTTCCGCTAGCTCAATTGATGCGTACCCCGTTAGACAGACGAGGCTCGGCTAGTGCCTGCAGAGTACTACGGTCATCACCTTGGGTATGAGTTATCTAAAGTAACATAATTTCGCTGAAGTCGACTCAATATGCCTGATAAGATTCCTATGGTTCTGCCGGGCTATATCTGAAACCAATGGAGATTCATCGATTGAGCTACCTTATTCAAGCGAAAAAGAAAAGATCGGAGAAGGGATGATCAAATAATGCGAACCCAAGTCTAGCAACTTTTTTCGCTAATTATCTAACGCCGTCGCTGACACGCAATCGGCTATGCCCAAGAAAATGTAGTATAACCCTTCCGAGACTTGTAACTCACACGAGTCAGAAGAGAGAAACACACTCAGGACAAGAGCCGCAGCGCTGCTATATATGTACATAATCGTGTCATCAATTACAAGATCTAATTTTCATGTCGCCCAAGCACTGCATATCGAATAATCTACAAGGCAGTCTGCAACCCGAGCCGACTCTTCACGGAGAGTAGGGTCTCGTAGACGGATAGCCTTGCTTCAACACGGAGATATCCAGCCCAGGCGGCGAGATACTGGAAGAAGTTGAGGAAGATGCCTCCCGAGTTGCGAATCAGCTCCATTTGTTCCTCAAATACGGTGCGTGTGGCGTATCGTGCAAGGATCAGGAATGCTCGCATGGGTCCTTGGCGGGTGTGAAGGTTTTCGTCAAGACTTCGAGCTGGAGGGGTTGGAGGGTCAGGTTAGCGTGGGCTTGGCAGAAAAGAATAACCTAGGTAGGACGTCGGCACGTTCAACAAGAAATGAATGGTGACGCGAGTATGAGGGTTTCCTTACTGAGGTCGTTGGTCTTGAGAATCAGAAGAATAATGCGCGGCACTCGGCCCAGTAGGACTACCAGCTGCTGCAACATGCCTTCGCCCAGAGCTCCAGTGATTTCCTTCTTTTCATCGGCCGTCCGGGCAGACGCAACGTTCTTCTGCGTCAGGACAGTAAAATCCCGACCCGTAATAGCACTGGCGAAGAGAGGGAAGTGTTCATCTGTGACACCTGCAACCTTGTACGCGAATTCGCGCATGCGCGGAACATCAGCGTCAAGAACGGCGAGCCACAGCTTGGCGTAGTTTCGGCGGAGATCCTTGTCAATCGTTCGGTAGAGACCGTGATCGTATAGAATGATATCGAAGTTGGGATGGCTGCGGTTGGGGTTTGGTCGAATGGCGATGTTGCCGCCGTGCGGGTCACAGTGAAGCGGGGCACCGTCGCCGAAGATCATTTCGTTGAAGATATGAGCAAAAGCAGCGGACACTTCGTCCCGATCAATGTTGTTGGCAGCGAGGAAGTTGAGATCATCGGGTCGGCCTCCGGAAATACATTCCATGACAAGGATACGCTTTTGCGACCACATCACTGATAAAGAGAGTTAGGCACAATATCCCGATAACGACAATGTTAAGGAGCATATCATACCATTAGGTATAACCAAGGGCGCATCAGAGTGCTTCTTGAAGTATTCGCTGGTAGTAATGGCATTTTGAGCCTCCATTCGAAAGTCCAACTCCACAGGCAGAGATTGGTCCATCTCTCGCGATAACCACTCAAGATCATACTCCGGGAAAAAGCGCTTCAGTGTCGAAAATGTAAATCGGGTCAAAGAAAGATCGAGCGGCACCCACTCAGCCAAGGCAGGGTGTTGCACCTTGACAGCAACCTTCTGGCCGGTTTCCTTTAAGGTAGCGAGGTGGACCTGCGCAAGCGATGCTGCTCCGATGGGTACAGGATCGAACGAGCTGAACAGCTCGTCAATGCGCTGACCAGTGTCTTTGACGAACATTTCTTCGACTGATTCGATAGACGAGACGGGACATTTGTCTTGCAGGGGTATAAAGGTCGAAGTCCACTCGATAGGCAGCAAATAGCCCATGCTACTCAGATGTTGTCCCAGTTTGATGAAGATCGAGCCATTTTGTTCCAATACACGAAGTGTTCGATTCGCACAGCGCTGATGGCATGCGCGAATGAGCGCGTCATAATCCTCGGGCGAGGCGAGGTCGGCTTGCTTCAATGTGACACGGTAACTGGAAAGACATCGCTCGTTAGCTTATCATTCGTCGCTTCGCTATCGAGTTCACCTACTCATTGATGCAAACGGCAAGGGTACCAAGCACACGGCCACTTCTCCTCGTGGCGTTGTATACATGTTTCACATCGTCCGAGTACAAAAGTCCACCTGTACCAAGTAAGCCCAGAACAACCAGGTACTTCAAGTACTTTCGCTGTACTGGACCCTGGCTTGTGCGAGGTATCGTCTTCGGTGATCTAGACTCTGCGACTGAAAGGAACGGGGCGCTCGTTGAGAGCGATCGTGCACTAGATTGGTTAAAGGCTGGGCGAGAAGACCAAGTGGCCCTATGCAAAGTTCCAGGACTCAACCATGTTCGCGAAACATGTGCAGGCAAGATCGAGTGCGTAGCGTACGACGAACTAGCGGAGGCGGCAACCGAGGCTTTGCATGATTGCCCTGTAACCGTCGCGGGACTGGCACAAGCCCGCAGCGGTGCGCGAAGGGCAGCTTTCATTCCAACAAGAACAGCGCAAGCAACGACAACACAGTGAGAACACAAACAGAGAAGAGAGGCGCCAGCTTTTCACTTCATGGTTTGCACAAGAATAAAGCAGCTCGTGTTGATCAGGAGATTTTTCTAAAGCGGCATTGCCACCAATCGGTGGACGCTTAGCCCGGTCTCGGGCCGCAGGGGCACTTCACGTGATGGACTGCTGTAAGTGATCCAATCGACGTCATCGCCACCGATCGATTCCGTTTAGGGTCTTTCGAGCGCTACGGCCGTGTGGCGACAAAGGGCAAAAGATCGATTTCAGGGGCTCTACCAAAAAATGTGCTACAGTTGTTGTACTTTTTGAAGATCAGAGTAGTATGCGAAAAGCCAAGCTTTAACAAAATCAAATCCCATCGTTGAACACCGTTTATGCAATGATAGTTTGCGTAATACTGAGACATGGATATCGAGCACTCCCAACAACTCGACTAGGAACAAAGGAACAGGTACTTGGTAACAACTCGGGTCCCTATCTTATATCTGGCAGATATTGCTCATTCGAAGCAATTAGCCCCAGGTGAACGAGCCTCGGAAAAAAGAAAATGATGCACTCGCAGAGCATCTTGCATAGGGCAAGTGCAATGAGGCCTTTCATGTCCATTCGGAATCCGCCGCTGTAGGGCGACGCCGGCGTGGCATGACAGAGCCGCGCCGATTCAAAGAGTTTAGAGCTTTATCATCATCTTGAAGGTATTCGACCTGAGACAGCCGGTTAGACATCCCTCGGGGCATTCGGGACCGGGCAGATACTGCGTTGCCGTTGAGAGCCGAGCCCAAGGATGAGGTAGTGCCGTCACGGCTTCCTGGTCGAAGCGCAAAAGATGACCCAGTGAGGGCAGTTCGGGAATGACGGGGAGTTTCGCGGCCTTCGAGGAATGCTCGAGATTGGCTCGTGCGATTGCTGGAGGGGGTGGAGGGTGTAGAGCTGGAGAATGGGTTCGGACTGGATGTGGAAGTGCTCTTTCGCCGACTTGTAGGTCTGCGCATTAGACCAAGAGTGTTGCTGCTACGCTCACTGGCTTGAACCAATTTTCCTGCCATGTCTCGGACCAAGATCGCGGGGTCGTTTTCAAGTTCTCGAATCGCATCTAGCAGGCCATAGGTTGCAAGCAAGCCACCTTGTTGTTCGGCTGAGTCGCAAATGCTGGAGATAATGCGAAGCAAGTTCAGCCGGACAGCTGCTTTATTGTGATGTAGCTTCTGTCCAAGGCGTGTGAAAAGATCAGTCCGTGCCAGAGTGGATGCTACTGGTGGACTGAGACGCAAAAGCTTCTGAAGTGGCTCAAGCAGGTTTTCGAAAGCATTTGCTTTGGAGAGCGTCAGACATCGAACAATAGCATCTGCGAATGAAATCTTGTCATGGCGATTGTCCAGTAAATGCTCTTCGACTTTTGCTGTTTCCTCTTGAAGCCTACACAGAAAGGTTAAAACCGCGGGAAAACCCCCAGAATTCGCAGGGTTCGAGGGAAGACTTACCACGTGAAAATGGCATCCAACGCCGTGACTTGCCAATAAGGATCCGCCAGCAGTGAAATGTAGAATGCAAGTCCTTTGTTGCGCCACAGCTCTCGGCGACCGACTTTGCCAGACTGAGCCATATCACAAAGGATTGGTAGCGCAAATTCTTTAAGAGGACGCTCCGTCTTGACAATCTTCTGAAGCAGCGGCACAATACCATTCAATGCTGCGTCTTCCTGTCGAGTCTTGTTCAAACGACACATGTTGTAGATGGTGTTGAGGATCTGGTTAGACACTTCGCGGAAGTGACTGCGGCCCATGGTAGACTGAAGAAGCTCAGTAAGTACGTCGATGGCGTTGGAATTTTGGAGGGCGTCCAGCGTTGTGGAAAGCATTGACAAGTTTTTGATAAATTTCAGCATCGTGACCTGATGCACGGGAGACATCCGCCGCAATTCCTTGAGAACACCTGCAAGAACTGTTAGCGGACCACTCTTGTTCGAAGTTTGGATCACAGGACGATGGGCTTACGGTGCAGGACTGTACGCTCCGCAACCATCTCTTTAACGTGATTTTCGGCCTGCGAAAAGATGAAAAAAATGTTTGCAATGCGGCCCTCAATGACCTCGGCCAATTCCCCATCTTCATCTAAGACTCGACTCAGCACAAGAGAGAGCGGATCAAGAACAGAGTTGCGGGACAATATTCTGCAAAAATCGTTTTTCGGCGTAGATCCCTGTACACCAGGTAATTAGTATTAGCGCCAGAGAACAAAACTCATCAGAGCAGAGAGGCGAATTACCTGCAACTCAAACACACTCCAGATGCCATTCACTCCGATCAGGACTAGATCACGCTCGTCTTCATAGTCATCCTCGAGGAACTGGACCAAGACGTTGAGACCGCCTGCGCTGACGAACATCTGGAGTGTGAGAGTGGAAGTCTGGAACATTTGCTGCACAAATGCAGCGGCTTCAAGGCGAATCTCCCGTGGATATTTCTTCGATGCAAACTCGTTCACGATGGGAATACCACCGACGAAACAGAGATTTTCTTGAATCTCGTAGTCATTGTAGATGATAGCATTCACCACTCTGAGAAGGTAGTACACAGTGTCACGTCGACGTGATGTATCGAGAATTTCAAGAATTGGTAGCATGCCGTGTGCGCTGATAATGATATTCTTCGTTTCCGGAAGATCGCAGAACACGGTGAGAAGCTGTTCGGAGATCTCCGCGAGAACATCCTCATCTTGAGATGTTTTCAGAGAGCCGACTAGATCTTCGACCTGATTGCGTAGACGGGCATACTTGTCACGGGCGATATTGGCTTCAAGATCCATCTCATCAAAGCCTTCTTCTAGCTGCGCGAAAGGGTCGTCGTCGTCATCCTGATCGCCCAGCCAAGAATTGTTCGACAGTTTGGAGTTCAGCATGAGAGTACTCTGATCGGAACCGTCGTCACTCTCTGGCTTGTCGAGAACTTCTTGATCAGCTCCGAGAATGTCGGAGAAGTCTTCATCGCTCTCGTTTTCTGCAAATTTCTGGATCTCGATAGCTGATCGGTCACGTTTCACTGACAACTGTTTTCGTAGTTGCGGATGATGGCCAGCCAGTTCGTCCTCGAAATGCCAGTCTTTGTCGTGTGTAGGAGACTCAGGGTCATCATCCAATTCCTACATACAGATGTTAGCGAACGGAAGACTAGCTTTATGCGTGCCTAAGACTAACGTGAAATACTCCAAGCTTGCGGTCGAGGACATCCTCGTTAGCCATGATCAAATCTGAGTAATCCTCAACAGAGTTCTCTTTGTATAGAACGGCTGGGCGAGGCCGTCTCATCGGAGGTGTGGGAGTCTGTGACAGGATCGGAACATTTTGAAAAGTCGAAGTCGACTGGATTTTGGACTGGCGACGCTTTGATGGGCTGGCACTCTTGGATGGCTCGGCTAATGGGACCTTGGCAGAGTATGGGCGGATGGTTTGCAAAGGATCATTGTCACCTGGAAATGAACCACGCCCACTGTCTTCGAAGGCGTCGAAACTGTCATCACCTTTAATGATAGTTCCATCGAGGGATGCGAACGCTTTCAACTTCTCGGGTGAGAGCTTGCCTCCGAAATTGTCCTGCGGTCTCAAATGGGGCAGCTGCAACGCGCTTGGAGAGATAGCGGTCACGAAATCGTCGTCCCAATTGTCATCTTCATTAGACGACGGTGACCGAAAGCGATCAGCGATTTTGATAGATGTTGGCGATGGGAGGGTATCTACTAAGGAACCGCCGCGTGCAGCAGGCAACGACCCAGCGTTCGGATCAAATTTGTTTGATTTCCTCGTTGTGCCAGCCCCGGGAGAGCGTAATGCTTCATTCCACTCCTGCACACTCTTGACAGCCTCCTCATATTCCGTCGATTTTTTGGGAATGATGGAGTCACTTCGGCGTGCGTTGACAATCCATGGATGCTTGAGTAACTTTCGAGCCGATACTCGAAGATTAGGATCTTTCTGGAAACATTGCATCAAGAAATCTTTGACAGCCTGGGAGTTCAGTCAGTATCAACAAAGACGAACGGTCATCTCATTATCCACTTACTGGGGAAGCACCCTGCGGAAGTGGCGGATGATCATCATTCACGATCCGGAATAGAGCGGGCATCGGCTGAAGGTTATGATATGGAGGTTTACCCTCCAGCAGCTCAATAACCGTACAACCCAAGCTCCAGATATCCGACGCTGTCGTGGCTCCTGATAGCTCGATGACCTCCGGGGCCATCCAATAGGGAGTACCGACTACACTCGACTCGCTCAATCCTGTGGTGCGACTGGCCACACCGAAATCGGCCAATTTTACCAAGCCTTCTTTGGTGGTCAGAATGTTCGCGCCCTTGATGTCTCGATGGATGACACCTTGTTCGTGCAGATACAATAGTCCATGCAGCACTTGCGACATGTACAGTCCGACTAGATTCTCCGGAAAGCGACCGAAGTTCTTTGCGATGGAATGTAACGACCCATTCTCACAGTATCTGGTTGTGGCAGGGTTAGCGGTCGCTCCTCGTTAACACAGGCTCAGCAGGGGAATCCAACTCTAAGATGATGTTCAAAGTTTCCACGGATTTCACGAAACCATGGTATTTGACGATGTTCGGATGCTGATTTTTGAGTCAGCGAAGCTTCCATACTCCTGCGGGTCGAATGGTGTCTTACATCGAGATTTTTGAGCAAATCAATTTCAAGCTAAGACAGTCCGTCGTTGTCAGCGTCGGCCCTTGTAACTGACTGCCAGGCTGTGTATATACCATGATCACACGCAACTCCGTGGTCGGAAGATCCGTAAGCTTGATCTGTTTCACCGCAACCGTCTCCCCTGTGTTCCAGTTCAAGGCCCGATAGACGGATCCAAACGCGCCCTTTCCCAGACAGTCGCCCAATTGCTACGAGCCGACGCACATATCATTAGCCTGGCGTCTGTTGCCCTCAATTCAGCGAGCGCATGCTCCCTCTGGTCTCCCACTCACGTAATCCTTGAGCTCTGCTACATCTTTGGCTGAGGTCTTCGGTCCCTTTTCTTCTTTAAGTTTATCATCGCGCTTGACGGGGCTGGTCCCAGCTCGGGTCAAACGAGGTTTCATGGGCGTGCCCGGCGTCCTCGAGGGGGTGAGGGGCCGTTGACCCTCACTGGTTTCGCCGGAGCGAGAGACCATGGCAGCTGCAGCGCAGAGCTTGGTTGAGCAGTATTGTTGTGTTTGTTTGGAGCGCCGGTCTCAGAAGGTGGTCTCGGGTACGTTCGAGTGGGAGGTGGGAAAGGTCGAAGTGAGGCACGAGGCAGGAGCCGAGGGTGATGGTCTCAAGGGATCATGACCGCCGCATGAATATCTGTGGTCACTTGTCGTGTCAGTCGTGGAATCGTCAGATTGCAAACGGCTCTGGGTGATTGCTCTAAGTAGCGGACCTTGTCGCATGCGCGATCGATTGTCCGGCGGTGGGATTGGGTCTCACCAGACCTGCATAATACAAGGGCGTCTGCTACCACACCCTTCACCGTAGTGAGTCCTTAGCAGATAGATACTGGTCTGTCGTGTGAGACCATGCAGTACGCAGAGATTCTAAAATTCCAAAGCCGGGTCCAGAGCAGAGGAAAGACACGGGACAAGCGGAGATTGATGGGACTCGAGCATGAGTTGTTTTGAACTTTCCTTCTCCACAGGCGGCATCATATTGCGGCTGTGCTGACGCCCGCCGATCAGCCCTACAAAGCTTCTGCTGCTGGAGTCACTGCGACCGTCTTCGCCGGACCTATCGGTGACTTTGTTTGTACCAGCGAACGGGAGCATCCAAAGAAAATTCGGTCAGGAAGGTATCATGGGTGCCATGGTGTGCAATTGCTTCACAATAAACCAGAGGTAAACAAAACCCCCGCATAGCTTACCATCCGACGAGGCCCCACTTTTCGAAGAATCGAAGCTACTAACAGAACCTGAGCACATGTTATCAGGACTGAAACCGATGATCCTATCTCCAGGCAATATGTGATATCTGAACCCCCAAGCAGATCTGAGGTAGACTATTCCTCGTGGCGTATGTGACCCCGACCTGAAAACCTTGGAACTTTCAAGTAATGAAACTCATTGAATATAAGTTACTTATGGAAACAATCCTGGTAAGATGTTTTATCAGTCCGAACGGGCCCCGGCCTCGCGCCGTGGCTAAATCAATAACCAGGTTCGGTGTGTTTGTTGTTACACTGTCGGAAGGTCAAGAAAGATAGTATAGACTCATAGAGTATAGACCGTTTAAACCTGAACTTATACGGAAGTGGTGATACTTTTGACTTATTACCATCAAACAACCATAGTAAATGGAGACACCTTAGCCGACTACGTCCATATATAGTAGCTACTAGCTAGTAGCTACTGAATCACCGACTAGTACCTGACACTTGACAGTAGAAGAAAGTAAAAATTAAGGAGACCTATATCACTTCTTATCATGTATGGATACTTATCATATGACTACGCCAAGGCGCCATACACATTGATGGTATACATGTTTTTGGCTTCAAGTTATCCTGAACGCTATAAGATGTTTGTTGTTCTTCCGCGCCTAGGTATAAGATATTTACACCAAAGCATTGTCTTCTGTCCCAAATGGATATTTACTATCATAGGACTTTTCCAGCACAATCCAGCAAGGTAGGATTGAAGCCAAGACAACTTCTTGTATAATGTAGTGGACAGTTAGTTACCTGTAGACTACCTGGTAGGTCCTAGGTACTGAGTAACTAGTAGGTAGACTTGTATGGGAGTTTGAAAGACACCAGTACACAATCTAATATTGAGCCATCGTCGTGACGTTGTATATAGAAAGTACTCAACTGAGATTTGTAGACGGGACTGTTGAAAGGTCTGAAGTTCTGAACATCAGGTAGACACCGGCCACTATAGAAGTAATCAGTGTGACCCGATTCTAAGGTGCTGTATGTCACATGACAGTCCCAGCCACTCAATTGCCGCCTGCTCATCGTCTGGTCTCGTCACTCATCACAAATTCCAGACTCATCACAAGTGGTTCCCGTCAGGCCGCTCAGGCAACGTCGTTCGGGAAATACCCCGTTTCCTTTGTACCCAAAAACAAATTCCCGCTCCTCCCAATCTCTTCCTTCCGATCGGTATCCATCTCTCTCCCGTGTCCCCACTCCATCACCCCCCAAAACCTCGGGGGGCGCGTTCAGCCTTTATCCTTATCACTTGCCGACCGTCTTGTTGTCGTGCCCGTCGATTATTCACTTGCGCCGTTCGGTCGCAATATGGGCATTCCGTACGTCTACTCTTTCTGCGATGTTAAATCCATCCAGTAGCCATTGGCCACTAGATCACTACCTTGAGTTGCACTGACATCTAACCCCAGAATGTGGCGTGAGCCTTGCGAGGCGGACGCGCTCAAGACAGCAGTGGAAAAAGATGCGACGGCTGCCGGAAGGTCATCGATTCGACGCTCGAATACAAATCGTCCATACACTTTAGCCCGCGCCCTCCGGATGGCGTCCACCTTCCGTACGCAGAGAATGGAAGAGATCCAGCGCGGCGCGAATGAGCTCCAAGCCCCGGTCCGTTCGCCAGTGTTGAACTTGGGGGTCAGCGAAGATGGTATGGACCTGGAAACCAGTCGTCGTGATGCTCTGGCCCTCCCTACCTCCCGCTCTGAATCGCAGATTCTTAGCGAGCAAGCCAGCCGACGCTTTCGAGATGCTCATGAAGTAACCGACTTTTTAGCCGCCCGAGCCGAGGCTTACTCGCGTCACCCGTCGCGAGTTCAGCTGACCCCAGGTTTTGCGCCTGCAATTTCGCATCGCGTATCGTCCTCGCCCCATTCCTCATCGTCCCGCCTTCTGCCCCCAGGCACCGCCCTCCCCTCCGTGCGCCCCAGTGGTCATCGCAGCCGTGTCGAGGACTCAACCACACCCATTGCTCCCTCGCCGAGGAACCATCGCCCTCATGTTCGAAACTTGTCGTCAGGCATTGGTCCTCGCGATTCCCCAGTCGATGGTCTCGGAGACCGGCAGCGAAGTCCAAGCGCCGATGGCACACGCGAAACCGACCCCTGGGATGATTTTCTGACCACGGTCGCGCCAGGTGCTGTTGATGGGCCCTCTTCGCACATAGATTCTTCATCCTCGGCAAGGCCGACTCACTATCCGCCACACCGCCGCGCCCAGGGGCTCAATGACGATTTGAGTGATCAGATGGGATGTGAACCTTCCTCGCGCTCCTCTGATGATGAAGATGACTATCGTCCCAATCCCAATCGCCCCTACCATCGTCGTACGTATGGTCCGTACCATGGAGAACGACCGGCCCACCGGAATGCACGTCTGCACGCTGCGGCCCTGCAGCATGCGACCATCAGCAATCATCCGCCTGTCCCGAACATTGCATCCTCTATTCCTGATTCTGAATCTCCCGATTTACAACAAAGGCGAGCGATCTTGGATCGATTGATTCGTCGCGAGGATATTCCCGACGATTGGTGGGCTGCAGCTGGTCTCTCGTGGATCTCAGGTCTCGGTCTCGACGGTACCACTGACCACACTGACAACGCGGGACCATCCTCGGAATCTCGATAATCTTCCCTGGTGTCATTGTGGCCCGTCGATCAATTCATATTTTTAGTGTATTCTGTTTGATATCTTTCAGTTCGAGTGAAGCATGGGGCGTTTTTTTTTCCTGTCAGCGAAGGCGCTGTATTTCCCCAATGGGCGTCAAGGTACAGGGAAGCCTTTCCATCCTCCTTTTTCGGGTTTGCACTGCATTTTTCTATGCCTTCACATTTGCATGACCCTGACGGGGCACTCTGTCTTATTTTCTCCTGGTGTGTGTCTTCGAAAAAGGTTGCCACAATGGCGAATGTGCTGGCCCTTCAGGTCCAGGTACCTCTTGTCTCATATTTTGGAAAGCTCGTTGATGTTGGTGCACGTGTCTTGTTTGAAATGAGCGTGTGTGTCTACTGTTTACATGCGTGTTTGACTGTTGGGAGCTACTGATTTCTTTTTCGTAACATGACAAAAGCGCCTCAAGTTGTTTGCAACCTCGTGACGAACGTTCCCTTTTGCTACTCTCCAGGAGCGTGTGGAATGCAATGCGATTGATCACTTATTGCTCAATAAAGGCAATGCCGGATTCGACTGTCTAGGATATCGCATGAGATCGGTTTGACTTTTCTAGACGGACACCACGTAACTACAGCTTATCGTACTGCTGGGAATGTAAAACTAGTTGTTGCCTTGGAATCGTGGCCGACACAATCTCAGTCTCGCGCCGGGATTTATTCTAGAAGAACCGGGGTGACGTATGAGCACCAAATCCTCCAGTCGGGGCCTCGGAGCACAGCAGTCCCCACCAAAGATCAGTCCGGAATGGCCCCGCTGGGGAATAGAGGCACAAGCACCAGCAGATGCATTTTGGCGCAATCAAACAATCCCACCGCACACAATTCCCTTCCCTACAGATAAGCATCGAATTGACTTGGTTGCCCAGTCGAGTCTCTACCTGATCGCCCTCAGTGCTGTTTCGTCTTGACTGACTGACATTGGCGACACCCGTGTTCTCTCCGCACCCACACGCGACGCGTGACATCCCCCTTCATTGAGCCACCGACCCTTACCCCGCTTGTTATTTCGAGCCGCCCAAAGTGTCTTCAAGCAAGGTTGAATCGGGAGCTGAGCAGATTGCTCGCTCCTCGGCGACGTCTAAGATCATGGACGAGCAGGTCGATCGTCTGGTCAATAAAACGTGGGGTAAGTGATTCCGGCAGATGCTCAATCGCCATCAACCATCCCTCGTCGTGTCGAATCCGAGAGGATGGAGCTACCGCTGGCCCTAGGCTCTCCGGACACCCGAGATCGGGAATTGCACCAGCGGTCATTGTTGGTGGATCTGATCCTGAAGTTCGTCACTGACTTTACACCCTTTTACGCGCAGCCAAATACTGCTCGATCCCAGATGACGCTCGCCTCCTCATCGCCGTCAGTGGCATCCCCGGGTCCGGCAAGACCGAACTCGCCCGCTCAATGTCCACCCGTATAAATCAGATCTACCAATCCGAAAATCCATCCGCCAACATGCCCATCGCTACATCTCTCCCAATGGACGGCTACCACCTCACACGGGCCCAACTGGCCGCCATGCCCGACCCAGACCATGCCTTTGCCCGCCGCGGCGCCGCATTCACCTTTGATGCGACCAAGTTCCTCACCCTCGTGCGGGCGCTGCGCGAACCTCTCACGTCTACATCAAGAGCTATCCATGCACCGAGCTTCGACCACGCGGTCAAGGACCCCGTCGAGGACGACATTGCAATACCCTCCACAGTGCGGGTGATTTTCTTCGAGGGCAACTACTTGAGCTTGAATAAGGAGCCGTGGAATGAGGTCGCTGAGCTGATGGACGAGTTGTGGTTCGTGGATGTGGACTTTGAGGTCGCCAGGAAGAGGTTGATAAGAAGACATATCAAGGCTGGGATCGCGGCGGACGAAGAGCAGGCAGATTTGCGGGCTCGGGAGAATGATTTGGTGAACGGGCAGGAGATTGTGGATCATCGATTACCGGTGCAGGAGGTGGTTTCGAGTATTTACGACCCGACCTGGGAGACACTGTGATTAAGATTCCCTGGACGTAAGCCTATGATTGGTGACTTGATGTATGACCATGTCCTGGTATCAAATGCGTGTCAAGGAACCATCCCAAATTTTGAAATGATGTCGTGTTCAGCAGAGCCATCCAGAGGGATAATATTTTTACGGCCAGGATTGACAATTGACGCATCACTTCTGTTAGATTCCAGGCTTCCCTGTTATGACTTTGCACGGTTATTCTCACGACATTCAAGGCCTCCAAGATCGGAAGATCTCGGACTGACTACACAGAGCCAACACAGTATGTTGTGAGACTTTCTGAACCAGTGAAGATGACAATGAGGCTTCGTTAATGAGGTCAAAGACTTGTCGATCGAGCGCAGTAGTCGTGGCACCCATGTGGCGGCGCTGCCACTCATCATCACCTGAACACCAGTACCTGTTCACGGAGCTTGAACAAGATTAATCGGTTTTAGAGAGTTGAGGCTAGTCCAGTTGGTAGTGGTACGAGGTTTAACAGTGGTAATGTATCGAGTCGAGCTTTGAGAGTCCAAGTCGAATACCTTGGCTTAGCCTAGAGTCGTCATTATGACTGGAGACTCTTCTGCGCGGGCTCAAGCGACGCAGATCCAAATTGAACAGACATAGAGTATCTTTTGAACCGGTTTTTTGAATCTTGTTTCCTTGCCTATTTACATTTTACTGCTGTCCACGTCCAGTACTGTTGACCAGCATCAACACAAGATATTAGGACTCCGCGAGGTCCGCCGATTCCACGGTACCTGACCGGCTGGGCGTGCGGGTGCCTGACACTAAGCCGCGTTGGGAAAGGGACATGGGGTACAGTCAACACTCAACAGTGTACAGGACTACAGGTACACGAACATCCAACGGCCAAGTAGCGGTCGACCCAAATTTCGCCAAAAACAGTATTAATAGATGGAGGGTTCAATGGCCAGCTAAATCCCAAAGCATCCTGATTGCATTAGACACAATTGAAGTCTTCGCATGAAAGTAAACATGGGCGTTGCAAATCATCCTCGAAGCGGGCCATCTGCGGTATCGTCCTTATTGGCCCCGAAACATCCTGCCGCTTCTCACGAGGGTGTCAGGGAGACCCACAATTCTCCCATTTGGTCAGGGGGGACCCTGATTCTTTTCTACCCTGAAGGACCATTTGGAGACTCGACCCAAGTCTTCCCCTTCGTCACTCATTCTCTCTACCTCCCATCTTGCATACACTCCTTCACAGTTGCAAAACCTCCAGTCGCTCTTTAGCCAACCACCCACCCACATTCTTTGATATCCAACTTTCACGGTCTCTCGACTCGAGTCTTCCCAAAAATCATTCTTCATCTGAATCGCTGTGCGATCTCGTCTCCGTGCTTCAGCTTCCAGTCTCTCGATCTCCAGTCTCTGTCGCCATGTTCATCAACAAGTCCACCTTTGCCCTGGCCTGTGTCGCCTTGGCCAACCTCGTCTCTGCTGGCCAGACTCCCGCCTGTCTCTTGTCGGTTGTCGGGTACGTGTGGCCTTTGTCTGCTGTCACGGAGCGACGGTGGATACTCGCCCTGGCTCCCTTCCAGCTCGATCAACATTCCGATCGCAACTTTAAATGACTGACAGCTGGTCCATCTAGCCACTCGCAGAACCCCGCTGATATGAAGACCCTGTGCGGATCCGGCTCGAAGGATCTCGTCTCAAAGATTGGCGACAAGTGTGGTGACAACAGTGAAGCCGCTCTCAAGTTCTACGCCAGCACTTGCAAGGCCGCCGGCTACACTGTCAGCGTCGGTAAGAGATTCCTTCACAGATAACATCAGCAGTCCGATCATCTATTCCGTGCCCTCGCTTCGCTCGTCTATCCCCTCCCTTGGCGAGGCCGCATAATTTGACTGGTCTTGCTAAAACCCAAATTTAGACACTTCCACTGCCAGCTCTTCCTCCGGCTTCATCACCGCCACTGCCACCGCCTCGGGCTCTGCCAGCGGCACTGCTGGTGTTGTCGCATCCAGCACTGCTACCGGCACCTCTGGCTCTGGCTCTACCACCGGCTCTGGCTCCAGCTCTTCCAGCTCCGGTGCTTCTGGCACCTCCTCCGCCGACCCTCCCGTTGGCACCCTCAACGCCGCCGCCGGTCTTAAGCTTCAGGGCTCGGCCGTCGCTGCTGCTGTCTTTGTGGGCTTTGCCGCTTTGCTTTAGATTGTCGCCGAGTCGTCTGCTACTGAACATAGTCTCATGGGTTCTCGGGAGTAGTAGTGTTATGTTGTTTACTGTGGATGTATTCATCGCTCAAAGTGTTTCTCATTTCGTGACCTGTTTACATGCATATCGTTCTGGCCAGCCTCACTCATTGAAGCTAGTGTCACTGCACATTTAACGTGAATCGATCAAATTGATCCTCGAAATTCTTTATTGGACACTGTCGTACTGTCCCTGTTCACACTGAAGGGTGGTTAGCACAAGGTTAGTTGCCACCTCGGGCTAGTAACCGAGATAGTCGTGGCTTGAACGACGAATTCGGCGCTAATGCTCGCCTAGACGACATGTTTCGCTGTAATTATGAAATCACAGGATTGCGGACAATCAGGCCAATTGGGGTGCCTTGATGTCTGTCCTTTGTTACCCATCGTCGCGTGTTCACGTGACAGGCGCGATCCAGAAAACAATATTACTCAGCATGGCAATTAAAGTGGACTTTCATGGGAGCCGAAACAGGTCCAACGCGAAAATTCACGAGCACAAACGCGTCTCCCCAGGCGACGCCAAATATCCTCGCCCCTCCGGCTGGCTTTCTTTCCTTCTCATCCCACTTTCCAAAATCACTCCTCTCTCCTGCTTCTCTCTTCAATACCATACAACCCCTCATTCTACTTCACAACTAATCTACATCTTCTTTTGACTGCCCTCTATACCCCTGTCGCTTAATCCTTCTCCTCCTCGTCCTTCCGACCTCTTCTCATATTCATATTTCACCATGTTCGTGTACAAGCGAGGTGAGCATCGAGACATCCAGGGACATCGTGGTTCATCACTGGTCACAGAACCACAAAATCTACGTGGAATTCTATGTGGCCGCGACTGTTGCCACTGACGACGAGGCAAAATACTGATGCCGTGAAATCACAGACGGACGCAAGGAACGCGTGCAGTTCGATAAGATCACTGCTCGCGTGTCCAGACTTTGTTACGGTCTCGATCCCGAGCATGTCGACGCTGCGGCTATCACACAAAAGGTCATCTCTGGAGTGTACCAGGGTGTCACCACCATTGAGCTGGACAACCTGGTGAGTTTCACACGCCACCCTTTCACAGAGGCAACCTCGACGTTCAAGAGAAAGGGAAAGCAGACTAACGAGTAACGTCGCAATCAGGCTGCCGAGACTGCTGCATACATGACCGTCACACACCCTGACTACGCCATCTTGGCCGCTCGTATCGCCGTTTCCAACCTCCACAAGCAGACGAAGAAGCAGTTCTCTATGGTTATAGACGACCTTTACCACTATGTGAACCCAAAAAACAACAAGGCAGCGCCCATGATCTCAAAGGACATTTACGAAATCGTGATGAAGCACGCTGAGGAGCTCAACTCCGCCATTGTCTTTGACCGTGATTTCAACTACAACTTCTTCGGATTCAAGACTCTGGAGCGTTCATATCTTCTCCGTATCAACGGCAATGTTGCTGAGCGGCCCCAGCATTTGCTGATGCGTGTTGCTGTCGGTATTCACGGCGAGGACATCGAGAAGGCTATCGAGACATACCATTTGATGTCTCAAAAGTACTTCACCCACGCTTCTCCTACACTGTTCAACGCCTCTACTCCCCAGCCCCAGCTCGCTTCCTGCTTCTTGGTTGATATGAAGGAGGACAGCATTGACGGTATTTACGATACTCTCAAGACCTGCGCCATGATCTCCAAGACTGCTGGCGGTATTGGCCTGAACGTCCACCGTATTCGTGCCACCGGATCTTACATTGGGGGCACCAACGGCTCTTCCAACGGTATCGTGCCTATGCTTCGTGTGTTCAATAACACTGCCCGCTACGTCGATCAGGGTGGTAACAAGCGTCCTGGTGCCTTTGCTATCTATCTCGAGCCTTGGCACGCCGATGTCTTCGAGTTCCTCGATCTCCGCAAGAACCACGGTAAGGAGGAGGTCCGCGCTCGTGATTTGTTCTATGCTCTGTGGACACCCGATCTTTTCATGAAGCGTGTCGAGGCCAACGGCGAATGGACACTTTTCTGCCCCAACGAAGCACCCGGCTTGGCTGATGTCTATGGTGACGAGTTTGATGCCCTGTACGAGCGCTACGAAAAGGAGGGCCGTGGTCGCAAGACCATCAAGGCTCAGAAGCTTTGGTACGCCATCCTCGAGGCTCAGACCGAGACGGGTAATCCCTTCATGCTCTACAAGGATGCCTGCAACAAGAAGAGCAACCAGAAGAACTTGGGTACCATCCGCAGCTCCAACCTGTGCACCGAGATTATCGAGTACAGTGCCCCCGACGAGGTCGCTGTCTGCAACTTGGCGTCTCTGGCCCTCCCTTCCTTCGTGGATGCTGCTCGTGGCGAGTACGACTTTGGCAAGCTGCACGAAGTTGTTCAGGTTCTCGTTCGCAACTTGAATAAGATCATTGACATCAACTACTACCCCGTCCCCGAAGCCAAGAAGAGCAACTTCCGCCACCGTCCCATCGCCCTTGGCGTCAACGGTTTGGCCGATGCTTTCCTGGCTTTGCGCCTGCCATTTGACTCTCCTGAGGCGAAGCAGCTGAACATTCAAATCTTCGAGACCATCTACCACGGTGCTTTGACTGCTTCTGCTGAGCTGGCTGCCAAGAACGGCCCCTATGAGACCTACCCCGGCTCTCCCGTTTCTCAGGGTATCCTGCAGTACGACATGTGGGACCGTACCCCTACTGACCTCTGGGACTGGGCTGCTCTGAAGGCCCGTATCGCCGAGGTTGGTGTTCGCAACAGTCTGTTGGTCGCTCCCATGCCTACCGCCAGTACTTCGCAAATCCTGGGCTTCAACGAGTGCTTTGAGCCCTACACCTCAAACATCTACTCCCGCCGTGTACTGGCTGGTGAGTTCCAGGTTGTCAACCCATGGCTGCTCAAGGATCTTGTCGACCTTGGCCTGTGGTCTGACAACATGAAGAACCGCATCATTGCCGACGGTGGCTCCGTTCAGAATATCCCCAACATCCCCGCTGATATCAAGTCTTTGTACAAGACCGTGTGGGAAATTTCTCAGCGTTCCATCCTTCAGATGGCTGCTGATCGTGGTGCTTTCATCGATCAGTCCCAGTCGCTCAACATCCACATGAAGGAGCCCACTATGGGCAAGATCACTTCCATGCATTTTGCCGGCTGGAAGATGGGTCTCAAGACTGGCATGTACTATCTTCGCACCATGGCGGCCTCTGCTCCTATCCAGTTCACCGTCGATCAGGAGCAGCTCAAGGTCGAGGATACCAATGTTGCTCGTTCCAACAATGCCCTCAAGAAGCGCGGTGCTGCAGGTGGCACATCCGCTTACTCTGCTGTGCCTCGCACCATCTCCGACGATTCTACTCCTGTCAAGGCCACCGTCAGTGTCGAGAGCTCTCGCACTGTGGTTGAGTCTGCTGTTCCTGTTGCTGCTCCTGCTGCTGCTGCTGCCACTGCTGGGTCCGAAGAGACCACTGAAGCCGAGGCTGAGACTGAAGGCAAGTCCGAGGAAGATATTTTCTCGGACAAGGTCCTTCAGTGCAGCATTGAGAACAAGGAGGCTTGCATCATGTGCCAGGGCTGAGCCAGGTGTTGGAACTCTTTGAAAAATTGGTTGTCGGAATTTTGTTGTCTATTTTCATCTACGATTGTCATGCTTGATCCCCCTTTATAGTTGTTATTGCTCGGAATGCTGTTAGTCTTTGGGCTGTTTTTGGTCCTTCTTTCTTCCTCAGACTACATTTTGATACTCTTTTTTTGCACCGGTTACTGTTATTTAGATGTATTCATATTATGAGACTGATGGTTTGTTATTTTTGATCGAGGCTGAGATTGCTCCAATGTTCAGTCTTCACTTGTTTGAGCTCAACCTGACGTGAGATTGTCATTATTTTTATCCTCTGCCTACTTCACTCCAGGTCGTTCTATTTCTCCGCTCCACCAAGATGGTATAGACAAGAGTCCCTAGTACTAGGATTTTTATGAGTAGATTTCGATAAACCTTTGTCTAAGTTGAATGTATTTGTTCTATTGGGAATAACATTGAGGGGTTTGATAGGTGTTATGACTGACGATTGATCAAGATCCTATATCAACCAATTTCGGCATCCAAAATGGTAGGTCAATCCTAGCTGTTGGCATTATTCAGTACCTTATCACTTACTAGTTGCGACCATAGTACCGATCCTGCCAACTCACAACAGTAGCAGGGCAGTACCGCTAGATTCTACCACACCTTATCAGTCTTCACCAGTCAACCTGGACAGACATTGGAAGCCTGATTTTCCACCGCCAAAAGTGTTCAATTCAGCGCTCTTCCAATTTGCCTCTCCAAACTTTCCGCCCATTTTACCCAGATTCCACGCCCTCTTCGAAAATTCCAAACCCCCCATGTATCCACGGTCACTGAGGTACCGGCCCTCTCCGATTTTCGCCTTTCGCCAGTCGCCAGTCGCCACACCCTTCCATTCATCCCTCCATCCCAGCCGCGAATGCAGTTCGGAACCGCGGTGGAGATCTGTCCAAATCCGGCAATGACACCTTTATCCGGGGATTCTAGAAGTCTTGCTCGAAAGGGACTCTTACCTCACGCCGTGGGTGATACTCCTCTGGTTGATGAGTGAATTTACATTTAAATCCTCGTGCTTGTTATCATGCTCCGGCATCGGGCATAAAGAGTCCATAGAGACGAAAGTCGGGTCCTTTCTCCTGATTTCTGAACCGTCCTATTGATACTTTTGATGGACTCATGACCACAGGGACGAACTGCCTAGTTCGTGGCCCTCGTGGCAAGGATGGATTTCCGGCAGGGTCAGGACAACAAGGATCGGACTCGGGTGATTAGGGGTCCACGTTTGCCTGGAGACATGTGGTGTGTTGTAGAAGGTTCCCTTCGATTGACCGTCTCTGGGGAAGTGAGCGATCAGGCCGAGTTCTGTGAAGTCAGGGACCGAGGGTACGGTATACTAGAGTGTTTTGAGAGCCCACGGATTGAGGATGAGAGAAGGCGTTATGTGGTACTGCTGTTGGAGTCCGGTAAGTTTCTTTCTTTTTTTCGTTCCGAGGGGATGAAGACAGATAAACTGGGCAACGAAGACTAGTGGCGGTGTTTGTCTTTTCGGTGCTGAAGTGCTGGACTACGCTTTTGGGGTGCTCTTGGTGACGGGAAGTTTAGGTTTTATCTAGGGTCGTTACGTGAGAGTTGGAAGGTGAGTTCCATATCTGAGGTGGTGGACTTGGTTGTGAAGTGATGTACGCTACAGTGGCTATACACTACACAGTACAAACTACACAGTCGTAGCTCGTAGAGATGCGAAATTAGGTCCACTAGCACCTACTATCGAGTCTACTAGTACTGTACTATCCATAACATAGATGCTGGCAGCCTGGCACAGGAAGTCTGTGGTACTTATCTGAGACTATAGTATTCCCAATCATCAAATTAATTCAATCGCTCTCCCACTTGACACTACACGTAGTCGTGTATAGCATGAGCATCCCTCAAAATCGCCGCCTAGACAGACGTACTGTATATTTTAAACAATTTTCCACACTTAAGTTATGACTCCTAAGTAGTCTATGACCTCGACGCTTTGAAATAGATAAGCTTTCGTGTGACGTGTCCTAGGTTTTGTCTTATGAGCTTATGTATCTAGTATAGGCTATGTGAGTAATCCATTATCTGGACTTGAAGATACACAATACCTACATAGTGTTTAGACTATAGTATGTATGGAGCTATGTGGTGTAGCCTAGGTATGTACCTCAGCGCAGTGCCACTATTGCCATTGAATAGGGTGAATGCATTTCCCCGATCATATAATCATCTTGCAGGGAAGAGCCTCTAAAACCATCTAGTAGTGAAAGACTATGGGCCATCCTCTTGATCTGAAGTGTGTAGGTACCAGGTACCAGGTAGTATATACTAGATAATGAATTACACTCTCCGTCTGGTCCCAAATCGGGCTTGTCTAATATATGTCTCCTGTATGGCAATTGATGTATTTTAAATCGCTCTTGTACATCTATAAGTAAGAGGTGGATTTATGGAGTACTCTGACTCTGGGCTCGATTCCAATGACTTTGGCGGGGAAGAAGAGGGAAGATACATCGAATTAAGGGATATAGCTTCAGAACACCTCAATTGTCCCTTGCGGATATACTCCTATCAGGTACTGTGTGTACTGTGTAGTGTGTAGTATGTAGTGTGTACACCTCACGGGTGCTGCCAAGTACGGCCATAGTGGATGTACGAATATGAATGATGAACGGCTTTCGTTCCTGAATCCTGAGTTAAGTCACGAGTCTCATGACTACGGTATAGTCTGACTGAATTCGCGCTCTAGACTAATAGCAGTACTGCACTCATTTCAGTGGACTTAACCCCGCCTCTTTCTCATATCGGCAATTTTGTGGTGAGGCCTGCCATACTGCCTGGCACATATATGGGCTACGCCCTCACCACCTAGGACTACTAACCTCAGTAGTCTAGCTTAGCCTCCTTCTTCCTTCTCTCTTCAACGTCGAGTGTTTTCACCTTTAAGGGTTTTCCTTCGTAAGATCCTCAGTCAAATAGGTTATAAGCCCTATTTAGCGCGCCAGTAAGGTTATTTACACTAACCTTACTATCCTATAAGCGCTATAGCTTAATAATCACGTCGCGATACTAGCAACTTTATAACTCCTCTAGCTCCGCGCTGATTCTTAGGCTCTAAGCTAACTTTACAGCTCCGCGCCGACTCTTAGGCTCTACGCTAACTTTACGGCTCCGCGCCGATTCCTAGGCTCTACGCTATTTTCCTCTATAGCTCTAAGCTACTTCGAAGGCTTCTCGAAGACCTTATTATAGGTTAAACCTCTTATATATATATACTATTAATATAGAGAAGATTTAAGATTACGTCCCTAGACTAAAGGGCGATTCTAATTGTGATATTTAGAAGACGGAGTTTAAGAGGTTCCTTAACTATAAGAATCTCGACTATTAGCCCGTTATTACCGGTCTTTACTATCCGCCTATTAATATTCCCCTAGACCTCCCTCGTTAGTCCGAAGTACGAAATATCTTAGCTAATAAGTAAGGTATTAATCCTTAAAATATTACCGATACGGAAGTTCGGGTTTAGATATAGACTAATATCCACGAAAAGAATAAGGAATTAGTAGTCTATCGTAAGACTAATATAGTATACCTATACTTCCTGTCTATATCTCTTAATAATTCTATTAAAATCTTTATTCGGTAATACGAATCTTCGCTATAAGCCTTTAAAGCTCTCTACTTAACTTTTAATTAAGTAAGCGCCTAATCCTTCTAATAGAAATATAGCGAATAGGCGACTTATTACTACTCTTAAGGGGGTAACGCTAGTACCTTTATTACGAAGTAGCAGAAAACCTTCTAGGAGCTATAGGAAGTAATTAAGAAACCTATCCTAGAGGTAATTTAGTACGGCTAGTTTATTAAAGCTATTCGCGCTTATCTATCTACTAAGCTACTCGTTATACGCTATAAACTAGATATAGATAGTCCTTGCTTAATATAAGATATATTTACAGAATTCCTCTCCTTTAAGTCTTTAAGATGCTACTATTCGGCTATAGTAATAAATACTAAGTTAAATAAGAAATCTAAGAAAAACGGTAAAAAGGATAGTAACGACTCTAAGGATTTAAACTCAAAAGATTTAAGCTCGGATCTAAAATAGTACTTTTATAAACGTTATAGTAAATATAGTACTTAAGAGTACTTCTAGAATCTTAAGAATAAGAATTATAAGGGACCTAAGGATCAGAATAAGTCTGATAGTACTATAGCTACCGTAACTTCCTTATTATCTAATAATAAGGATAAGAAGAAGGTCTAGGAACTACTAGCTATATCGGCTATATTATTCTAAGCCGACTAATTCTTCCTAAGTACGGCGTCCGTATATATAACTCCTTAGCTCTTAGTCGCGAGCGTTAACGCTAATAATAATTAGTATATCTGGATACTTAACTCTGGTACGAGTAATTATATAATACCGTTCAAAGCTACCTTTATTATATATTTAACCTACTATATTCGCGTTTCCTTACTAGATAGTTATAATATTATGACGGAGGGATATAGTGATATTAGCCTTAATCTTCGTAACTCTGAGATATTTGAGGTAACTGAGATTCTACTTAAGAAGGTATAGTATATCCTATCCTTCGTGTATAACTTAATCTCTATAGCTAAGCTTATAGATAATAATAATCTTTCCTTAACTTTTAGTAAATCTTATAGCTCTTTATATAATAAGGATAATATAATTATTATATTCGTGGAATAGTAACGTAGCTAATATTAGCTTATAGCCTATAATAGCGAGAAGTAGCTTTTAAAGCTTTATACCGTATCCGCTATATCCTCTAAAATAACCCTCTCTTATATTCGCGTAGATATAGTTACTAAGGAACCGAAACCGATCTATATAGATCTTACGTATCGTCGTGCTTATTATATAGATAAGCAAAAAGTAACTAAAATACTATTAGTTTTAGATAGTATTAGCTTTATTAAAGGAACTAGAATTAAACATCCCTACGCGTCTTATATCTAAGGAAAAGGCTACGTACTCCTATATAATAAGGATAATCCTATTAAGAATCGACCTAGCGATCGATGATATATCGATATTTAGGGCCTAATCTCCTATATAGCTCTCGGTGGTTATCGTTATTTCGTGACTATCACTAATGATATATCTCGCTTCTGTTAGGTCTTCCTACTTAAATCTAAGGATAAGATCGTTGATCGAGTTAAGGAGACGATTACCTACCTTAAGACTTAGTTTAACTATACAGTTAAATCTATTATAGGTAATAATACCGGCGAATATATTAGTATTATAGATTATTATAAGGTCTCCGGTATTACTTAGGATCTAGTACTATCCTATACTAAATAGCGTAATAGTCTTATAGAGATAAAAAATCGTTAGCTTATTAAGCCGTTAGTAGCTATCCTACCTAAAAATTAGCTACTAAAATACCTCTAGGATAAGCTACTCCTTAGAGTTAACTTTACTATAAATCGGCTCTAGTATTTAAAAATTAGTATAACTCCCTATAAAATATTCTATAGGAAGCGACCTAATATATCTAGTCTACGTACTCTAGGCTATTAAGCTTAGTATTTTATTCTAAAGGAGCTTCGCTATTCTAAATTATCGCCTTATATAGCGGAATCTCGCCTAGTTAGCTACTCTTAAGCCGGTGATTATCGCTTATATAATATTTACTCTTATAAGATCGTTATATTAAGGAATATAGTTTTTAATAAGATTCCGCTAAATAAGCTACCTAAGCCGGTCTACGATCTCGATACTTCTTCTTAGTAGCCTAATACTATATCTATTAATAATAGACGCTACGTTCCTACGGACTTCTTAGATATAGAAATCTCTCTTTAGCGCGATTCGCAACTATTTTAGCTAGACTATACGCGTCCTTAGCCTATTATTCTAACTCCGTTTATTACTAAGAGTAATCTACCGCCGTCAGAGCGAGCGAAGCTTCCTTAATTAATCTCTATTATAAGGAAACGTTAGCAAGAAGCGATTCTTGCGCTTAGGTAAGATAAGAACTTTTTAGGCCCGACCGAAGCCTTCTTAGACCCGGGTAAGGATGACTATATTATCGATATTAACTATCCTATTAATTCTGATTATAAAGTTCTAGAGGAGTCTTCTCCTCTAATAAGACGATTAAAGTGTATTATAAAGCCGTTACGCGCTACGCTTTAATCTTAGTAATATCTTATAGGTTTCATAGCCGCTACTTAAACTATAGACGATAGCGCGGACGCTCTTTACTACTAAAATATAGTAGAGGGATATAATATAGATTTACTCTCTATATCCTCGAAACTCGATATAAGTGCCTTCCTTACTATATTAAGATTAGACTCCTCGCCTATTACTATTAGTATAGTTAAATCTATCATAAAGAATATAACTAGGCCGGTATCTTATAAAGAAGCTATAGTATATCCTAATAAGGAAAAATAGTAAATAATAGTAGATAAGGAGCTTGAAAAGTAGTTAAAGAACGGTACCTATAAAATTATAGAGCGCCCTAAGGGTAAAAGGCCTATTCCGATTCGATAGGTATTTAAGGTTAAATATAATAGTACTTATAAAGCTCGCCTTATTATAAAAGGTTTTAAATAACGGTAGGGAGCCGGTTATCTTAATATCTATATATTAACTACTAAAGTAATAAGCTTTAAGCTATTTATAGCTATTACTATAGCTCTTGGATAGTACTATTATTCGAATGATTTTGTATCTGCTTTCCTAAACGCTAAGTTAACCGAGGAGATCTATACTAATCTTCCTGAAGGAATCCGCGAATAGTATAGTCCTTCAAAATACGGTCTACTTATAAAAACCTTATATAGCCTTAAATAGAGCCTAAGGGAATAGTATAATATAGTATATAATACTTTTATAGTACTTAGATTTATAAGATCTAAAGCGGATTAACGTAATTCCCGGCCAAGCGGCATACCCGGTTAAGCGGCACACCTACCCCTAATAGAAAATTTTGAATCAAGATATCTTAACTAATACTTATTAATTCAGCTAAATATAGCGATTTTTATATGAATTAATCCTATAGCTAACCTCCCTGTATCCACTATACCAAGCCGGAGCCCTAGTAGCCGGTTAATCTGCCTAATTAAGCATTTCGCCCTACGTATACGATACTACCTTACTAACTTTAACTAGCTGATTTAGCTACTAAGCTAGCTATAGGCCCTCTTAAACGGTCAAACCTTTATCGTAGGGTATCTGCCTAGTTAACCGTCTGCGCTTCTTAATAACCTTCTTATTTACTACGCGTAGATTGTTATACGCCAGTTAGGAAAAGTTTTAGAAGGACTCATAAACTCTTATTCAACTGTCTGCGTGGTAATCAAGGATCTCAAGAGCTGGAGGGGAAAAAGAGAAAGAAGAAGAAGCTACAGTACATCCCAGGTTTTTAATATGGTGCGCGTGGTTAACGGCATCTTCCTTAGTGCGCGTGGTTCACGGTATCTCCCCTCCGATACTGATTTCTTCTGCAGAAGAAATCCAAGTTCGCAGTCCAAGTCCGCTAAGTCCCGTCAACGCGTGGCACACGTAGTGGGAGTCCCTGCCCTCCGAGACTGATTTCTTCTGCAGAAGAAATCCCAAGCCCACGCTCGGTCACGTGATCACGGTCGCTCCCTTCCGCTACTGATTTCTTCTGCAGAAGAAATCCAGGTCCGTTACTCTCTCATGTTCTCAACATAGATCAGCATTTTCTTGCGCTAATAGCGCGGTATAGTATAACGCGATATAGTAGCTCTTCATGATCTGATCTAGTATAGCTTTTAATAGGCTTAGTAGGCTATTCGATCGCTATTATAGTAGATCTTTAAGTATCGATACTTACTTCTATAGCTAAATTACCGTTTCAGGTATTTTTAGTATAAAATAGCTAGATCTACTACTTAGCCGGCTACTTAGTAGTATAGGCGTTCGTAGAGAGATATTAAGCTTCGAAAGTACTCTTTCTATATTAATTAGTACTAGCCTACTAGCTACGAAGCTATTTTAAATAGTACTTAATTAGTAGGCTTCTTACCGTATATATTAGTAGTTATATAGGAAATCAAACTTATCGATATAGTTATAGCCCCTACGCGTAAGATTACTTATAAAGCGACCGTACGAGCGTTTTAATACTATAAAATAGCTAATATCTAGTAGCTATAATAGATACGATAAATATATAGATATATAAAGTAGTATAATATCATTTTTAGCGTAGGTTCGATCGAATTAAGACGTAAGATAGCTACCGTAGCTATTAAGAATTAGTAGTCGAAATCGGCCTCGTACGCGTGAATTTATTAACGGGATAAATAGCTTTTATAGCTAACGTAGGCTAATCTTATCGGTAGTCTAGCTATTATTCGAGACCTTAAATCGCTATTCTTATAGTAGATTATTAAACTAACTAGCGATTATAACCTTACCTTTAAAAATCATATATAGCGGTAGCGAATAGCTATTAGCGTAAATTACTTCGATTATAGTAACCTAATCGCGATTTCCTAGTTATAGTATCGATCGCCGACCGTAGTATTTAGCTCGCGTAACTACCTTCTATATAGAGATAAGACCTATTATAAATCCTATCTTATTAAAGTTATAGATATCCTCTGGTTAAATACCGTTCTTATCGATTATACTTTATACAGTCGCGAACTATACTTATAGCGATTTTAGGTCTTTGTTTAGTACGCGCTAGTAATCGTAACGCCTAGAAAAGCGTGTTTAAAGCTTATCGCGCTGTTAGATAAAGGTTGATAGCTAATTCTTACTAATAGTAGGTAGCGGCTAGCTACCGCGGGTAGCTAGTAGGATATTAGCCATCTCTCGTATAGTAGCTAGCCTAGGGGCTACTCTACGCGTATCTATAGAGATAACCTATTTAACTAGCGAATCCTCTTCTAGTTAGGTTAGTTTATATCTAGATAGGCGTTAATTAACGCGTACTACTCTCCTACTCGCGCGAGTAGCGAGAGTTCGGTAGGGTATATCGTATAGCTTTATAGCTACGCGAATCGATTTAATATAGCTATTTTTAATATCGTTAAGGGCTAATAGGATCTTACCCTCTTGATTAGCTAATTTCTGTCGAAATCTAGTGCGAATTAGTAGTATAGTATATAGTTAAAGAAGGTAGATAGGTAGTTAGACGCGATTTTCAGTTAGGTATGCCGCTTGACCGGGTATGCCGCTTAGCCGGGAATTACGTTACTACTTTTTCTATCTTATTACGAATATAGTGCCTCTAAGACGTCTCTATATCCTTATTTATATTAACGACTACCTAATTATATCCCCTTCCGATAAGGATATCGTATAGCTAAAGTAAATACTTTCTAAAACGTTCGATCTTACTAATAATAAGGTACCTAAGCGTTTCTTAGCGATTAATATTATATAATATAATAGGTTAGTCTTCGTAAGCTAATAAACTTATATTAAGAAGATCCTTATAGATTTTAACTTATAGGATTACTATCCTATACCTATACCCTTCTTTAACCGAGAGGTCCTATAATCTTATAATAGCACCGTAACCGCAGAGGAAGTATTAGAATTCCGTAAGAAAGTTAGTTCCTTAATATAGCTTATAGTTAACTCAAGACCCAAAATTTAATACGCTATTACTAAACTTATACGCTACTCTTATAATCCTTCTAAACCGTACTTTATAGCTCTTAAGAGAGTATTTCGTTACCTTAAAGGTACTAAGGGTCTCTTAATCTATTATAGACAGAATTTAGACCCTCTTTATAGCTATATAGATATAGATTAGGTAGGCTGCTAGGCTAATAATACTATATTAACCTCCGGCTTCGTACTTAAGCTTAGAGGGGGGCTAGTCTTATAGATCTCGAAGAAGTAAACCTATATTATACTATTATTAACAGAAAGCGAATATATCGCTATATCTCTGGCTACGCAAGAGATAATCTAGCTCTAACTTTTCCTAAGGGAGCTATAATTCGACTTTCTCCTCGAGCTTCTAACGCTTATTTAAAAGGATAACTAAGGTACTATATACCTCACGGAAAATCCTAAGTTTCACTAAAGAACTAAGTATATTAATATAAAATTCTACTATATTAGGTATTAAGTTACGAAAGGGGTCTGTAAATTTAAATAGATTCCTACGGTAGAGTAGGTAGTAGATAGTCTTACTAAGCTACTTACGAAAATATAGTATAAGAGATTTATTAATCTTCTAGGGATAAAATAGCTTCCTACGAAGTAATCTCGAAATTATTAAAAAAAAAGGTATTTTTAACTTAGAGGAACGCACACAAGGCACAACAGTATAGATTTTAGCGATTTCTTTGAGAGTTTAGCGGTCCAGGGGGGTATTTGTAGTGAGGCCTACTATACTGCCTAGCACACACATAGGCTACGCCCTCACTACCTAGGACCACCAACCTCAGTAGTCTAGCTTAGCCTCCTTCTTCCTTCTCTCTTCAACGTCGAGTGTTTTCACCTTCAAGGGTTTTCCTTCGTAAGATCCTCAGTCAAATAGGCAATATATCTACACCCTACACGTCTACACACCGACGCAGTGTCAGACAGAATCTGATGATCTGTATCCCCAATGGCTGTATGGCGTGCGACGTGTACCGGTCAACCCCTGTCCCGTCTCCGATCTCTTCGACCTTTCACTTTTTTCCCCTCCTCCACTTCCTACTTCCATCGCCACCTCGACCCTTCAGCCGTCATTCCGACTGGCTCGGCGCGTGAGAAGAACAAGAATAAACCCACCGACGACGTGTTCTAGTACCCACTGGCCGGTGAAGAGGAGATGTACTCTGCGTCCTACGAGGCTACCAGTTCTAGTCCGTACTCCCACGATCCCATCACCGCAACTGGCGGCAGTAAGACTACAAACTGCAATGGTGTATCGCTATAGATGTATATCCTCGTCTATCATCTCGATTGAGAATAGTGCTTGACGTAAGTATTACAGGTAATAATTGGTAGCCTTTTGACTTTTGTGGGTTTGTAGGAGGGCCTAGACCATTAGTATTAGTATTACTATTAATTCACGAACTTCACTGTTCGGTTTTCACTAGAATCACGATTCACTACTATTAGTAGGTATTCACTATTCAATGTATATTTGCCTAGTTCTGCTACACCAGTACCAGTATTAGTAATTACTAATTAATTTGAAGTTCAACTTAAGTACTAACTAGTAAGTAGTAAACTACTAACTAGTAAGCTTCTACCTTGACTTGGAAGTTGGAGTAGCTTAGCAGAGCAGGTTTTGGGCAGCTATGCCATTACCCAGGTGGCCGCGACCGCCAACGTCCAAGTCCTACTAGTACAGTCCAGGACGTCTAGGACGAACATCTGGTCATGGCACGGGACGGGGAAACACTGTTAGGTAGTTCATTAACCTCATTTACTCTCGCAGTGGGTGTATGACGTTCGCGTCATGGATGTCTTTTGCGCGATTATTTTTTTACTTTTTACTTTGGAATCTAGATTCCTGGACTCTTAGAGCCTGGTGGTGGACTACTACTCGAGAGTTGTAACATTTGAGCCTACAGTACTGACTCACTGAGTACAGTGCGACCAAAGGTGGATCGTGAATGAGTGAATTGAATACGGCGCAAATGTTTTCCGCATACAGAGCCGGTGAGTCTCGCTTAGACTTTGGAAGTTCGGAGTACCATGTCTTGATGGCCTTGCAGCCTTGTAGCCTTGTAGCCTTGTAGGAGGGCTGAGCCGGGGACTTGGAGAATCGTCGGATAAGGTAGGTAGTAGCTGGTCACTTACGTAGTTTGTGGAGGGGTGAGTACTTACCTAGTACTGGGTTTTACTGAGTCTTACTCTGAGTCGTAGGGACTAAGCCCTACCAATATAGGAAGGTAGGTAGCCTAAGTTACCATTCCTTCATATTAAGCTAGCTAGTGTTACAAGTACCCTTCTCCATTGACTAATGCTACTGAGTATTCAGAGGGCAGTGGTTATCTTCATTGACTGCAGACGATACGCCGGGTATCTTACAAGACAGGATAACATGATAGCAGTCTATGAGGGGGTATAGCATTTCACCAGTTAGTACCTCTTAGTCTTACTACTCAGCGACTCAGTAATAGTCGAGTCAGTGCTATCATACATTTCCAACTCAACCGATTCAAGTCCGACGTGGCATGGCCCTGAGCGTGCCAGACTCCGGCATCACCATGTCACTTGTCAAGGCATTCTTGATCTAGTTCACTCTCTAGGCATCAACTGATACAGATGCCGTGTTGCCCAACTCCTCCTCCTCCACCACTATCCTACTTCTGATCCCAGGGGAAAAAAAAGGAAAAGCACGCCTTTCGCCGGATCGCGCTTGTACATTGCAGAGTGCAGAGTGCAGAGTGCAGAGTGCAGAGTGCAGAGTGCAGAGTGCAGAGTGTAGAGTGCAGACCTCTGAAGGGCACACAACGTTGTGTATATGGATAAGTCCCCGAGAGTTGGACGGAGACATTTCTTTGAGGAGTCTTGGTTGCCCGGCTAAGTATCGCTCTCTGCAACAAAGAGTAACTCGATAGGACCAGATTCTGTCGCTGTGTGGTGGTGTCGCGGTCTCTCGGGTCTCGCCCGGGCAGATGGACACGGAAACGGCGGATGGGACAGAAGGTAGTACTAGGACTGAGGTTACAAGCTTCAGAAAGTATCTAGTACTTATTGTGCACATGAGAATTGTTTCATCTAGCAGGTATTCAAGGTCGTGAGATACCTACTCGACCAGTAGACTCTTGTGTCAATGATGGCATACTAGTACCCCCCTCACCCCAACACGTTCTAGAATGGATGCCAGAAGAGGGGGGATCCAGGGTGCCTGAGCAATCACATGTCATCACGATCTCTCTTCTTCGCTCTCTTCTAAACTTTTGCTCCTCTTTTGGAGTCGAGTGGATCTTCACGCCCACTCTCAGTCTCACTCTCCACTGCTCCAGTACTTGTATAACATCAGGAAGAGAGAGACGAGAGGCTAAAGATTCCGCATCCTACCAATTGGCCCCCGGTGGAGAAGAACCCAAGATCCAACACCACTTTGTGCGTGGGACACTTTGGCCACCGTCCGCTCGGCTGAGAGAGCCGGGCCCAGACGCTTTCCCAACGCCATCATCACCAAGTCACTGAACAGCGAACAGTGAACACTGTACCCTAGTACCCTACTGATTTTCACTCTAGTAGTGAGTCTAGTGACTACCGACTACTGAGTACCCATCTGACTGGACAATGCGCAGTGGATCAGACCCTCCGCTGAATGAGCGCCCGACTGGTAAAGAGTAAAGACCCCTGCGCCCTGCGCCATCTTGCGGCGCCTCGGCGAAAGTGCCAATCACGACCCCGTCTGGAGCCTTTCCGCAGCGTCCGATGCCAGGTACCCAGCGGGCACGCGGTAAGGCGGTCCGTCGTGGCTCGTCAGAGTCGTCAGAGTCGTCACACTGGAATCGAACCTGTCGCGACTGATTCGAACGAGTCGAATGCAACCGACAGGGGAGTGGCCTGTCCGGTGCGATCCGGGGATGCTGTTCAGCGAGTCACCGTATGAGCGTTGAGTACAGTCCAGGGCTTTTCGCTCTGGGGGACGCTTTTCTGGGTTGTACAGAGGTACTACAGTACGGGGCAGGCTAACAGGTATGATAGAGAATTTATAGTACCGTACATACGTAGTAATGTTAAATGTAATATGTAGTATGTAGTATGTAGTATGTAGTTATGTTCTATGCGACGTTACTTGTAGTGTGGGAGTCTGGCGAATCTCATGATTCGATACGTCGGTCAGTATTCCGAGAATCGGAAGGGCCAACTCTTTGCAGTGTCGACCGTCGAGAACCCTGACTGCCGGAGAAAGTCCAGAACTTGGGTTCAAAAAGAGAGAAAAAAAGAAGAGAACCAAAAAGACGAATCCTCCTGCCATTGCGACGGAGAGGAACGGGGTGGGTCAACTAAGAGTTTTTTTTTTTTTCCCTTCTTTTTTGTCCATCGCGTCGGGTGGTTCCTGAGGCGTCTTTGTTGTCCGGTTCCGTCGGGGGTCCATTCAGGGCCTCTTTGGGCCTCTTTGACTGGTAAACGGGCCAGGCACCGGGAGTGCCACTTGCAGGCTTGAACTCTGACGCGCTTACGTGGTGGACGTGTCCAGGTTCCTGACTTCCTTCAACCTCCAAGTGGGTGGCCCTGAACGCTGAACGCCAAACTCTCTCGAGGACCCGCTTCGATCGCCCGCACGGCCGTCGCAATTTATTTAAATCCCTCCACCCCCAGAGTCTCTCCTTCCCTTCTATCCACAACTCACCAAAACGGTCACTCCTTCACCGTTTGCGTTCTCTACACTCCCTCCCCCCACCCACACACTCAACGTTCCTTTCGAGTGTCACTGTCCTTTCACAACCACTGCTGTGCAGTTTGATCCGTCCGCGCCGTCTCAACTCGAGTTAAGAACCAGCCCACAAGTCTCGCGACGATCATCCACCGTCTTGACGACATTCCACCCACCAACCACCCACAGTTACACAGCACCTGACGACTCCCATCTGCAGTCCTTTTCAAGTCTCTTCACCAAAACACCTTCCCTCACAATGGCCCCTCTGTCCAAGACTCTCGCCCTCGCTGGCGCCTTCTTCGCCATGACTGGCTTTGCAGCTCCTCTCAACAAGCGCGTCGTCGTCTGGGAGACCGTCACCGATGTCGTCTGGGAGACTGTCGATGTCACCACCACCATCTACCCCGGTCAGCATGCGCAGACCACCGTTGTGCCCGTCGCCGCAGCCGCGACCACCACCTCTGCCGCTGCCGCCGAGGTGACCTCGGCTGCTCAGGCTCAGGCTCCTGTTCAGTCCCAGGCCCCTGCTCCTCAGGCCCCTGCTCCCGCTCCTCCGGCCTCCAAGCAGGAGACCTCTGCTGCTCCCACCACCACCACCACCACCACCCAGCAGGCTGTGCCTACCACCTCCTCCGTTGAGCAAGCCCCTGCCGCCACCACTGCTGCCCCCGTGGTTCAGGCCCCCGCTGCCCCTGCCGTTGAGTCCAGCTCTTCCTCGTCTTCCTCTGCTGCCCCCGCTGCCACTGGATCCACTGGGTCCACTGGCCAGTCAGGCTCCAAGGCGGCCGCCAACTCGGGCTACAACGGTGCTTGCTCTTCCGGTTCTCCCTGCACCGGTGACATTACCTACTACGACACTGCGACTACCATGACCAACCCCAGCTCCTGCGGTACCACCAACGATGGCATGACTGAGCTTGTCCTTGCTCTGCCTCACGGTATCATGTCCGATGGTGACTGCGGCAAGTCCGTCACCGTCGAGTACAACGGTGTCACCAAGACCGGTACTGTTGTTGACAAGTGCATGGGTTGCGACAACACGTCCATTGACCTGTCGCGCGCCTTCTTCGAGGCCGTTGCTGGATCCCTGAACGCTGGTCGCGTCTCTGGTGTCAAGTGGTACATCAACTAAGATTGGGTCGCTGCTGCGTCGATCGCATGCGCCTGCAATTCTCCAGGATCTCTCTCTCCCCTTCCCTCTCCCTCTCCCTTCCCCCCTTTTCCAAGACGACCATCTCATAAACGACAAAAAAGTGTTTCCTCATTCTCCTCCCAGTGAGGGAATGATTCGAGAATCTCTGGCAGATTGGTCAACCCCCCTTGGGCGGGTTCTTCTTTTTTCGTTTTTTCTCCCCTTCCTACAAGTCTGGATGACTTGTCTCATTGAATTTTTTTTTCTTCCATTCTCAGTCAATTTTGTATTGACTCTTTCTTTTTCTTTCCTATTCCAGAGGACCTCGGGTTTTTTGGATTCAGGCCCCCTTTTTCCTTTTCTTTGATTCCCATTCTGTCGCTTACGAATAACACGCTTCTGAACCCGTGGCACGCCCCCAGTGGCGCTGTGCCCTTATGACCTCTTCATCTTTTTCATGCCCATAGATTTATGCCATCTCTGCCGAGAGATTTTCGTGCCAAATGCTACTGCCATTGCTATGAACCATTCCGTTTCCTTGTAGACCAAGAAAGTGAGAATACTCCCGCGTCTACATCTCCCATCATCCTATGTGAGTGTATGGATTTCCGAGTATGAGACCCGCTCGAGACAACCCCGACGGGCTGTGCCAGAGCAATCCAATCAGAAGCCGCAACGCAACGAGCCGATGTCTCATTTAGTCGCTAGTCGCTACAAGCCAGTAAGACAGCAAGCCAGTAGTGTGGCGGGCTACAAGAGTGCGCCTAGTCCTACTTCTAGGGAGAGCCCGAGGGGACGAGCTTACGCGCTGAACTTCAAACAAGGGGGGGTCCGAAACAGCCTAGTCCAGCCTGTGGTGGTGGTACTACCTAGGTGAGATTGATAGTAGTAGTGTCGTGGCTGTGCTAGCAACTCGATAACTAAATCACTAAACAGTTACAGTACCTACTCCCGAGTCCCTGCTACCTAATTCCAAGGGTGAATACCTGACTGAGTCGCTTGGTAAGTTGATAGTCTCCTCAGATGAAGAATCAAGTTTGAAGTAACCGACCGCGAATATCCTCTATTTCTAAACAAAGACTCCCTTATAATCATCGCGGTATAGAAATCGCTGAACTAAGTACACACTACCTGCACACAATAGCTTAGTAAACCCTAACAGTGATTCCTTCGTAAAAAATCCCTGTATTAGACGGGAGCACCGGCCAGGTAGTAGTAGAAAGTCTTGTATGATATCCTTGAATTTAGACATCGTTGATATATACCTCGATGCTTGCTGTACTGCTGGCGATTGGCTCCTCTTGCCTGAGCCCAGCCTGCTAAGGTTATGATGTACTGCAATACGGGCAGGGTGGTGGGATGTCATGAGGTGTGCGGAGGTGGGTGCTTCTGTATAGATTGGTAGGTAGTAGGTAGTAAGGTACTAGATAGGTACCTAGTGAGCTCTGTGCGTAGTGCGTACACCAAGGTTGATACTTGGTCAATCTAGTGAGCGAATGGAAATTACATTAGCAAGACATCGCTAGTTATACCCCCGGTTTAAACTATTTCGATGCTATCTCCTTGGTAAAAGTAAAAAGATACACTCAAAAGATAATGTTAGCAAGACGACACGTTCTTCTGCACAACTTCTTCGTTCATGTCTGTGCCGGAGGCCCCAGTTCTATACCAGCAACGAAAGATCTCGTCAACTGGAAATTAGTGAGCCATGCCCTCACCTGAGAAGAGCAGCTGCCAGTGGAACTAGCGACGAATCCGACACAGCTAGGAAGCATTTGGGCTTCCACCCTTCACTTCATTTAGGGCACGCTTTACTTGATTACGGCCTATTTGTCAGGGCCTGATGACAATCCTTGCGGTGGACTCGACAGACAATCTCAACGACCAAGATCTTTAGAACGGATGATCCATATGATAAAGCCACTTGGGCTTTTCCTAAAAAGCCCTTTCCTCTAAGTAAACGCGGTTGTTTAGTTTGATCTAGCTCGAGTGGAGTTGGGGGCTCTCCCGCCGAACTTTATGCATTCGCATCTGAATCGAACGTGTAGTTGATTAATATTGCAGGTATTGTGTAAAGGAGGAGCACATATTATTATATCGTCAACGTATACGTCTGGATGGCTGATGCAAGTAGGACCAGCCAAGACAGGACAGACAGGGTCACAGAGATGGTGAGATTGTCATGAGTGAGAGGTTCTACTTTAGCCAGAGGTAGGCCTCGACAAGATCACATTTTGAATGTGAATATGAGCGCGTCTTCAGGTAAGCAAATACGCACAAGGCACAGCACAACTGTGTAAATCTCCTCATAGACTTGACCAAGACACACGAAGGTCCTCAGGTTATAGATACGATACGGTGAATCGAAAGGTTTCTCCGGTATTTGTTGTCGCAGATACATTCGGCCTGTGGAATTGGGATCCGGCAGGAGAACACAAATAAACAGACTGCTGTAACTCAACCGCCAGAGCAGTGTGATGAAGATATCCGAATGCTCGATCCGCAGATGATGTTGAATAGTTTCATGAAGTAATGGTGAAGGTCATGACTTAAGTCGCCATTGAACATTGGATCGAGTTGGACTGTGACTTGAAAAAATCTCGAAAAGAGAGACAGCATACCAGACGCGAAGAGACCGTTTGCATTGTGCTTCATTTCTTAGACCCCGAGTCGATGTGTAGATCGAGGTGACGTTTGCCTCTCCGCGTTCGGGTTTCTTGTTTGTCTCTCCCTCTGGCAACAATCAGTTGGTTGTCTCATCGGCTACTTGACTGACGCTGGGTGGAACCAAGTCTGTATCTGCACTAGATACGACAGAGTTTCACTGAAAGACCTTTCAGAATCAAGTTCAGGTTTGTCAGGAACCCTCCAAGATGTGCTCCTTGCAAGACAGTCAAGATGGGCCATCCGAGAAATGAAGAGAGGTCAGCAGCGGACGAGATTCGGAGATGAGACAGCCCAAAGATTCTGCACAGCTTCGGGCCCAAGCACCACTCTCGAATTTGACATTTGTAGACATGAGAAAGTATAATGCGACATTTGCAACTTCTTGTTGCTGCTGTCATATCGGGTTCTGGCCGTTTAGCACAGCACGTCAGTCGTTGTCTCGTAGCGTAGACCGTACGTGCTTCGAGATGAAGGGACCAGAGTTTTATATATGAACAAGAAATCACGGATGAAGAAGGTGGAGATCTTCCAAGAGCTCGTGGTAAGAAATTCTTCCGAGATTGGCCGGCTTGTCATAATATGGCGCAAAACTTTGGATAGTAAGGGGTGATGTTCAAGTCTCCCTACCACCGGAAGCCGTGACAGTTTGGTTCTCGGGATTTGTAGGTATCACGGATGCTGAGCACAGAGTTTGAGCTGCTTTTCTCTTGGGGTACATGATTTGTAACCTTTTTTTCGTCAACGCAGTGCAAAACCTCAGATCTGGACGGAGTATTTAGTTGCTGGACATATGCTTGGCGCCCTGGATTTCGGTACAAAGTGGCTCGACAACTGTGTCGATTATACAGCGAAGTCTCCAGGCAGGGACACCAAGCGACATTGGTGGAGTGAAAAAGGAAGGGGAATAAGTCCCCAGCCTGTATCTCGTCGTGAGATCTTCGGAGATGAATGTGGCCGGGGTTGACCTTTCCTAATCCAAGAAAGAGAGGCATTCCGTTTCAAAGGCTGATGACTGGGTCGACAGACAAATGTTTCCCTTGACACCGAAGACGACGCTTGGTATCCTGTGTCTCACGTGTACTGCACGTGCTTCCAGTGAAAGAAAGTCAGATTTCATATCTTGTTCAAGCGAACTACTGGAAGTCCGCTTGCCACCTGAGACTGCCCGCTCCAGTACCGAGAGTGCTCGAAGACGTGTGGTGAATGAAACGGCACATCGCCAAAGCAAGACCTCCAGCGCCGATAATTTCTCGTTTACCAAGGCACGAGAGGCATTTCTCCACGCCCACGATCGGAGTCTCTCCATCAATGCAAAATTTCCAATCTGTCTGCTTAGATGACCGCGACTACACAAGGTAGTTATGCCGGTCCTGAACAAAGACACAGCGAATCATTTGCTGATACTTTGAGACCTCGTTCTGATGACTCGAGAGTCGCTTCTTGCTGGATCCAAGGCTGACGGACATGGAATCTCCATTTCACAAGACGAATTCAGAATGTCATAGAATGACTCCGGGCACGGTGAGTCCAACATGGACATAAGCAGGCACATTTCACAACCGCCTATATCTGTGACTCAACCTGAGTACAGTACAGCAAGCGCGATTCAATGACCTAGCATAAATCGCGTTGACTGTGTAGTGTGTACGCTTCGCCCAAGCTATTTGACTGGTCGTTCGTCGCTCGTACAGCGATAGGTTGAAGAACCAGAGGGATCTCCCATGTGCCGTAGAAGACTTGCCACAGAGTCCACTGCTTGAACCGATCCTGTCCAGGGACGATGGAGGAGAAGATAGACAGACACACATGCTTGCTGGGACGGAGGTTCAAACATTGACAAGCCAGGACTATGTGGGAGAGTCAGGATCTGTTGACAGAGAAATGTCTTGTAAAAGAGACACTTGTGTGAGAACCGACGTAGATAGAAGGAAGAAGGGAAGGTCTGTGAGCAAATATGAAATATTTGAGACTGACATATCGCGTAGATATCTGATAAGGAGCCAGGGGTTCATGGGGACAAGAATATTGTTTAACACGACGGCAGAACAACAAGGTAGCTGAGACCGTCTTGTTAATGCGGAGAGAACCCAGTATACATGGCTAAATCCTTAGCCTGTTTCAGACAACCTCATAGTGATACCCTCCCTGGTGAAATCGCACTCATCAATGAACATCGAGCAAGCTCGAAATGGAAACAGCAGACGACGTGCAATCACGCATCAAGACCTTTGATAAAGGAGCGTAGATGAGTATCAAGGTGAGGAGCCCTCAGAAGCAGAACATGGAAGACTTGACATTCCGCGGTCGCCATAAACGGGAGTATAGATATGGAGCCCACAAAAGCAACACATGGAAGACTTGACACCTTGTAGTCGACATAAGTGAAATGTTCTGTCGTATACGCATCGCTTGTATCTAATAATAAATGCGGTCATTCTCTATCTGAGACCGAGTCCAGAGCCGGCTTGTCTCAACGCAGGCTATGGCGGGAAAAAAAACCTCGGCGCGAAACGACTTTGCGTCTGCCTCGCCAGTAGAAGACTGAAATCTGTAGTTCATTCAAAGGCTCAAGGCAAGTGACTTGTCTTTGCGGTAGAAACACCTTCGGCTATTCAAAGGGACAGCAGCGGTACCGGATCGAGATGGATATCTCTCCAGTCACGCATGAGCAAGGCAACGATTGTCTGGTCATCAAGTCGAGTGCTTCCGAGTGGCACCAATTGCAGGGGTACCCGAGTCTGATTGCTCGGTGTGTGTACCTTGGAAGGTGATAGTTTGGCGTCTCGAGCCAATAATATACGTGTCATTTAGTAGCGTCCAATGCAGGGAAAGCGTACTATTCGCGTCGTAGTATTGTGAGACTTCGATGATGTCAAGATATGGAGCTTTCAAGCGGTAAACCAGCCGGGAGAACGAGGTAAAAGGACTCAGCTCAGCACGGGCTCATTTCACGAGAAATGTAGTCGTCGAGTGCAATGCCTTTCTCGGAGGGGAAAAAAGATACCGAGGTGATTGTCAGATATTAATTGAAGCAGGTGGAATCACACAGTCGAACAAATTCCGCATGTCCTCCGGGTCATGAAGAAGCATCGATATGTTTGTTGTTTCAAGGTTGCAAGACAGCACCGTAGTAATGTATCATCCATCGACACCAGGATATACCCATATTTTCACTTTCCTGGAGCGAGAGATTCGCATAACCGCACCTTTGTCTCATTGGTGAAAGTCCTTGAAACTCCAGCAAGGTGAAAGAAGCTTTCTGCACTGATTTGGCGGTCCACGTATCTGATCGGCCGCTGAAAATGAAGGTTATGAATCTCCCGATGTGTAAGGGTTCTAGGACATATCCTCGTACGCTCCAGTCATGAAATCATAAGTATTGTAAAGATCACCACGGCATGACGTATTCGGCTGGCATTCGAGGTGCCATTCACGTACGACGGCCGGGCTAGAAGTGTCTACACAAATTAGTCCACGTTGCCCGCGAGATCAGAGGGCGAGAGAGAGAGGGAGAGGGAGAGGACCGGGGTTCTGGACTGCTTGTATCGTGTAAACACGTACCACGGTGCCCTCAGTTATCCGAGTCTGATCACAATGCCATAGGTACGAGGGTAGCTGCCACGCACAAAATTGCTCAGTGGTTTGACACACGAGGCACAGTACCAAGTTGACGGTGTCGCCGAAGAAACACAAATATGTTGTATATAAAGCATCGGGTCTTGCCAAAGTTGACTAGACCCAGGACTTGTCCTAAAGCTCATCAAGACTCGAAGTCCAGGGTGAGAGTGAGTGAGGATCAGAATCCCCAAGGCAGCTGGCTCAATTGTGCCGTCCCACCTGGCTTTTGACTTGTATCACAGTAGCTCTGTAGGCAGTGATATAGCCGTTTTTTTTTCTCTTTATTTTGATGTCATATAATCACTTTGACGGAAGACTGGACCCAGCTCTCGCTCTATTTGCCAGGCTTTTGCAGCTCTAAGTTTGGGCTTCCGTAGCTTCAACCAGGCAAACTCCTCAGTGATTGCCTGCATGAAATCGCACTTCATACACTTTCCATGTGCCATGGTAGCCAAATAGCATCAAGAATGCTTATCGATAAACACGATGGTCCTCAGACTGAGTATAGTCGTGAATCCAATGTTTCAATTGGAGTCAGAACCCAAGATACTTGCTCGCGATATATGTGTTGGTATGTAGTCAAAGGTCATGGTTGATGTTGGATCTTTTTTTTTATCACGGACGTCAATTCTGGGAGAGTGTATCAGTCTTTGGTAATTCTGGGAATTCCTCGATGTATCGTTGTTAACTTGCCTAAGTTTGGTTTGATCAAGAAAAGTAGGTAGTCTAGAATCAATTGCACTGGCTCACGCGATGGAATTCAGAAATGCCCATGAGCTTTGAGAAGGAAGACAAAGTGATCTGGACAGAGATTGATCTTCCTCCATTCCGATCTCCTTCAGGAGGATGAAGCTCTTTGTAGGGCCAGACGCTGTGTTTTTGAAGAGGTGTATCATCCCTCACGCCATTTCTCATGAGAAAGGCTAATCAGCGAGACACAGGGAAGCTCGACGTTGATTCTCTCGCCATGGGAACTTTGGCATGGGGATACAAGCTTGTGGTTTCAAGAGAATGCAGGGTTTATTGCTGAGTATTTAACAAGCGAGCTGGGGGTTCCCCGATGATCAAGACAAAGAAAGGAAAATGCACGACATGGGGTAGGTAGATCCCTTCTACGGCATCGAGGATGGTAACCAGCAATTCATTTGGAGAGGAGAATTCCAGGCTGAGCTTGAATGAGATTTGTGACCTGCCTTTGTTGGCGGGGGTTGCTTCAATTGTCCAGTAGCTATGGTGAGGAAATGCCCCTAACGGTGGTGTAGGTCATCCACAAGGTCAATTACTCGTCAATTCAGGTTCCATCTGACTTATTATTGATGTCTTGCGTATTTTGTGATTACTCTGCAGTTCAGCCAACATTAGGTTCAACCCCAAGGGTTTACAATATATATCATTCGAGTACCCTTTCCAACGCAAATGCTGTAGTATCTCGAAGCGAGGGATTCGTTCATTTATACCTGTTTTTGATGCACATGATGTAGTCGACATCCTGGTTCGCAATGATGCGGCATACACATCAGACCTGATAAGTACTTGATAACCTACGTGATTAGGTACTACACCTACAGGTACCGCGAACCAGCGTCGGTAGCAGGTAGTGTCACTGACCTAGTAGATACCTTTTACCTGATAGCTACGAATTTATACCAACAATCCACTTTCGCCCAAGTTGGTCAGTGTGTGGAACAAAAAGTGGATTTACACCCAAATGCGCACCTTGAATTGGAACTCTACCCAAGTATCTATGGTCAAAGTGTGCCTATTCCTTCACTCCAGACCCGAGATAGCTGACCAGGAATCAGAATTCCAGTGACGCAAAGGGCCGCGCCGTGGTGACTCTCGAGTCTTGACAGGCACAGATTCCATTCCATATGCTGATGCTACCTCGGGTTGAAAACTGCTTAGTTCGTTAGGACTCGGCACCCTCGTTTCAGATTTGGTCCCGCGGTTTGAACATCGAAAATAGGCAAAGTCGAGGCCGTATTTGGTCTAGACCGAGGTGTTTGATAGTGTTTGTCTGACACGGAGGTTTCACACAAAATAGGGGAATAGAAAATGTATGATTCAATTGTCCATCAGAGTGTTACATTGAATTTGCGCGAGGTGGAGTCATGTCATAAGAGCAGTGAAGTGACTAAAATCAATAGAGGCAATGTGGTTGATTACTACGGGAGATTTAGTCCGGTCGGCTCGGCTGGTATGTAGCAGGATAGATGTCGAATCTCGAAAACTATCATGAGGAGATGATAGGATGACCGAGAAATTACCCTGACCTGGCTCTGCAGTTGCACGGACGAACATACAAGTGGAAGTCCGTGGTGGACCCGGATTCTACAGAATTTGCAGACTCGCTTCCATCACTCCAGACCGGCGGAATTGGACAAGTAGCGAGCGCACTGCAGGACAGAGTTTTCGGAAGGATGAACCCGAGCAGTGGAAAAGTTTGACAGCCGTGTTTCTGGATGCATAGGTGCATAGATCAGATGTTGGTGACCATGAACATCTGGTTGCCTGCTTTGTGGGGGGAGGTGTGAGACGAGGTCTCATATTTGATGATAAACTCGAACTCGTCCTGGAGAAGTTCGATTGTGGCGGGCGACGTCTCAGGTAAATCGGGACTCGGCGAGACAAGAGACAAGAATAGATGGCGCAGGTGCTTGGTGTGGCTTTGCGCCTTGGCATTATTGTTTTGCCCTCTGAGCCACGATGTTCACGGTTCACACACTCTGCGGCATCGTGGCTCAAATCCACATAGCAGCGCATTTTGAATGGAAGAAACTCGGTCAGCGACCGTGCAAACGCTTACTGAATGTAATGTCAAGTTGTCAACCATATGAGTGTGATACTGTAATGTACTGTAGGTCAAGCGAAGTTGTCTCATTCAATGATGACGGCGCTTGTCGGACATCTTGCCCCTTCCCAATTCCAGCGATGTCTCGGAAGACGGACTGCATATTGTATGACTGCGTCGGTGCACAACTGCACACTGCACAGTTGCATACTGCTAGACTTGATGATGCTCTTTTCCCCCTTGGCGGTTCGAACGATCGACAACTCCAGATTTGAACGGATCGACAGCCTCTCTACCCTCTAAAGGTAGTTGTGCACTGCATATATTGCCTTGCACTGGGGGGCTGGACTAGTCAAATCCGTTGCGTGCTGAGTCCTGACTGATTCAGAACTGTATGCATCGGTCTGCCTGGCTAGTGTGTTCCCTACCGAGAAAGATCTCCGATTCTTGACCCACTTCCCCCGCGCCGTCTTTTGAGTATGAGTGTGACAGTTGAGTGTGTTGGTGATCGGAGAGCGAAACCGTGTAGGCGCGTACAGTACAGTTGTACATCACTGTACAAGTGTACAGTGTACAGTTTACACTTAAACAGTAGTACAACGACTACAACCATAGTACTAGTAATGTACAGCGTACACTGCAGCAGTACGGCACGTCGGCAAACGAGGCCGCAATAGTCCCGACTCATATTGACTGCAGGGGAATCGCATCAATCTCAATGTAGCCAGCCTCTGATCGCACACAAGCATATTGCCTTCTTTTTCTGTTGCTCAATCAAACGATGAAAAGGCATCACCGGTAACCGGCCACTTGAGCCATCTCATTGGGTCAAGATACAGCAGCTGAACAGGCTCAGGCGCCGAAGAGAGCAGAGACAGGCCCAATCAAATGGCCATACTAGCCACGTCGTTGACGATGGCTTGGTTGGTGGGGCAGTTCAGTAGACGCGTCGAGGTCAAAAGACTGACGAGTTGGATCAGAACGGTGAACAGTGAATACTAGTAAGTATAGTATCCTGAAACGCAGTAAAATGCATAGAAGACTAGCTGGTAGGTAGAGTTTCAAGTGACAGAATGCAGAAGTTGGCAAGAAGTCATTCATGGGACCGCCTATTCAACGTCCCGAGACACGGTGCAACCGCTTCGCTCAGGCTCCCGCAGGTAGATGTACAGCGCAGTGCAGAATTTAGGCGGTGCATTTACACTTACGATGGGTAGCTGTACACAAACTATCAGCTGCTGCACCGATGCTGCACCGCTACTGCACCTTTACGGCCTTGCTACCTGCATCAAGTATGGTCGTGCCACACAAAAGGCGGGTACCCCTAGGTCTCCTACTACTCCCGTGATTCTGCCCATTGACGCCCGTTTGTCTTCTCCCGTCAGGGTCATCATCACCCATCACCCAAAAAGAAAAATAATATCTCCGCTCATCACTCCGGCGCTCGTTCCCCGTCGCGGTGGAGTGGACACGGTTTCAGCCTCTGCAACGCAAGGAACCCATTCCCACCTAATTGGGTCCATCTCCCAGTCCTCGCGGAAAGCCGTTCCTGAGGATCTGAACAATCGGAGAACGGAGTTCCTGGTCTATCGCCGCACGATGGTCGCATCCAGTATGGCTGGGAATAGAGATGAAGCCCCGTTTGATCTCTCCCTCCCCATTCGTGAGAAGTGAAGGGGGTACCTGAATATCGGGTTCTATGATGTGACTGGATGAAAAGTCTAAAATTCACATTCAGAAAAAAAGCCAGACCAACCACCAGAACGCACCGACAGAGGCAGAGAATCAGAGCTGGGTCTCCACAATCGGATGGAGTTTGTATGCACCCAAACGGAGCCCCTTCGGCCTAGAGAAGAGGAGGTTCCGCGACTCATGACTGTTCCCAGGCAGACAGACGGGAGGTAAGTCGATCTTTTTTTGTACATATAGATTTGTGGTGTCTGGCTCTATTTTGTGCTTCTTCTTCTTCTTTTTTTTTTCCTTCTTCAAGCAGCAAAGCAAGTCTTTCTCTCTTCTCTCTTTTTTCGTTTCGTGCTGTGCACTCCTTTTCTCAGTCACGATGTTCACCCTTCCACTCGTAGGTCTTGGGCTTGGCGACGACGCTCGATTTGCAGCCTGAGCAAATCCGCTGATCCTTTCCTTACAGATTTTGGCTGCTGGCAGCCTCCCCCTCATTTCTGGGGCTCCAGTCGCCTACACTCACGGTCATTCTCACTTTCACGCTCGCGCTGCCGATGTAGCGCAAGTCAACGAAATTGCGTCCTCTCATTCCCTCGCGGGACGCAGCAGCAATCTTTATGCTTCCGTCTTTGGTGGTAACGGTCAGGTATCCGATGGATGGCCAGCCATGTCCAGCTGGGTCTCCAGCTTTGATGATCTGTTCGAGGCAAACAAGGCCATCATGGGATCGTCTTGCTCTCAGTGGGGCGTCGCCGACACCACCGAGAGCGAGATGGCCGACATGAAGAGCGCTATTAACAAGATCGCCGGCGAGTCCGGGGTCGATGCTCGCTTCATCCTGGCCATCATTATGCAGGAAAGTAATGGTTGTGTGCGTGTGCACACCACCAACAACGGCGTCGTCAACCCAGGTCTCATGCAATCTCACAATGGCAAAGGTAGCTGCAACACTGGCATCAATGCTCCCGAAAATGTCCAGAATCCCTGCCCTGCTTCCGAGATCGAGCAGATGATCCGTGATGGTACCATGGGTACTGCCGATGGAGATGGTCTGCAACAGCTCCTTGCCCAGAACGGCGGTGCTCAAGATGTCACGGCTTACTACAAGGCCGCTCGCTGCTACAACTCTGGCTCCATCGCCGCCAACGGCAACCTGGGTGCTGGTATTGCGACTCACTGCTACGCCTCCGATATTGCCAACCGGCTTCTCGGATGGGCGGCGGGCACTAGCAGCTGCAATGACAACACGATCGGCTCGCTCACTGGTTCCAACTGGAGTGGTGGCTCGTCCTCGGGCAGCTCTGGCTCTGGCTCTGGCTCTGGCTCTAGCCCCAGTTCCACCACCACCGCCGCGGTCAACCCCACTGGTGTGACTACTATCCTGCCTGAGCCCCCCGCTGCGACCAGCACCAGCACCAGCACCAGCGTTGCTGTCCCCACCATTGTCCCCCCTGCTGGTAACTCGAACCCTGCGCCCACTTCCGACCCTGCTCTGACCTCCACCGTCACTATCGCCCCTGTTCCTACTGCTCCCACTGTCTCGGTTGCGCCCGCAGCCCCGAGCTCGATCTCCAACACCATCTCGAGCTCAGCTCAGACCTCGACTTCTTCATCAAGCTCTGCCACCATCACCACCAACCCTACGACCCCGGAGGTCCCCTTTTACCCTTACGCCATCACTACGTGTCAAAAGTGGTACTCGGTGGTGGAGGGCGACTACTGCCAAAAGGTGGAACAGCAATTCGGCATCTCTGCTTCCGAGCTCCAAAGCTGGAACACTGGTCTGGATGACACTTGCACAAACCTCTGGAAGGGATACCAGTACTGTGTGAAGGCTTGAAGTCATTCGCGCGGATTGCAACTCTCGCATCCCGAATCATCGAACTCTCTCTCGTAACACCATTCTGATCGGCGTGTCTGTCGACCCTTTTGTGTCACTTCTCTTTCTTCCTTGTCCATCTTTTTTACCAATCGGGTGTTTCTTTGACCACCCCTTCACTTCGTCTCCGGTACCGACGTCGCCCTTCTTTTGACTGACGTGCTCGGATCCCCTTTTTTTGTTCCTGTTTTCTCATCCGGTCCTCCTTTTCAAGAGCTGTGCGCTTGAAAGGCGACAAGATTCTACTTGAATTCTCTAGAGAGAGAGAAAGCAGACATGTTCGCGAGTTTCCCTGCCCTGTCCATCCGAAACCAATCCATATACCTTGTCCACAAAGACAGTTAGCGTTTTTCACCCTGCAACTTTATATTTCGCGAGGAGCTTAAATCGAGGAACGACGTCGATGATGTTGACACGGTGGACTGGTTTCCACCGAGACATCACGCCGTTCTTTGAACGATTCCCTCGCTAGGTATTCAAGTCACAGGTGGGCCCGTTAACACGAATTGATGATTGCATTTTAGCTTCCACGTCCATTTTCTCGATTGTAATCATCTAGAGTACTGAATCTGGACAGCAGTAGGTAGTAGGTAGTAGGTACATGTAGCTTAGACCTACAATGCACTGAGGCCATATTCAACAAGATCAGACCAAAAGTGTATCCCTTGAACACTCAATCTCCACTTGATTGCCGGGAATACTCTCATCTTCACATAGATGTATCATCACGATTTACGAGCATGGCATTAACATTTCGAAGATTACCCCCGATATCCTTGCGTTTTGCAAGTTGAAAAAGGATGGGTAACGGGCATAGAGATCAAGCATCAAAGTGGAAGATCTCGTCAAACCCCAGTACGAAGTTGTACCCGCGGGCTGCCTACCTTACTAGTTGAGTAGCAGGAACCTTAGCACGCTATCTCATAGAATGTCCTCAACCTGATCAGATGATCAGAAAACGCCTCCTGAGAAGCATCCACGGCAGCGCTCCACAAAACTTTAACACCACAGATATGACACGCACCTACAGTGTTGAGTGTATCAGATCCCGGGTTCTGCATCTCGACAGACCGTATATCTCGGGCTGACGGTTCTGTGGGCGCGTAAGTACTGTGGAATGTCAGTGCAGACTGCAGATTGATGATCCTTGCATCGTATGAGATTGTGGCGGTAATGACCTCGTGCAAGTCCTTTGTTTTTCTTTTTTTTTTTTTCCTTTTTGTGCTCCGGACTCGACTGGTTGAGTCAGGTATGCGTGTGCAAATGTGTTGTGTTATAGGTTATTCTTGCTCATGCATGTACTTGATTCATCTGCAACAGCCGCGTCGGGTGACTTTCTCGGCGCTTAGATCGAGGTGCAGTACTGAGGAGTGAGTACTAGGAGTAGGGAGGTCTTTCAGGTGACCTGGCTTTCATGAGAAGATTCCTTGATCTTCGAAACTGATAGATGAATGCCCTAGATTACTGAATGAAAGCTTGCATAACTTTGTACTGGTCTATAGATTCATCTGATAACTATACCATGATACGGAACGACTTTCATTTGATAATAATCAAGATTGTTCCGCGTCGAAAACTTCGATTCACTTTGGCCGCCTTCATACAACGTTTCATCTGCTTCCTATCTTCTCGACAACGCATGTTCATTGCGGTCGTTAGGTTGTTTCTCACGCTTGAACCTGACAGCAAAGACCCAAGTCTAGCTTGGACTTCCAAATTCCTTGAGTCAAGATGTCCGAGTAAAAGTCCATGAGCGTACATCTCGTTGTATTTACCATTGCCACGAAACAGGAATCACTCGCCATTCGCCCGAGCCACCTGAGCCTTGTAAGCGATTTTCGCCAACAAAGGCGCCATACCAGCATGATTACATTCCGGGTGAAACCTTTTGCTCAGTAACGGGTGATCCCGCACCTCCTCCACTCCACCACGCTTCGACAGACTCAATCCCGGCGTTCTCTTCACACAGCTATGTTGAGCATCTGCTCCTCGTAAAGCGCAGATCTGAGTTCTTTGACAGTCCGCACTACACGAAGGAACCTTGTACCCGCGAGTCCGTCTCGCCCAGTACGAGTCGAACACGGAGGGATCCTTTTCCATTGCCACGGTGATGTTGTGCCAGAAGGCCGGTGTGAGCTCGGCTGTGTCTGGTGGCGAAGGGGAGAGAGTGCTGCCGTAGTCTTTCTTGGCGGAGTAGTAAGGGATCCAGACTGGGTTGGCCTGGAAGGACGGATCGGTGATATTGGCGATGTACTGGGTGTAGTCCATGACGGCGTAGGTCTCGGGATCGATTTCGTAGACGCGAAACGAGGGCGAGCCGGACGTTGGGGTCATTGATGGGGCGATGTAGCCTACTGCGTTGGCGGTGTTGTGGTTACGATTCTTGTAGTCGGAATATGAGATTTGGAATGCGTCGGTGTGGGTGTGTCCGTAGAAGAATGCGGCGATGGTGGCCTCGTAGCGTTGAACGATTTGGTCAAAGTAGTGCGAGTGGTCGCGGAAGTGGTCGATGTCTCCCGATGGGATGTGGGAGATGAGCCAGACGCGTTGGTTCGCCGATTCGGCGGATTGAAGCTCGTTGATCAGCCATGCGAACTGGCCGTCCGGGTCATATTCCATTGGTTCGGTGTAGGAGAAGAAGTTGTACTTATAGTAGAAGATGCTGTTGTAGGATATGATTCGGAGATGACTGTTCGGGTGCACGGCAGAATAGGAGCCGAATTTGGTCGCGTGGCTGACGCTTTCGGCGCCCGTGATAGCAAGCCAGCTGGACGTGAGAGCATCAAACGCCCATTGAGGATTGAATCTTCCGGGGAGCTTATCGGACGGTACAAGATTCAGCGGAGCTGTGTCGTGATTCCCCATGGCGGGATAAACGAGACCTAGATGCTCTTCGATCATGCCGTAGGTCTTGTTGAAGTCTTCCAGAACCTCGGCTTTGTCCACAAGCCAGACGTCATGAGCGACCACATCTCCGGTGTAAATTGAGAATGCTGGATTCATGCTTGCAATCGCAGTCATCATGCTCGCTTGAAGCTGCTCAGGCGCATCGCATTTTGTATTCCCAAACGGGCCACACGGACTGCTCGTCATTCCGGGGGCATCCTGCGCTTCGAACGTGCGGCAGCAGATGGGCTTAGTACATTCAGAGTTCGACCCAACCTCGTATGACAAGTCGACATGCGTGTCCGTGAAATGAACCACCTTGAGGGGAGCTTTTCCACTGGGAGGAGGTCGGCGCTTGTCGGGCTTTGGCGATGGAAATTTGAGATCGTATGGACGGACATTGGGGAAATCACACAGGCCAACGAGGGCTGAACAGAGGGTCTTGGCTGTATGCGATCCGACATGCATATTTTTGATGGCATAGTAAACCCCCGGTATCTCATTGGTCATGATCCCAGCGCAAACATCTGGATCATCGGCCTTGAACGGGGATCAGTGTACGGACGCTGGACAAGTGAGAATTGAAACTCACTCGACTAATGTCGCAAACTCCAATCAGCACATCCTTCAAAAAGTCTTCTCCAAAGCCGGCAGCAACTTTGAGTCCGCCGAGCAGTGCCTAAATGGCGAGGCAATGGTCAGTGATAAGGCTCAAGCCTCCTAGTGTGCGTGTCAGTTTTTTTTTTTTTTTTTACCTGGCATGTTCCGCAATCCACGGCGTCCTTGAACTCGTTCCATATCTGCTTGACCCATTTGTCTAGAGGACCATTGGCAGCTTGAGTTTCCGGAAGGTGAGCTATAGGAACAAGAGCAGCAAGCAGGAAAGCCAACTTCATCTTGAACGATACGCGACGTCAACGAGGTAATAGAAAGCCGGGGATAAATTCACACGACTGCTGATTGTAATTTACATGGCACCCGCCGAATGGTTTTATATCTTGTCTTTCCGAGACCAGGTAGCAAGTCATGTTGTTGATTTGTGAGCAGAATCATGATCAGATCCAGTATAGCTGCACAAGCATATCCACATGAGCCGCTGCCAAGCTAAGCGATGTTACCTCCCGCTTGAGCCTTGGAAGGGCATTCTGCAGAAATAAACGAAAGCCGTCGAAACCATCTCCTTCACGAGGACTTGCTTGAACACCTCGGCTCACTGGCCAACGTGTCGAACCCGTTTCGATGTGGACGAGAAGCCGAAAAGAGCCTTGAGAATGCCCGTAAAGAGATGCTCTCTGAAGAGCCCATGTTCGAGGTCGTCATTTTGCAGCGACCTCACAGATACGACATGGTGCGTGGTGAAAGGTGTAGAATGAAATTGTGTCGGAATTTAATATAGACCGAGGAAGCGATCGTGAGGATCCGTGGAGTTAGTACATGCATGTCACTCATCCGCAGCACAGTCGAACAGCCCACATCTGCTGCTGCCGATTGAAAAAGCAGGTGCTGGCAATCGAGTAATAGTGAGCGTCAAGCATGAACACGCCGTATGATGATAGATTCTCCGAGAATAAAGAGTCAAGACTGACGATGCGTGTCGTCGGACTTGCTTCGGATGTTCTCCACGTGAGAAGGCGTCTCGGCAGGCTGACGTCTGATCAGAGAGCCTCGGACCGCGACGCGATCAGCTGTCTGACAAGCACCGTTGTCCACGTGATCTTCGTCGCTCTCGCACTAGATGGCTCACCATGGAGCAGACTGCAAAAAGCCCCGGGTGCTAGAACTCATCTGCTATCTGCTCCGTCGGCGCTTGACAACGTCCTTAGAAATATGGCGCATTCAGCGTCTAGAACAGCGCCGATAACCCCTTTTTGATTCATCTATCGACATGCGCCCCAATTGGGTACGTCGTGTCGTATCGGTGGTCAGGTAAACAATTCTTCAAACCACTTGCTGATTTCTCAGACTTTGTCCTTTCGATAATGTACTCTCTCGGAACGTCGCCATTTCGCAGGGCAGAGTCTTGGGCATTCAAGCCCAGACTACGATCTGCAGTCGAGACTGGGCCATCGAAAGAAGGTGTACGCGGTAAAATGAGCATTGGGTCGACCAGTCTTCGAGTGAAATAAGGTTCAAACACCAAATTTTGGCGTTGTGTGCGTGCTGAGTGCATTCGAGTCGGATCGAGAAGACGGAAATTTCCCAATAAGGTTCTTCCACGCCCGATCCATTCAAATCTATTCAACGCATGGAACTTAAATCAGGAGCGTATCCGAAACCACAAAGAAGAACGTGTCGCGGAACATCTGGAACGTTGAGCCCTGGCTGAAAGTCCGGTACACATGATCGACCTGATTCACGCAAATCGGCAATTTCATACTCCCGGGCGTACAGTAGGCAGGACGTCCATCACCGATAGATGCCCAAAGACCAAGGACCAATGGATCTCATCTCCAGTCATTGAGTCCGAGGGACTCAAGTCAATCATCCTCCAGGGATCATTTGTTCGTTCCCAAGCTATTGAACCTTCTTGCGCGGCCTGGTGCCTAGGTAGAACGATTTGTTGAAAAGAGCAACGAAATTCGTCGCAGTACTAGTTGAGATTTGCCGAGGAACGTAGCATTCATAGCGACTCAATCCAAGGAATGGTACCTTGGTCAATGTGATTGTGTGGTCTTTCGCAAAGTCACACTTCATGAAAGGGTTTCTAGAAAAGGGGCAGATTGATCCTCGACGCATGGGCATTTGAGAACGCAGAGCGTCAAAGAGGTGAATGCTGGATCATTTGAAGCTTCGCTCTTGGTCATGATTCATGACTTGACCCCGAGGTGGCGTTTCGGCGTTTTCGCAGTCAACAAGAATGACTGGAAATTGGGTCAAGTTAATTAAGACGCGTGGCTTTTCTCCAATGTTCCAGTAGGCAGTTGTGCACGATGGTTGGCGTTACTCAAAAAGAGAGCTTCCAGCATTTCATCCAGACTGCGCATCACTTATTACTAGGATGAAGGGATGAAGGGACGCTATTAGTCTCGACTCGCGTCCCGGAATGGTAGTTGTAGCCGCTTCACCCCTTTAGGAGTGCTCCAAATTTCAGTCTGTCTGATCTGCGGTGGTCGCCAAGTGGCTGGAAAAGAAATGCCCTTGTTGGAAGGCTGTTCATAGGTCTCTGTGGTTTCTGTTGTGGCTTGAAAGTCCCAACTTACACTCCTGAAGGGGCTGGAAGACTGGTACCACTTTGGTCCTGTCGCTTGACTGACAATGTCGATGGAGTGACCCCACAGCTGTCGATACATTTTCGCAACGAGGGATGCATATGGTAGAGACTAGAGAGTTGATAGGCCCGCGATGTACTTGATACTCTGTCGAGGTACTACTGTATAGTTACGTGTTCCTCAAAAGGTCGCATACTTTGCCCCGGGCACAGCCTAAGTTAGTGCCAAGCATTCGGAGCGCGCTTCCCCACATCCTCCTGCAGTACTGAGTACTTACTGCTGGCTTCACCCACTAGTGGTACCGTGGATTGAGAGGTTTACCGCGATGCCCGCTTCGCCCGTTGCAGACCAAGCCACATCCCACTCCCGCGCCCTAGTTCGGATGGTCGGCAGGCGACTCTTTGAATCGCGCAGCGACCGATCCATCATCGCCCATGAGCAAGGGGAGCTCGGATGCTCGCCTCCCAGTCCTGATACTTTGCATCGAAAGACGCCAGAACGCATCTGTGCTCGCACAAGAGGTCAGCAGTCAGCATTCAGCACACTCACTCCCCGACCACGCCCGCTCAGCCGGACAGAAAAAGGACCGTACTGAGTCCGGCAAGTGGATGCTGACGGTTGAGTCAGTGGCGTTTGTCGTGTGCCGAGAACCAACAAGACTTCCGCGACTCCGACCTGATCCATGGTTGATGGGGGGGAGGACAGCATCACAGCATGCACATACCGTAAGTCCTAAGTAATCAGTGAGTCAGGACTCGGTAGTACTGGACTCAATTAGTACTACTACTTAGTGTCACTATTCAGTAGAAAAGTACATGCCGTGGTGAGGTATCGTACACCTGCTGCTTCCGTACTCCTGAGGGACCGAATACAGTCAGTGGCCCAAGTCCACTGGCAATGGGTGTCTTTTTCTTATACTGGAACAGACCATAAGATCGAGTCGAAAGAAGTGACTGAGCGTGCATGAGGTCGCACGACAGCACCACTACCTCAAAAGCGCGATCATGACGTAGATTACGACTTGGGGGCAGAATCGGTTCGAGGCTTGGCGGATCATTTCAAGGAATGCTTCATCAACTGTCATCTCGCCTTTGTGTAAAAGACCGTGTCAGAAGGATCTGAGACATGAGGAGGTGTAGCTCTGGAAGCAGACATAGTCTGCTTCCCCCATTCTCTCTCACCATGACCGCCGCGCGCAGATCTTCCATGTATGTGTTGGCGTGCCTGACCCTTTTTTCGCGGTGGGATCAGGTTTCTCCGTTGCCGTAAAAAGAAAGCTTGGTTAGGGATGCGCTTCACACAATAGGAACCTTAAGATAGTCAGTACGTCCTGTAGTCTGTACTGATGTACTCTGTTCTCGCCCATCACTGGGACTAGGCAAGAAGTGGAAAGAGCGTAGCGAAGAGGAATTGGTCCATCCAACACCAAGGATATCGCGCAAAGAAGAAAAAAGTATGGACCCGATCGGCAACGCGGGGAGTAGTAGGATCGTGGTATGTACTGGACCCAGCGCTTTGGTAAAAACGACCCAAAGAGTCCAGTTTGGTCAAAAGGAGGAAAGACGGAGAACGAAAGAGGCGTCGTTCCAAAGGAGTCGAGCAGCCATACAAGCCGCCCAACCCACCAAAAGCCAAAAACGTCACGATTCTTCCCCATACCACTTTTCTCACCACTCCACCCTCATCCACCTGACTTGGTGTCTTTTAGCTCCCTGACTCTCCTAGACAATCGTCAATTTTGAAAGACCACTCCACCCGTTGTCAAGCCGCCTCTCCTGCCGCACGCCATCTATAATCACTCTCCATCCCCGACTTCTCCGGGTTGAGATTGCTTTGCCGCCTCCCCCCAACCCCAAGCGGGTCTCTTCAGACGCCCCAGCCCTTGGATTGCACAGCTACCCCGGATTTGTTCCAACCTCCCGCAGAGTGAGAACAACATCAGCAGGTCTCCTCGGAGAGACCATGGAGCTCAAGCAGGCCTTGTCACCGCCACAACAATTCTCGATCGCGATTATGCATCGGTATCCGACATCCCCTCCAATACTACACTGAGGCTATCTTCATCAAGGAAGAATCACCTGAGTCGCCTGCATCGCCACGGTGCGCGCGCGCGGCGCTTCCCTCCCCACCATGGACACCCGTCGACCAGCGACCCTGGGGGTCTCAATCACCGTCTTCGTGATCGCCTCAATATTCGTCGCCTTGCGGTTTGTATCGCGCATCTTCATTGTACGGAAAGTTGGGTTACACGATTATGTGATGTTGCTGGCCTGGGTACGTTCCTTGAATTTGAGTCCCCGCAAGGGTTCCTAGGGTTCCTGCATGTGCCGGGGATGGTCACTACTGCCACAACGAGCATCAGGTCCTGTCTTTGCCCCAATTGAAGACACGACCGGCACCTGTACCTGGCCTGAGCATACCCCAATACCTCGGATATTTTTTTTGCTAACACCCACCACAGGTGCTCGACTTCGGCTTTTCCTTTTCCCTGTTTTATGCGACCAAGTACGGATTGGGAATGCACTCTTCGGAGATCCCTTTCGAGGACCAATTTGCCCTGAACAAGGCGACCTATGCGTTCACGGTGCTCTATGTACGTCTGCCGAGACTCTTGCTCCGGTCTACCCTCTGGGCCTATCACTGACTATCTGCTTCTTCTAGAACCCGGCGCTAATGGCTGTCAAAACCTCGATCCTCATCTTTTATCTGACTTTGACTCGCAATAACAAGATCTTCCAAATAGCAAACTACGTCACCCTAGCGGTCGTCAATGCGGCAGGCTTTGCGTTGACCATGGTCAATGTCTTCCAGTGCCATCCCTTTTCCGCCTCGTTTGTGCCGGGTGTGCCCAATGGCGCGACCTGCATCGACATTGTCACTCTATATCTTTCATCGTCGCCTGTCAATATCGTGACGGACCTCGCCATTCTGTTTCTGCCAATTCCAATATTGACGCAGATGCGACTTCCTTTTAAACAGAAGGTGATCCTGGTTGTGACGTTTAGTTTCGGTTTCTTTGTCGCCGTGGTGGATGTCATCCGTATTGCCTTCCTTCAAAGAGCCGCAATCTCGAAGTCCCTTGCCCTCGAAACGATCCACCTGCAGAACAACACGGACGCCGATTTCAGCTGTACGATCACTCCCTAGAAGACCACCTCCCTGGTCTCGTGGCGCTGGTTGCGGGAATCACTAACTCGTTTCTGACATAGGGTATGCCTCATTATCCTTTATGTGGTCCGTCGTCGAAGTCAATATTTCCATCATTTGCGGCTGTGTTCCTAGTCTCAAACCACTGGTAACTCGCCTCATGCCCAAATTGATTCGCGATACTGGAGATCCATCAACTAGTCCGCGCAGCCACTACGCGGTCAATGAGAGTCCGATCACGGTTCCTCCTCTCATCGCGGGTCCGAGCCCTTTCACCAGGACCCCCGAGGCGTCCCCCTCTACCAGTGTAGGAAGCAAGCCTTCGCAGGCAGGCAGCAGGAGTCTTTCTCCTCGCCGGAGAAGCAGACAGACATCCGACCAGCCGATGGACTTGTTGGATTTCTTGACCGAACCGGGCCACCCAATTGGCGATGTGGAAACAAATACTCGAACCAGTGCGTCGTATCCACCCGATATCACCTTTTTCGACTTTGTCAATATGAAGACGCCTGCCAGTATGCTCAAATTGAACAACCGTGAATCCATCCCACCCATCGCTTTGGCAACACTCCTGTTCTTCCTGTGGGGATTCGCCTACGGCCTGCTTGACACTCTGAACACGCAATTCCTGCGGATCGTTCGACTCGACGCGTGGCACTCGCTGGGGTTACACTGCGCCTATTTCGGGGGATACGCTTTGGGACCGCTTCTGGTGGGACGACCGGTTCTGAAGACCTGGGGATTCAAGGCTACCTTCATCACCGGGTTATGCATATATGCCTGTGGGGCACTGATCTTTTGGCCCTCCGCGGTGCTAACGTCCACGGTCGCCTTTACCATCTCCAACTTTATTGTAGGGTTTGGGTTGGCTGTTTTGGAAACAGCGGCGAACCCTTTTATCGCACTGTGCGGTCCCCAGGAGAATTCGGAAATCCGTCTCAATATCTCGCAAGGTGTACAAGCAGTTGGCAGTGTGCTGTCACCACTCCTGGCACAGAAAGTCTTGTTCAAGGCTGTCAAAGATGTGGCGTCTCTGGTGGACGTGCAATGGACGTACCTTGGGATCGCCTTTTTCGACGTGCTGCTCGCAGTCGCGTTCTACTACCTCCCTGTCCCTGAAGCGTCCGACGAGGACTTGGAAGAATTGGCGAACCGGCGCAAACACGACAATCAGACCAAAGTGATCGGTATTCCGGTTGTGTGGCTCACTCTGGCTCTGGGTGTCTGGTCTCAATTTTTTTACGTAGGTGGTCAGGAGGTTCTCTCTACGACTTTGGAGCGTTTTGTTTCCAACGCCGATCCGAGCTCCTCGCTCACTCCATTTGACTATCTCACCGTGGGCCACAGTGTCTTTGCTGCCGGTCGGTTTCTAGCCGCATTCGTCCAGTGGTTCATTAAGCCACGCTGGTTCCTCATGGCCTCGTATCTCGGCGTCGTTGTGTTCACTGCGCTTTCAATGAGGACATCAGGTTCCACGGCCATTATTATGACCATGTTCATCTACCTCTTTGAGAGCGGCATCTTCAGCACCATCTTTGCAATCTCTCTCCGGGGCACAGCCCAACATACCAAAACAGCCTCCGCCATCCTTGCCACCGCAATTAGCGGCGGCGCCTTTTTTCCGTTCGCCGAATACGCCGTCTACCTCTCCCACGGCCAGCCTTATTCATGGTCTATTCTCGTCTCACTCTTTGCCGCCGGCGCCATTTTCCCGCTCTACCTCAACTTTGTCCCCACCGCCCAAAAACAAGTCGACCCAGTTCCAAACGAATACCTCCGTCGACATCGTCGAAAAAGATCGAAGCCCTCTGTGGCTAAGCAGCAGGAAAAGCAGACCCACGCAGAAGGCGGTGTTCTTTCTCAACCGCGCAGCTTTGTCTCCGAAACCGACATGTTGCCCGATTTGCCCACGCCACGCGAAGTGCATCTGAGTCCACGGACTCGAAGTGCAGATGCAGTACATGACGACTCGTCATCGAGCTCACGCGGCCAGTCGCAGTCTTCGAGCCAAGATGGTGGGAAGAAGGTGGAATTCGCAGAGACGTGATTTTGTTTGAGATGGGTCTGTCAGTTTTTGTCTTTTCCTTTGCCCTCTTGTAATTTATGGAAGATACCCCGGGTTATTGTAACGCTAGAAGAGATTTTGTATATTACTTTCTTTCCGTGGATGGTCTCGGGACTTGATTATTTGAATATTAACCTTGCATACCTCGGTATTTCGATTCCCGCTTGCTTGCTGGCGGTTGACGGCTGCACTAGCTATTTTGTAGGTACATTGGGGTTGCGTATTGCCGGACGCCAACATTTGCCCTTCTCGGAAGCCAGCCCTGGAATACGCTCCGCTGTAGACCTCGTCCAAGACTTTCGGGTCCCGATCAGAAATGATCGCGCGCGGGAATTCCCAACCTGCCACCGATAGGAACTGGACTATCCTCTTTCCCCACACTGGTGCTTTGTCTGTGGTCTTTCCTGCGATAATCGCCAGCCCTTGGGAGAACCTGCAGATAAGTCTGGCAACTGCGTCTTTTCGTATAAGTGATCGGAGCATGGCCACGACGAAGTCGAGGCGGGGGTTATCGTATGGAACGGTATCTCCGGAATCTCAGTCGAATGGAGCGCATCAAAGGGTGGGTGCCGTACGGTCTGATGGGTCAAACACTTGGGACAATTGTTTGATGTATTTTCTCAGAATGCGTGAGAGCGTCCGGACGTAGAATCCTTCGCGAATTAACGCGTAAGCACGGTAAAAGTCAAGGTGATTCTTTACATCGTGATATTCCGCGCTGACGCGGAACAAGCGTCAAGTCCATGTATACGTGATGTACACATGCCCTCTCTCAGATCTACCTCTCATAAGACTTCTAGGTAGCCCTCTCTGAAAGGAAACCATCTCTTTTGCCTCACATTATCCAATAGTGGTAGCAACTCTACTTCGATTTTTTGTCTGAAAGAGTTGCGTAGTTTTTGGTCAATGGGCACGACGACTCCCGTCATACGGCTTCTTCTCTCTCAGGTGTTTGTCCTGGAAGAGCTTTGTTCTGACACTGATTCTATACTTCATCTACATCCTATCTGAATCTCAACTAGACCGTGAGCCTGGTCATTCCAAATGAATGGAAATCCAAAGTATGGTGGAAGCCTGCTCCATGTAAGCGACGGTGATATAGTCGCGAGTGGACGCGGTACCTGATAAGGTTATCGGCGCGCAGGGATAGGATATGGCTGTGAGTTTGTCGGATTGGAATTGAGCAGCAGCTGGCAAGATTTATAGGGGTACCTTACTCTTGTCTGGAGGTCGTTTACCTATTTTTAAGCTTATCTCAGGCTTATATTAGGCTCATCTCGAGCTCATCTCAAGCTCATCTCAAGCTCATCTCAAGCTCATCTCAAGCTCATCTCAAGCTCATCTCAAGCTCATCTCAAGCTCATCTCAAGCTCATAATTCTCTATATTTGATATCCAACCTCAGTATGAACGTTCGTCAAGACCCGAGCAGAAAGGAACACGCGAGCCACAGCAGATTCGTCATTGTGAAAACTACTCTTATACAACACGAAAGACTTAAGCCATTTGCTTCAAGCCTCCAAGTACGGGAACACTTGCAACAGCTTCGGCCCTTTATACAGCCAGCCTATTCCTTCGATGCAAACGCCCCACTTTATACCATCAGCTCGGACTCTGCTCCAAAAACCACCAGTAATTCTGAGCGCACAAATGTCCCCAAACCTTCCAAGGCCTAAGCGCCATCTCTCCGCGGCTCCCGGGTCTCCGCAATCTTCTCTCTGTCGGAAGCGCTCTGGCGCCTGATACCTCGATTCAAGTCGGAGACAGCGTGTCCAGGCATAGTGATCAGAGTCACCCTTGACGGGGAATAAAGATCGCCAGGTGGAAGCGTGTTGAGTGTCGTATCGGAGAGGAAGCCTTGGGCGTCCGCGGTAAGTCTTTTCTTGCTGCGCTTTTTGATGTATTCGACAATTCGAATGACAGCGAAGATGACGTTGATGGTGAGGTCGAGTAACATCATGATGCATAGCACTCCAAAGAGGATGAGCTCTGACTTGGTCAGTGCGCTTTCGCATTTGGACTCGGGGGCTGTAGGTGCCATCTCAATTCAGATGTCGAATGTTGTTGATAATCTGGAGAGTAGCCCGGTGGAATGGAGGTACCAGGTGGTGAGAAATGATGATAGTGGTGACTACGTAGTCTGAGAAATTTTATCAGGTGGTGATCGACTTTCAGGGCCTTTACGGAGTGATTGCCAGTACACTAGAATGAGCCGCCTCAACGCCTAATCGGTGATGGTGCTGGACAACAACAGCGCCTTTGACATAAGAAGCGACGTCAGCAATTTCAGTAGGTATGTGTCAGGCCCAAGAATATCTCGACGAGATAGGTACGGCAGGTACCACCATAGATGATCCGGTACTTCATGTAGATGCTCAAGCAAGGTATGTATCACGTGCAAAGATGCAGCCTTTTGATGAAGGCCTGAAGAGACGCAATACCCACTTGAAAATAGCTACGAGATGAAAGTTCCCGCCTTAGTCTGACATGACTGGTGCGAGATACATGGAGATTGAAATAGCAAGATGAGATTCCAACGCAAAAAAACATCTCATAAATGTGGCTTGTGATCATCATCAACAACGGCTGGTAAGAAAAGCCAGCCATCGCGGATGACAATTTCCCAAGGAAGGAACTTCCAATACCTCTCTCGCGTCTCTCCGGTATCCTGTGGACTTATGAGTCAAAATGACTCGCCACATTCCTCCACAAGAGTTTGATGAGATTAATCTCAGGGTCACTTTATAGGTGACAGCATGTAGTTCTGGTGAGTTTCTCGTTGAACGAGTTATACACCAGCGCCGCTACCTTGAACAAAGTGATCCTGTGAATTGCAGTGACATGTTCGGTGTTCAGGAGGATCCAGACATCACCAACGACGATACCAGAAAGTGACGGGTATAAAGGCTTGTATGTCTCAATCTGGTAGTAGTGACATCTGTCTTGGTCTGACCGGTCAGCTCGTACCTGTCTAAAAAATCTCGAACAGTGTGGTGGTGGAAGGCACTGTTTAAGAAAGCCGGCCAGGTTGGGGAGAAAAGAAAGAAAGAAAGGAGAAGGAAGAATAATTCTGGGAGGAGAGAGATATTTATACTCTGATGGGAGAGCTAGTGACTAGCCTGGTTGGAAAAACAAACAATCAGATCGCGACAGCAAAATTGGGATAGCAAACAATCACGACACGAAACTGAATCATGAGGGTAAGCTATCAAAGCACGAGACCGAATCAGGTTGGCAGTCAATCAGCTCACAGTCATGAACTGGAAGGGCAAACAACTCGACCCGACACACGATGAGCTCCCAGTTCTAGCTAGTGCAGTCTACTGGTCGAGATACTCCCTTCTTTCAAATGAGTGAGTACTAGTCCCCAATATGCTGCAGCATCTTCAACGATAGATATCGAAGCATACTAGGATTTTCGATGAAGCCAGACGCACTTTGAGCGAAAGTGAGTCCAGCACGGATTAGCAGAAAGACCTGTCGGTTTCATTTCTTTGCCTATCGCTATATGGTATGCTGACTTTGCTCGTCAGTGGCTTAGATATCACCCCTAGGTTGTCCAGTCGGCGCTACTTGAGTGTCCTTCAGAATTCTTCATTTGAAGTTGTCCGCTCTTCATTATTGTCAAAGGCCACTGAAAGACGCATCGAAAGCATTTTCACCATATTAAGAAGATCATCCCTTTTAATTCGGCACTACAATGCAGTCATCCTCAAATTGTCTCCACAAACCACCACCGCAACATCTTAGGCTCCCTTTGATACGTCCTGGCTGAACAGCCCAATGAGATCCGATGATACACGCTATCTTGCTGGGACCTGGAGATCCCGGACGTCAAGGTTCGAGTGTACGTCCCGTCGCAAGGTACACAGTTCTTCTCTGTCGAGTTCGTTCAACCATCAGTCCGTGCCATTTCTGAAGAATAAGGGCTCTACTAAAGAATGGCTGACATTATGTCCTATGAGGTTGGCATGGGATGTATTCAGTGACTCACAGTGAGACTGGGTAAGCTAAGTGAATCATCTCCGCGATATCTCACATCAGCGCGGCTGGCTCGTGTTAATGACCAAAGTGTGCCGTGGAATACTTTGAATTTAACAAAAGTTTCAAGATACTCGGAACGAATATCGGCTGTACTTCTAACGGGGTTCTCATCTTTCGAAAGCCATGTACATGGCCCTGCTTGCATGTTGATTACTCTGTGTCAACAGCACCGGAGATACAATATCCATACGTATTGCGAACTCGAGCTCTGCCAGTGATAGCATCAGCTTCTGATTCAGGAGTTGAACTGAAAGATCTGACGACCTCACTTTACCAGGAATACTATCTTCCAGCAAACGCTATTCACAATGTCGACACAACAAACAAGCAGTTTGGTACACCAGTTAACGATCTGGACATCCATCGCCGTCGCGACTTATCAGCCTACACATACAAGTGACGTTCGAGTCTTCTATTGCCGATAAGGCGGCGGAGATACCAAAGCTCTTAGCTCTTCATGACATAAAATTCATGACACAACTAGCGACGAGACTGGATGCAGTCTTTCCTCCTTCATGACTCAGGAGGTAAAGCCACACCCGGAACCGAGCAGCTTTCCGCTAGGACCGCTCAAAGCGCCAGGGTTCCTCCGCACGAGTGCCGATGGAGGGGCACAGGCCCGGTCCTGGATCTTTGGCGGGAGTCTAGCCATCCGAAGGTCACCACTGGACAATCACATAAGCCAGTGGACTATGAAGAGTTGGGACGAGACTGGGAGCGCAGTGCTCATCACAGCCTTTCGGGATCTGAAGCCGCATGGACGCCCTCAGTAAGGCAATACCGCGGCCATATAGATAGACACTTGTGGATCCATGCGTCCGCCGTGAATCGATCCCCCAAGCTACTTGGATGTTAACGCCTCAACAGACTGTGCAATGTGCATCGTATCCGTATCGAAAACATCACTCGATGAGCCAATCAAAGTACAAGAAAGCATCTCATCGATCGACTGAATGCTTCGCCCTGTGAAGGTAATTCCAGTGGTGAAAGCCATTGACCGGTTGAGAGTTGAAAGTCTTACGCGTCGCTTCATATTTGTGAAGTACGTCTGTGCCACGGTGACTACGTCTGTTTTGGATCGTAAGTATTTTATTGAACACCTTGCATGGAGCTTTCGAGATAAGCTACAAAAGGCAACATAGTACCTAGCTAAAGAGCCTCCATACAGACATAAAGTGTAATAGACGGTGCGCCACAGAGGTTCCGAGGGCACTCGATCAAAAGGCAGATCAAGACCGGAGGAGCCATTGAGATTATGTTCTATGAGTATCTATTGACTACCTTATGCAGTAGTATACATGAGTTATCGATTAGCAACCGTCCATGCCAAACCACTGAACCAAAGACACTGCCTCATCTGATGCTGACTTCGAAACACTCGGACATATCGGGAAATCAGTCGTCGAGGACGCTATGATACTCGTGAGGTCTGATTGGTTCTGCTTGAATCTCCACTGGCTACCCGAGCTTTCGTTCTCGTTTACTCGATGAACTGCGTGCAGACGTGCGCTGCCTCGCCATCTACAGTACTCGTCGTGCAGTACCTCCTATTCCCAAAAATGTTGGACTACCTTACTTGTTTACTGTGCCTATTCTCTGTCGTCGTTGAACTAGAGCATAAAAAATTCGATTTCACGAGCACATGGTACCTATCTCTTGCGTGCAGTCCCCAGCTTCACTCGGTTCAGAATCTCTCGATGCAAATCCGGACCTCTTCATGAAACACTTTATTTTAAAGTTTTAATAAACCGTTAGGCTGACCGAGGTGCCTCGGACCCCTAAAAATGGAGTGTAGTAAGTCGTGACACAGTCTCGTGTGAACCGTGTACCATTCTGCAGTCCCGAACATAACGGCTTTTAATCTCGGAAATGCCGCGCGGTGAGTTCCGACCGAATGCGGAAGAAAGGTACCGCCTCGGCAATCTTCAGGCGGAGGCTCCGTGTATCTGGGATTTCATTGAGGGAATGTAGGTGTATGGACCTATGGATAGGTTTAGGTATGGATTTTGCTGGCGCATGGAAAATGTAAAATGATCAATGCTGCTGTGAAGCGGTTGGATCATGGCCTGGGTCAGGATGCGACGGACGTCCTTGAGGGCACAGCCACGTGTTCTCCCCAATTTTGGGACTTCGCGTGAACCACAGAGTACATGGATGTCTACATGTTATGTACATAGTTACCACATACAACATAGTGTAGACTGTAGACTGTAAAGTTCAATCATACAGTCGATCCAGAACATCTTCGACACGAAAAACATTCTACGGATTGATCTGAGCGGGACGAGGAATCACCTGGATATGCCCAACCATAACAACAAAAGATGGCAGAATGCATTGCCGCGGATATCGATAGACTCGGTAGTCGGTACTATGAATCCGCCCGTATGATTGGCTTTGCTCACGGTCTGATCTCTACTTGACTCGTCAATGTCTGTGCAAGTGCACAATCATTGGAAGTAAGCATTTAAGCGAGGTAGCGTTGCTCAGCTACTTTAGTCTCGAGCAGGTCGTTCCGTTGTAGTCGTTTCTCAAGGTGGCGCTACAGCCATGATACATACATACCTAGGGTGTCGCGCGTAGACTGGTTTCCGCTTTGAGAGGCAGATGGAAATGCTACTAAACTCCTGGTTTGATATTTTTCGTGATAGCGTTTGCTTTCTTCGTTATCTTAAATATGATCAAAAGACAGAAAGATGACTTTCATAGCTCGAGATCCTCGCAGCAAGGTTCACCACATGTAGCGAATCCATCGACTTGGAACGGCTAGCGGGAGGCTCACGATGCGGCTCTGGTCGACCCCAAAGTCGGGTCTGCACGGGCACACAATGGAGGTACCTTTGTGTCTTTTGTTTCGAGACAATCGTACTGCGCGGTGTAGATGTCTAATGTATGTGCATTGTACAGCTGTACATACTACATACACTATCTTCAATGTCAAGAACAATACCTGGCAAGTCCTCGCAAATCCAAAACCAGTTCATTCCAGTTCAGCCCAACTCCATCCTCTTTTCAGTCATACATTGTAAAAACTGTGCCGATGCGTATAACCAAGTGTAGCGCGGGACGGACGAGATGTAAACCCTACACTGACAGCGTCACAGCACTACAAAGGGACTCAGAAAGAGACCTAGGTTGAGTCAACCTACCGCTGAACTCCAGTTAGTGGATTGACTCGACTCGCATCCGGTTCCCCATTATTAATATAATGCGGGTGTTTGGAGCTTCGGCCGAGAGGATGGTCGAATTTGCCACACAAGTGGAGATCGCAAGGTTGCGCCTTTTTCCACACTCGCAACATTATTCTTCAGTACAGTGCAAGGACGTTAATGCTGGGCGGTGCAAAGGGTGGGACTCGGTTGCTCAGTGCTCACGAGCATACTACATGTTAGACCGTGGACGGCGCAATTCACATTAGTAATGAGCAGCGCCTATGAATCTCAACACCGAGGCCTGGATTTTGGTACGGTAATTGGTTCAACGGCGACCAGTTAGGATGAAGAGAGAATCCAGTAAGTGATTGCGCTCCATGTACAGTACTTCCTGCATTTGGACAAAGTCCGAGAGGGCCGGTCGTTGAGGCTCATTAGCCATGGAACCGTGGAATAGGCTGGAGAGGTGGTTGGAATTGAGTTTGATTCTGGACTGAGGTGGTCGTCCGCTGAGTCAGGGAATAAGACTCCCGACGCGCTGCCCGAATTGTCGACTACTACGACCGTACAACTCAGTGTCATTCGAGTACTGAACAAAGGCTTGGGTAAAGGTCACGATCTATCGTTTGGTGTCTAGGTCTCGAGTAATGTCCTTGGATGATTTGGAAGTCGTGGTACAATATCCATTCTTCCGAAAACCAATTGATATTTGTATTTGTTTAATTTTGTTGTGTTCTTTTTCTAATGGATAGAATTCCACATGCTGAATGGTTCTGTTGCGTTTATGTCAAACCACTGGCAGTTGGGGAATTTTTGTATATAATGCGGAGCTAGAAAATGTGAGAAAGCGAGGATGGCGACCTTTGTGATGATTCATCCATGACCCTTTCCCGCTTTCCAGTGAGGTGCACAGATCACCGAGAAGTGGGGATTACACGGATGAATGACCCAGTATCGATGAATCGAGACAACGCTTGAACGGAGCACGGTCGGGGCTGATGACAAGAACATGATGATCGCGTAAGGACGCTCCACTTGAGGGGGGAGGCGGGAGAGGGGCGTTGGAATCGTGAAATAATTCCAGTGAAAATGCTGAGTCGATATATCGCGGAATCCATACACTCCATGCAAGACCCCATAGTCGTGTGGCGGAGAAAGTCAATACAAAAAGAAAGTCGAACAGGTCGAGCGCGAGGAGGTGACGCCAAAATGAGAGGGCGAGGAGGGGGGAGCATTGAGACCCAAAAAAAGAAATGAAAGGGCCAAAACGAAAAAGAAAATAATGGTACATATGTCATAAGATTGGCGATCGAAGGGGAAGAAAGGCAAAGATGTGCCAGAACCGTCGACATCCCTGGGTGTGGGATCTCCGCGGGCAGGCAAGCAGGCAGAAGGCACTCAGCGAGAGCTGCGCGGCCGGGAATTCTGTGAGGAGGAGTCATGAAGAGCATCCGGTGCACGAGGGCCAACCATCCAATCCTCCATGGCGAGCCATTCACTCCAACTGCGCTCGGCGGCTTGGATCTCCGCATCGACGGGCCCTTGCAGCGGGCGCAGGAATGGTATCGTCTCGAGCGGGAGAATATCGTAGTCCTTCTTCACGGCGGCCCAGCCGCCACTCTTGGCGGCGAACAAGTAATTGCGCCGCTCCTGCTCGTGCAGGGGACCGACTCCCGCGTTCCAGTCGTCCCCAAAAAACCCGTGTAGCACACCTGGGAAATCCATACCCGTGGCGACCAAGCGACGAATGTATGGAATCAGCGAGACGGCGGGCGACCCCGTCGATGCTGGGCCCCCGGGAGTGACGCCTGCGGGGACAATGATCGGAGACGAATTCATGACTGGGTCGGGACGCCGTTGAAAAGGAAGGTTGATATTCAAAAAGGCGGACAATGCCTGCACGGGTACGCTGTGTTGTGCATGATCGAGGAAATATCGCTGGCAGCTCTGGTAGCGAGGATACCATTCGAAGATATCGAAGCTGGGATCTGGTCGACCGCCAGGCGTCGCGCCAGATAGCCCGATCACGGTGGCCGGATCGAATTGCGACTGCGAGTTCATAGGGGAAGGGGATGCCGAACGGGTCGTCACGTCGAAGGATCTGTGGAAGAAACGGTCATGTTCTTAGCTTTGTTTCTTCTTGGTGGTGGTCGGCTTGCTATCAATGAAAGACTCGACATCTTTCGAAGCAGGCTTCA